>JALMQS010000828.1:1032438-1284532 GCA_024734495.1 Forficula auricularia | reverse complement strand
AGCGAACAATTTTAATACTAGTAATAAAATTCCATCTAAAGTTTATTATATAGAGTTGAAATATGTTAAAAAATTGCAAAATAAAAATACATCTACTCTTATTAAACGAGCAAAAATTGTATATTTGTATATATATTTATTTATTTACATATTTGTATCTTGGTTCTATTTTGAAAACGGCACTACCGATTTTGATGAAATTCACGGGTTAGGGGGTTTTGGGGTTGACAATTCGATCTATCACGGTCTCATCTTCGACAAAATTGTTTTTGATGGGTATTTTCGTAATCAAATTAATTATTCTCATGTAGACAGATCCAAATCTTGGAGTTTAAAAAAGATTTCTCTTTTGTTTACTTTTGTAGCCAGACAGACAATGGGTTGGGCTAATTCATTCTTCTCAAAGCCCTTGAAGAACTATTGTGATTGTGGATTTTAACATATTTTGTTCTCCCTAAACGTTAGAACTATTAATAAACGATTTATAATTGTTTTTATAAAGAACCTTATTTATTTAATAGAATAAAAAATAATCAAGAATTTATTTAAAAATATCTTTCGCATAAGCAGGTCTCAATTTTCTGAAAAAACAACACATTTTGATAGGTTTTATTTATTGACAATTGGATGAATAAAAATGAATCATATGGTTGAATCAAAACAGGTGCAGGAGGTGGGGTGCAGTGGTGGGGGACCCGGGGGTAGGGCAAGGTTTCGGGAGTAGGGTCGACCGGGGTGGAGGTGGGGGGGGGGGTACAGTGGGCGAATATTATATATATTTGTATTTTTTTTAGTTTGAAATCGGCTCTCAAATAAAAATCGACATTTTTATCAGAATTTTAAATTAAAAATAATATTACAATAAAGCTTTTAACTGAAGGAAGAAGTTACCGAGCATCGCTCGGTGCCTCCAAGTATGGCAAGAATTATACTCTCAATCTATCGTTACAGGTAAAAACAATGTTTTTATTTGTAGATAGCTCAATAGTCTATTTTTTCTTGTTTTTCCTATCGACCTCGCAGATACCAATAGTTTATTGTAGTGTAAGAAAAAATCAACCTCCTCCCGGTTTCGCGGCGCACCTGTGAAAAGGCCGCGGCGCACAGTTTGAGAACCTCTGCTACAAAGAATAACTAAAAACAAATAACAGTCTGATTTTGAAGATTTCTTTTTTGTAAATGACTATTTCAAATTTAAAAAATTATCTCTACTTTCAAGTTGAAATAGTTTAGAATCCATGCAAGTTTTAGGCTGGAAGTAGATAGTTCCCTAGCACTCTATGAAAATTTTGCTAGTCACGAGTCAAAAATTATTTATTTTTTTTACAACAACAAAAAATGATATATTTTGTGAATTAATAAACTTTTTGACAAGCAAAAAAAGAAGTGAATTAAATTTGCAACAGTAATTGTGTGTAAGCTTTAGTTGGACCTTGTTTGTGTATTTAAGCGCAAGTCTACTTGAGTGAAAATTTGCATGAAAATTGTATTGTGTAATTCAGACTTAAGATATCTACGAGTCACTATGGTTAAATTGGGAAAAAAACATACATGAAAAAACCAAGATTCGATTCCTAAACCAGTTCTGGTGCTTTATATAAATTTAAGTTTTTGTCTATTCTTAAAACTTTCCTATTAATAATACTATGAATTTAATTTTAGGGGCCCGTAAAATATGAATTTTCCTATGAAGTAAAGGACGCTGAATCTGGCAACGATTTCGGGCATCAAGAGTCACGTGACGGAGATGTCGCTACTGGATCCTACCATGTTCTACTGCCCGATGGTAGAAAGCAGGTTGTCGAATATACAGCCGATCTAGAGGGTTACCATCCAATGGTTAAATATGAAGGCGAAGCTTCCTCGAACCAGGGAGGACGAGGAGGGCCGTCTAATGGATATCCAAAAGGTGGACCACCACAAGGACCTTATTGAAGACTTATAAACGGAAGCGATCCTTTCTGTGTTCATTATCAACCAAATTCCTAACTAACTTTTCTATGTTAAGTATATAAACATTGATTTTAAATCAAATCAAATGTAATTTTATATTATTTATATAGATTTATAAATGAATATTTTTTTTAATAAAATCTGCTTTTGCAAATCACTATTAATTACGTAGTTTTTTTTATTGAAAAGGATGCAAGATGGTGCAATACCTATAAATCTAGAGGCCTCTAAGCGTTCTTTTGTCACCCTGTAAGCCATGCAACTCATGAAATTTACACAAGATTCGGCCTTGTTTGTGATGTCTAACTCCAATGATCTCTGAACCCAACATAT
Organism: Forficula auricularia; assembly: GCA_024734495.1. Lineage (NCBI taxonomy): Eukaryota > Metazoa > Arthropoda > Insecta > Dermaptera > Forficulidae > Forficula > Forficula auricularia. The sequence goes on along the minus strand of JALMQS010000828.1, from coordinate 1,282,246 downwards.
AAACCACTTCGATTTTTCGTATATACTGCCATGACATTTTTGCTAACGGAATAAAGTCAATAATTTCTCAATAAAACTATTTAAAAGATCGATTTTCAAGGAAATAATATTACTTTGCGGATAAATTAGTAATAACTTGTACTAATTAACGCCTTCGCCATTTTATTTATATATTATTATTTAATCACCAAAACAGAATAGCACCTCTGAGACATAATAGTCCCACAAGGAAGGTCTAGGTGCACCCGTGGGTACCGGGCATTTTTTTTTATTTCACTTCATAAAAAACACATACTTATTCCATAATAAGCGGCCCCAGGCCCGAAATTTAATGCGGGGGCTATGCTCTCAGAAAAACCATCGACCGAAGCCAAGGAACAACAAACTAGCAGGTTTAGACATGAAAGACAATTTTTCTTTGATTTGGTCGAAACGCTAGTACCTACCTACTAAATACACTCGAGTTATTTTCACTGTTTCAACAGACCTCGCCTATATTTATTACCAAATAGTTCCTCTCTCTCCAACGCACTCTATCTTTGGGAAGAAACTCTGTAGATACCGTAGCTAGGCCCTAACAACAGAAGTGCAAGTCTTGGAGGGTGCAATCAGAAAATGGTACATGTTAATAATTTCGATTGTTTTATTTGAGTTCGTATTATAGAAAATAATTTTTAAGGGCACAACATCAAAATCTTGAACTAGATGACAATGATCAACTCTTAAAAAAATTATGCCTGAAAATTATTTTTCTTTACGTTTCAGAAATTTACGAATAAAAAAAAACGGTCAAGTGCTTGAAATTTACGAATAAAAATACCAAGATTTCTGCAATTTATAACTTCCAAAATACTTGAGATATTAAATTAGTTCTTATTTTTCATTGATACGAGAGAATCTATGGAAGTTTTTCATAATTTTAAGCCACTTCTCAACGCAGAGAGGTAAAAATTACGGTACATAAATACACAGTGTCATTTTAAGGTAAATTAAATTTTAAAAATTTAGCATTTACCTACTTGTAAATTTCAAGTTTTTATATTTTTTAGTTAACGAGTCTTAATTCCCTGACAGGTAGAAAGATTCGCTGACGCAACTAGTAGAGTCTCTTTTATTTTTGAACAGAACCCTAAAAATTGCACTCAGATCAGCAAATGATAGAAAATAATTTAATCCAATCTTTCTTAAAAAGTATACTTTTATGGATGTAATTTGTAGCATTTAATCTACAAGGGCTGATTTTAAACCAAATAAAACTTTTGGGAATGATTGTGCCCTAATTCACTACCAAAGAAAGAAAAATAAATTTTAAGCGGAAAATCTCAAAACTTGGACATCATCGCGTAGTTATCGAAATCTGCAAATAGAATATCTAACCGATAACGCACCGTCCCTGTGTATTTCTCGTTTCTTATTTGAACAGTTCTTAAATTTCCCACAAGATGACAATAGAAGTCGAGCTTAAAATACAATTTTTAAATGTTTTTCTTTATTCGGATATAGGAATATCTAAAACAAGACCCATTGATTTTTTTTTCTCTCTCTCTCTCTCTCTCTCTGTATGTCTGGCGGATTATGATTCCTTTAAAACTCAAGAATGCGAGACTGAAGTAAGTCTGTTCTAAACGAAAAACTAATTGAATTTCGTGCTTTTTAGCTTTAAAACTATGGGTTGATAAATGATGAAAATCAGAATCGCCATTCGGGGAAATATGGAACGGTTGGAGTTAATAAGATGAAATTTGATATACCTAGTTAGTTTTAGGGGTCGGCGCTCGAAGTGTTACCATCTACCGTGAAAAGATTTTAAACGATGCTTTGTTACCTTGGGCACATAAACAATTCGGTATAAACCATTGCACGCTTCAACAAGACTCGATACCATCCCATAAAGTCCATAAAACCCAACGTTTTTTACAAGAAAAAGTTCCCAGCTTCATTTCATTTCTTCAAAACAATAATGGGCACCATATTTCCCGGACTTTAGCCCAATGGATTTTTACATATAGTCCATTCTTGAGGCCAAAGTATCAACTAAAAAATATCAGAAGGTCAACGCCTTAGGGCCAGTTGTATGTCGCAAAGTAAATGCTTTTACCACTAACAAACGGTAGATGGTAAATGGAGGGGCTGGGATGGCCAATCAGATCACAGGAACTTTCAGTGTCTGACATCTGATTGGCCATCCCAGTGGTCCCATTTACCATCTACCGTTTGTTAGTGGTAAAAAGCATTTACTTTGCGACATACAACCGGCCCTTAGAGATTGCTCTTGGCAAAATACCATCAGACCATATTCTTGCAGCGTGTGAAGACTTCTCGGACAGGCTCGATGCTAACATATTTTTCTTAAAATTAGAAATGTTTTTACGATATACTTACTTACTTCCTTCCTGTGGCCGAACAACATTTCCAATATTTTAGCCTCCTCTGTAATGCCTCGCTATTTTGTCCTATCCCGTTTACGAAATACTGAAGTTTTTAAATAAAAAAAATAAAAGTTGACAAAATTACAGCATTTTTAACTGGTAGCGTCGACCCCTGTAATTAACTATACATCTCTTTTTTAAGTTTCAGCTTTATAGCTAAAGCCTAACTAAAAAAATGTCCAAAGGATGCCAAGACATAACATATGTGTTCATTTTTTCTGCAATATGATATATTCTACATAAAAATTATTTATTTTTATATCGTTTATTTTAAATCACAGTCTTAAATTTTCTCTCGTGACTTATTAGATAACTCAATGAATTTCCTTTTAGGTTTTGTCGTCTTGATTTACATCCAAGATAATTGTTTAACGAAATAAATTTAATAAGTGTAAATCAGAGCATGGGTATACCTACTATACTTGGTTGACTATATATAATATATAAATATAGTACCGTTGGGCTCGTAGGCTCGTAATGAGCTCACACCTTAAAGGTGTGTCGCGGGTTCGCTTTACTTTGCTTTTATGTTGTGAAATTAATTAATATATTAATTGATATCTAATTTGTTGAGCATCTCAAGATAAGTATCATTTTGTATAAAATTATAAAATTTTCTTAAGGAGATGGAAAACTTGTTTCTATTCTATATTAAGACATACCAGGTAAAAAGAAAAAAAATGTTGAATTTCTTATTCCCGTTTTTGTTACATAAATCACAAGATTGGAAGATTGGAGAATAATAAAAATCATCTTTTTCTTTTTTTCGGAATAAATTGTTCGTGTTTTTAGTTGTTGTTTTTTTTGCTCTTCTATTTATTTATTTTAATGTTGTTCAATCGGCGTGTAATAGCGCATGCAGTAATGCATAAACAAAAAGAAATGCAAACATCTAAAGCACCCCGATGATGCAAACAATAACCTTACTCTATAATTTATCCTGGAAGATCTGCTCTTTCATGTCGGAGAAATTTGCATATGTTTATTTCGCTGTTGGAGAACATAATTTATTATATCGCCATCTCTTTCTAACTCACTAAGTCGCTACGAAGATAAACAAATAAACCGTATCATAGATTTTAAATCCAACAGCGACCACGTGTGGAATGATCAATGTTCCCAAAGAATTAGAATTTTAATTGTATGTAAGAGAATACGACCACGGTCCTCAGTTGTGGAACGTTAGGATAAAGAGATTATACCATTAATAATCTTTTTAGAAATAGTTTATACTACTCTATTATAACAATCATATTTCGCCATAGAATTAATTTAAAATAAGAATTTAAATCATTATATTAATGCGTTTTTCACGAATTGATTTATTTGAGTAAATATAGGGTGACCAAAAATTAACATAGTCAAAGTAGGACATTTGAAGTTTTATAGCGCAACCCAGTAGGACATTTGACAACCTAGCTTAAAACAATGAAAATCGGTAGTAAAAAAAGCACAAAACACTAAAAATTGACAAGTAAATAATTTTAAATTGATATAGAATATACTCTTGTTGTTTTAAATACAACTATTTGTTGCAATTGTACCCATTATTTAATATAAAAATATGTAAAAAGTCTATTGTTATTAGTTATTAGGTTATTATTAATGACTTCCTATACTAAATTATTTTAATTGGTGTAATTTGATCAACGGTATAAATTATAACACATTTATTTTCTTTATTACAAAGTAGCTATCTGTGAAAGTAGGACATTTCCGTTTGGCGGTTTTGACGTAGGACATGTTCTCCCAAAGTAGGACGGGTGGTCACCCTAAGTAAATAACTTAGTAAATATAGTATTTTTGTTTTTATCTATACCTACCAGTGGGAAAATAGTGTGTAATTGTGCAGAAAATTATTTTGTTTAGTTTTCAAAAATGAAAAGCTCATTTTATATCTTACTAGCTGCAAGGCCCGACTTCGGCGGCCCTCTTGCTAGCCAGGTGGCACGCCTCCTGAACCCCCAACCCATGAGCCCCACCTTCCCACCCACACTCCCACCCATCCCGCCCCCGAAACCCACCCACCCCCACGCTCCCCTGCTCACCCCCGCCCCACACCATCACCCCGGCCAACCCCCGCGACCTCCATCCCCACCCCAACCCCTCCACCCCACCCTGCACCACCCCACTACGCCTCTGGGCCCTCACCTGAACCCCCTACTCCACCCTGCACCACCACCCCCGTACCACACCCACCCTGGACCCCCACAACCACTACGACCCCTTGACTACACCCCGCCATTGCTGGATTTCTGCCTAGGCCCACAAGGCCGGGGGCCCCGGTTGCGGAGCCTTTTTTTTTCAACCTAAAAAGATCACAAGGGATCTACAACAGGCATTACAAATATCATACAAGTTTGCAATCACAATTTCTGGCTAAATACAAATATCGCTTAACATTCTCATTAAAATTACTAAGAGTTTTTACTTTGGATTGTTGCTCCATTTACATAAGCACATTTATCCAAACGTAGGAATTGCGTTCCGAATGCTGTTGTGTACACCAGTGTCAAACGGCTCAACCGAACGCTCGTTTTCAGCGCTAAAGAGAGCAAAGAATTACTTAAGATCTAACATAGGAGAGAACAGGCTCAACTCACTCTCTGTAATGTACATAGAGTCAGAAATAATGCAGTCAATTGACTATGAAGACGTCATTTGTTCTTTTGCCAGGAAAGTTCACCGCAAGATTGTATAAATTGTATAGTATAACATAACTAAATAGTAACATAGACTGTATTATTCTGATATTTATTAAACTCATTAAAGTCGATTAAAAATTTCTTTTTTCCTCTCTTCTTTTGTCTATATATATATATTGTCATTTTTTAGTTTTATTCTTTTCTCTATATTCAGTATATTTATTGTTTTTGTTCCATATAATTGTTGTTTCCCTTTTTAAATTTTTTTTCTCTTACTTGATCTGTTTGTATCATATTGTTTATTTTCTTTGTAATTAAATTAAAAAGGCTAGATGCCCCTACAAATAAAATGTTCTTGAATAAAAAAAAAAAAAAAAAATGTTCTGTACTAGTGCATTTAATTTGCTAAATTTCCAAAATAGCTTCGAGGTGGCCCAAATGTCAAGTGCCTAGGGGCCCTGGGTCTCTTAAATCCGCCCCTGCACCCCGCTCCACCCTACTCCGTCTTGCTCTCTCATCCCACCCTCATTCTACCTCACCCCGCACCCCATCCCCTAACCCACCTCCGCACCCGCACCATCGCTCCACCCCCGCACCCAGTTTTTGCATTTCTAGCCTTCTAGTGACCCACCGATTATGTATACAAAATTTGATTAAGTTGGCTCTAAGGGTAAGAATTTTCATTTTTTTGACCCCCCCCACCATTTTGGGCCCTTATTAGTAAATATAATAATTAATAAAGATCATTTGATGAATTTTGGACGGCGAGAAGAGAACTTGCTAAACGCCAGCTTCCCAGCTGTTCTCTATCTAATTTGGTTGAAGTCCACCTAAATTCTTCACGTTATTGTTTTTATTTTTATTTAAACTAGATAATAAGTAAAAATATATTTTTTTTCTAGGTGGGTTTCACAAATAAATTTTATTTGTGAAACCCACCTAGAAAAAAAATATATTTTTACTTATTATCTATTAAAATGTTTCACCTAGAACCGACACCTAATTCTTTAAAGATTATTTATTTAAACTGTTTATTCTTTTTTGAAAACTTTTTCATAATTTTATAAAATTACTAGCTGCAAGGCTCGCCTTCGGGGCCCTCTTGCTAGCCAAGGGGTTCGCCCCTGGACCCCCCCCCCTCGAAACCGCTACAGCATCCCCACCCACACCACCACCCCAATGTACAGACAAAACCTTAATTTTTATATATATATATAGATTTATATTATATTGGATCAACTTAAAACTTTCTTTTGTATAATTTGAGCTGGAAAGAAGCCAATATTACAGCGAGCCAATTGGAACCTTGAAATCGTTAAATTGATTTTCTTAAAATTTTTAAAATTTCTATCCGGATACCGCAAGTGAACAGGAGTGTACTTTCCTACCCGCCAATGAAGCCAGTATTACACCGAGCCAATAATAATAATAATAATAATAATAATGTAGCCTTGAAATCAAGCGTTAAGCATTGATTTTCTTAAAATTTTTAAAATTTGTATTCGGATACCAGGAGCCAACAGGAGTGTCTATCTCCGTAAATAATGGTCTGAGAGCCTTAAAACAATCGAATTTATAAGATTTTTTAAAAATTTCTGAAAATTTTTATCTTTAAAATCTTTAAACGTCTCTATCTCCGTAACGGACGGGTTGCCCTGGAGGGCGGCGGGGGCGTATCTCGAACCTCAAAAGTTGAACTATCCCTTATCAAACAAGGGGCTTATAATTTTAAATGTTGAAATGAAAAAAATATTAAATTCAGGCCCCAACTTTTTCTTCTTTGTTTATAAAAATAGATATTACATATAGCATTAAACTATAGTTCCGGCCTTTGTTTTCAGTGAATAAAGATCAAGCATAGAATATTATATTTATTTTTATATATCTCCTAAAAATTAAATTTATGAACCTTTCTAAAAATCCTGAAGTGATACAAAGGGTCCCCTTACCTCTTATTTTCTGATTTTTTTAAGAAAATAAAGTTTTATTTTTAAAGAAATTTTAATTTATTCTAATATTATATTTTATAGAGAACTCGAATATAATATTTATTTTTATATACGTATCCAAAATTAAAATTTAAGTTCATCGAATTTTGTTGAAATACCTACATGATAAGGTGCGTTTACAAGTGAGAGTTTTTTACACTCGAGAGTAGAATTATCAACTCTCAGAGGCCTTTGCACTTGCGAGTTTTAATTTCGAGAGTAAATTTGCCACTCGCGAGAGTAAAAAACTCTCACTTGTAAACGCACCTTAAAATAATAGTCTGGGTATCGGTTTTAAATCTAATTTCATTATCAAATATATCAAATTACACAAAGATTCGTAAATACGTAAATTCATAAATAATAACAATTTTAATCAATGCGAGATCTGAGCTTGAAATGATCCACAATTTTTTTTAATTCTGGTCGGATTAATGGAGAGGAACATTCTCTTTTCTTCTTCGATCGTTTATATACAAATATTTTTAAAATATTTATTTGAGGAAAATAATTACGTATTTTATTTATTAAAATGTAAATTATCAGTATAGGATGAAAAATTCAGGTATAAAATTTAAACAAATTTATTATTCTTAGATTAACGTACAATCATTATTTCCAATTTGATTGATTGATTTCATTTTTCACTTTTATTATAAATTCAAATTACCAAAAAAATATATTTATTTTTTATATCTATTTAGAAATTGAATACATTTCCATGAGATATTGCAATTTCGATCATAATATTTCTTCTTTCTCATTTTCTCTTTCTTACTTCTTTTGATTGATCTACACATTAATATTAATAATAAAATAATCATAACATAGAAATAAAATACAAATTTGAATCATTTTTTTTCAATTATTATATAAGTAATTTCTTGGTTTGTATGATTACGAAGTTTTGAAAAGATTAAACATGTTAAAAAAGAATTTGTGTGGCCCTTACGAAAATTTTTCAATGAAAATTTCGTTAGTATATTTTTTTTACTTGTAGTGAAAAGAAAGAGAGAGAAGTCACTTAATAAAAGAGTAGAGATTAATGTAAAGTAGATGAGAATTTGAAATTGTGCAATGCGCAAGAATTCCTACCCAAGCACAAGCCAATTTCTATATACGTAGATTTAAATAAATACAATTTTATTATCAAACAATCTAAAAACGTTTATTAGAAATCTAATAGTGTTGGGAAAAATCCTCCGTTTATCAATGGAAATTTAGAAAAATTCTTTAAAAATAGTTGCTTTAAAAAAGAAGTCTTGGAGATGAAATTACTCTGAATAAAAATAAAAAATATAAATATTTACAAAAAATAATTTTCTAAAAATCTCTGATAAATTTAAAAAAAACAGTCCATAATTGACTCTTTGTTAATTAAATTTTTGTTGTTTAAAAGTTCGAATGAGTGGTCGGTTTTATTTTTATTTATTTATTTTTTTTGACTTCCACGGATTCAACCATTAGCCATTTTACAATACTATATATTTTAATTTATTCTCAAATATGTAGGTATCAGATTAAAGTCGGGTTGCCGAGGGTGGTCGGGTTGATCGAGTGGATAACGTAAATACCTTCTAATCAAGCTAGCCCGGGTCGCTGCAATTCGACTTTAATCTGATACCTACACTAATTTACACACACTTCCCCACATACACACGAACACTCAATGTCATAATGGGTTAACTAAATAGTTTCCGAAAGCCATTAAAAAAAAAAAAAAAAAAAAACTGAAACGGATCGTTGCTAAACTTTATCCAAAGTCATTTGAAATATTAATATGTTTATTCCTTTATTATTATTCAGATATCACTTGCTATTTGCATTCCATTTTGAATTAAATTCAAAAATAGTGATCGATTCTCATCTGATACTCGAGGAATAACGATTCTACATTGTATTTTTGACGTTTCGGTTATTAATGGTAACCATTGGTGAAGACATGTAGGAATCGACTTAAAATCAAAAATAACAATCAATTCTGATCTATTACTAGAGGAATAACCTTTTGCATTCAATTTTGGATGTTTTGACTATTAATGGCAACCTCTAGTGAAAACGTGAAGAATCGACTTAAAATCTAAAACCGACCGATTACAATACTTTACACATGCTTCGCAATGGATAAAGTAAAAATATTTGATCATTTCTAAAAATATTATTTTTTCTAAATTCCGTTCTTTATCTAGAATTTTGGGATTGGAAAAGTCAAAATCCTGTCCCAGGTTAGTTAAATGGCTAGTTAACTTGGTACATACGGAATTTTTTATACTCGAATATTTATGTTCGTAAATTCTAGGTATTTGTTTGCTCTGCCTCCACAAATTTTAACTCAAACACATTTAAAGAAAAATCACACTATAGCTAAATAAACACTTGGTATCCGAAGGCAAAAAAGTTTACTATTTGATTTCATTGGAAATGTATAAATTTGAGTAATATTATTTTTGTTAAAAAATTGTTTTCTAAAGCTTCGAAATCTCAACACCAAAATAGTCAAAAAAAAATCATACCTAATAAGAACTGGACTAAATATTATTTTAGGGATCGAAAATACTTTTGTATATTTAGGATTATGTTAAGAAATTTTAATATAATACCTAATAGGTACCAGATTTCTCAGTTCATTTTCATTTAATTATTTTTAACCATAATACATTATTATTATTTTTGCAATTATACACCTGTTTATTTTTTTCTTCTTTCATATTAATAAAAAGATATGAATAGATTTTCCAATTTTTCTCTTCTCAAATTAACGAATTAATGAGAATGAATTTACGAAGAATATAAAAAATAAGCTAACGTGTTCTGATGTGGCCATTCACTTGACTTAACCATACAACCTGGCTCCACACTTATATTTAATATTTAATAGAATTATTTATAATCATATAGGGGAGTGGGTTAGTTTTTCCATTTTCAGACCCCAACTCATTATGTATACAAAATTTGGTTGAGTTTGGTACAAGGGCCTAGATTTTCATTTTTTGACCCTACACCCTCCCCCCATTTTGGGCCTTTAGTTTTTGAATTTTTAGACTTCTGGGGTCCCACTTATTATGTATACAAAATTTGGGCGAGTTTGCTCAAATAGCCTAGATTTTTAATTTTTAACCCCTCCCCCATCAACCCCCTTAATTTTGGGTCAATATGCTCCAAAATCTAATCAGCTCTTAATCTCAATGGACCAAAGACCCGTGTGCAATTTGGTTTCGATATTCAGACTAGTTTTTGAGCTAGCTCGCCCACAAACATTTGGTAACGCACAGACTAACAGAGAGAATAACAGACTAACAGACATTTTGACAAAACAATTAATATCTCGAAAAATATAATTTTTTCGATGTTCACTTATTAGTGCTTTTTTGTAGAGCGAAATGCCATAGTTTCTCTCAATTTTTTTAATCAAAATAGTTTAAGCCGTTTTTTAGATATTTCGAAAAAAAGAAGGAAAAAACAATTTTTTCATGCACGATTACAATACCCTGTATGGTAAAGTAAAAATTGATATTGGGATATACGGGCTTCAAGATTGAAGAATATCCTCAAATGAAGATATTGAAAATTGTAAATATAACATTTTTTTTTAATTTTAATTATTTCAACTGAATGTCTACAAATTTTTTTATTGGGGTTTAATTAATCTATGTAAAGTGTCCCAGGCAGATTTTAAAAAATATAAGATTTTCCCGATGATTTTGGACGAATTTTTTTGTTACTGTTGAAGTCTTCGGACTGGATAATATTAATAATAATAAAATCATAATATCTATATATACATATTATAATTTTTTTTCTATTATTATATAAGTAAATTTCTAGTTTGGATGCTTGATGATTACGAAGTTTTGAAAAGATTAGACACGTTAAAAATGAATTTGTAAGAGGCCTTACGAAAATCTTCGTTAGTATTTTTTCTTCCATTCAGAAGAGAGAGAGAGTCACTTAATAAGAGCAGAGAGTAAATTTAAAGCAGATGAGATATTGCAATTGTGCAACTTAGAAGAATTCCTCCACGAGCGTTAAGCCAATTACTATACACATATATAAATTTAATTCATCAACAGCGCGAATTTCTCTCCCTCTCTCGGTAGGTAATCAATCGCAACAAGATGAGTTAGTCTGCTTGCTGCTGGTGTAAAAACGAGCAACATTCATAAATCTTTCAGATTCATCACAAACGCGCGTTGCATCATGAAAGAAGACAGCTGGAAATGTGGGATGGGTGTGGGTCCGAAAGAGGAGGCTGATGGCCAACCTGATCAATAAATCAATTCATTAGTAGTTAATTTAAGCAAATTAAGGTCAATGCGCGCATCAGAAGTAAAAAATGAAAATAATTTTGCTCTCAATTGAATGGCCACTGTTGATGTAAAATCGCCAATTCTATTCTCGTTTAGAGTCAATTATCAGAAATGACCATTAGAATTCCCATTCAATTCATTCTTTGACTAGATGGCATATTTGAAATATTAACTAGTTTGCTTTGCCTAGAGGCGATTTTCCAAATAAGGATTGGCAATATAATTGGGGAGTCTAATTGAATATTTTTAATGAAATGGGCGCAAAATGGTCTAAATAAATTGAGTGGATATCGATGAGGCAGTCCAAAAAAAAGAAGATAATTTACACTATCTTTTTATTCATAAAACCGACGTTTCGGAGGCTATTCCCTCCTTCTTCAGAGTTTTGAAAAGTCAGTGAAGAAACCCTGAAGAAGGAGGTATAGCCTCCGAAACGTCGGTTTTATGAATAAAAAGATAGTGTAAATTATCTTCTTTTTGGACTGCCTCATCAATATCCACTCAATTTCACTTTTCAGTCGGTCTCCAAAAAGTACTCCGGTCTAAATAAAATTATGCATTTCTGAAAAGAAAATAATATTCTTGAGTTGGATAGGAAAGAAAGAAATTTGTTGAGACTGTTATTGAAACTTGGCTTAACAGAGATAAATTCTGATTATAAAACAGTAGCTTCTGGGTTTGACTTCTGATCCAATCACAGATATTTTTCTTATGAAAAAGATAGTTTCTCTCCACACTAGGAGTGTTTGTTTTAAGGCTGTTAATCATCCGAACATCTCATCGAAGTTCCGGAGCCCCAGCCCAGAAAATAGATCACAATTTTAGAAGAGAATACCTCGTTCAAAAGAGAAGCATGGAGGTTGAAGAAATATGAAAAATTGACTGTCAGAAATAAAGAAAACGGGAAAGGAATTCTAGTCTCTAGATCGGGTTTGAACGAATCGGTGTTGGTTTGATGAAGCGATTTGAAAATAAATATTTTCTTCAAAATAATTATGTAAAAATTCCCCTGAGGATGAAAAAAATCTACTAAATGGACTGTATAATTTAGGGGTAGTTCGGATATAAGTATTGAAGCTTGACTTAAAATGAAGAATATTGTTTTGGGAATAAAATGAGGAATAAAACCACATTTCTTCATCTATACAAACAATAAAAATTTCACTTTAATTTATCAACGAATAGAATAAACACTTGTAAGTTGATGATCTTTGGATAGAGGTGATGGAGAGCGAGTCAGCAGATAGAAAGAATTTGCGGGCAAGGTTGTATATAGACAGAGAAGGTAGAAATGGACAAAGTTTTGGCCTTGGAAATACAATGGAGAATCAGTGATTATTAAGAGACAAGCTGGACCAGTCTTATGGTATACAGGTATTCGAGAATAGGCAGTGAGGAATAGCTGTGGTTCCCTATTGAATAAAATAAATTTTGGAAGTGGAAGTTTGGAGATGGAAGAGAAGTGTTCTTAGCTAAGAGCGAAGCACAAGTGTTGAAGATGTCGGAAATTACCCAGAATGCCCTACGTAACCGGTAAATTGACTTCGCACAGTGGTTTAGAATCTAAAACACTCTAGCTCTTTCAATAGTTGACCAAATGAGGTGAAAATTTAACCACATGGGCTTCAAGTCATGTAGAATCGACTGACGAAATTTTTTTTGGTGCAGTTTGCCATTTAGGGGGGGGGGGTCGTAAAATGAAAATCTTGGCTCTTGGACCAAAGTCAACCAAATTTTGTACATAATTAGTGGGACCTCAGAAGTTTGTCAAAGATTTTTGTTACGATTAGAAAAAGTTTAATTTTTAGGTTACATATTTCAAATCCTAAACCACTGTGCATTGGTCTTCTTCGGAAGTAGAAGAAGGTGGCAACTGGTCAAAGATGTGTTAACCTCAGTTTGAGAGTCAGCAAAGATAGCAAGAGAGGCGCAATTAAGAATTTCACCAAATTATTCGGAATATTAATATTTTGTTTGTTAAGAGCACATGTTATGATAATACATACAAAATAGGGGATTTTTTCATCTGCCAACCAAACTAATAATTTTAAAATAATTAAAATAATTTTCATCGAAAGTACTCAGATTAAGCTATTTTCAAAAATCGATAAATTATATGTGCTAATAAATATTTAAAAAAGAGAGAAAACGATTTTTTAATAGTACGCCTAATTGTAGGCAACCAGCTAGCGCTCGAAAGAGTTTAGTTTCAATTGCTTCGCTTGGAACGCCCATTCAATTTAATTAAAGATACAGTCAAACGCTTACAGACTTAGAGACTTACACACTGAAGTTTTGTGGGTTTTTTTATCTCCTTTACAAACTAATTATTTTAATAGCAAACTCACATTTAGCTACTTTCATGGATCTTAATAGATTTTTAAAACGAACCTTAATCAAGTGAATTTGTAGGCCCTTTACTAGGTAGGTGACTTTACTAAATAGAAGAGTTTTTTCTTTAGGTTTAAATAAATCTTACTTGAATAAATTAGTAAATTACTAAATATATAGGGCTTTCATGTAGAGATGCAATGCATGAATCCATTCAGGAAAAATTAATATAGTAATTCATTTAAAAAAGTTATTATATCTGAAGAAAAAGTGAAAATATGTATATTTAACAAAACCTAAGCTTTAATTTATTCTTTACCTACGTTTGAACTTTTAATTTGAATCGTGAAGTGTGTAGTTATCTTAGATCAGAAAAGTCGAAAGTGTAAAAAATATCATAATAAGAGCGAATATGTACCAATATTGTTTCATAAAATTAAACAAAACTTTCTTTACACGTATGGCTTATCGATAGTAAGAATTACTTTTAAATAAGCTGACGTGTTCTGATGTGGCCATCCACTTGACTTTACCATACAACCTGGCCCCTCACTTATATTTAATATTTAATAAAATTATTTATAATCATGTAGGGGAGGGGGGTTAGTTTTTGCATTTTTAGACTCCTGGAGACCCACTGATTATGTATACAAAATTTGGTAGAGTTTGGTAGAAGAGCCTATATTTTCATTTTTGGACCCTCCACCCCCACCCCCTTCCACCCATTTTGGGCGGTTAGTTTTTGCATTTTTAGACTTCTGGGGTACAACTTATTATGAAAACAAAATTTGGTTGCGTTTGCTCAAATGGCCTAGATTTTTAATCCCAATCCACCCCCCAATTTTGGGTCGATATGCACCAAAATCTAATCAGATCTAAATCTCAATGAACAAAAACTACGTGTGAAATTTTTTTTTGATATTCACACTAGTTTTTGAGCTAGAAAAATTTGGTAACGCACAGACTAACAGACATTTTGACAAAACAATTATTATCTCAAAAAATAAAAAATTTTCGATGTTTACTTATTAGGGCTTTTTTGTAGAGCGAAATGCCATGGTTTTGCTCAATTTTTTTAATCAAAATACTTTCGGCCGTTTTTGAAATATTTCGAAAAAAACAAGGAAAAAAACACTTTTTTCATGTACGATTACAATACCTGACCATACCCTGTATGGTAAAGTAAAAATCAAATATCTTCTTTCACTCTAATCAGGAATCAAATCTGGAGATCAATTTCTCTTTCACAATACATGATGAACTATTTTAGTGTCCTTTACCTAGGATGTAAAAAATCACAAGGTTGTATCTTAGAGACAGCCGATACATGCAACTAGGACAAATAGCTCATGAATATAAAGTTGGATAATAAAAAAATAATGGAATTTATTTATTTACTGACTAACTGTTTAATATTTAATAAACAATCCTTTATAACATCCATTTGTCCAATTCTTTCATAGTAATTTTCGAAATCTCACCAATAGTCACCAAAGTACAGGCGAACGCGATCTCTTGGCAGATCTTATGAGACCTCGAATAACAACACTTATAGGCTTACGGACGATTTTTTTGATTTTTCTCGGACTCTTTTGTCTTTTTATCACCCTCCCAGGAAGGTGATTTGCCGTTCATCCTTATTAATTCGATCTTTTTGTGGGAATTTTCAGCTTTCAGTAAAAAATCAACTTTTACAGATAATAAAGTTTTCAAACTATATACTTTGCTTTTATTATTTAAAGATTTACTTGATGTTGAATTTTTATGTCACTTTCATTTATTAGAACTTTCTTTAGGCATTAATACCGTGATTTATCTCATTTTTTTCATCAAAATCGTTTTAATTGTTTTCAGATATTATGAAAAACCCCAATTACTTCTGAAAGATTAGATTTACTGGTACATATCTATTTATTATTTCTTGTATAATAAAAATTAAATTAAATAAAAATTAGAGTAGGGGAAGTGTATAGTATATGCATTATCTGACCAAAAACATAAATGTTAAAAAGGGCCAAGTTCGGTACAAACGGCTCCGCCGACAAAAGAGTTGATATCTAAACGGGTACCAAGTTCCATAGCAGTTGCTTAAATCATAGCTATAGGGATGTACAACGTTCTTCAATTAATTTAAAGAAAATCCGTTACGTTCTTTGATATTAAATTTATAATTTGGCAAATTATAATAGTTAATTTACGTTTAACGTGATGATATTTAATACAAGCTTAAAATTTAGCTTTGCTAGTTCTTCTATTTTATACTACAAACAATTTAGTTGGATATAAAACTTGCCAAGTTATAAATTTAAAATCAAAGAACGTAACAAATTTTCTTTTAAATCAATTGAAGTACGTTCTACATTCCTATAGCTATGATTTAAGCAACTGCTATGGAACTTGGTACCTGTTTAGCTAACTCTTGTAGGCGAAGCCGTTTGTACCGAACTTATCCCCTTCTTCACATTTATGTTTTTGGCCAGATATCATTAATTTTTTTAAAGTTTTATCCTTCAATTTTTCTAAATAATTACATTTAAACATTTATATTAATAATTATTAAATATTTCTCATAAAATATTTGTTAAAAACTCGGTCTGTTTTTCATAAATTTCACCCATTCGGACTCCGAAGAAGGGAAAATTTCGGTTTTTCAATTTTCTCCTTTATTAATGTGGCAAGTTTTACCAGTATGCCAAATTTCAGCATTCTAGCTTGATTGTATTTTCACTATGTGTTAATTAAGCCTCTAATAATAAATTCTAATAAATTACACCCCTACATTTTAGGTCCTGAAAAGGAAAAGTTTCACTTTTTCGATTTTTCCCTTTTATTGTAGCCCAAACTCTACCAGCATGCCAAATTTCAGAATTCTAGGGTCAGCAGAAGTACTTTAGGTTTTTGATATGTCAGTCAAGTGAGTCAGTGTTAAAAATGGCACTTTTCAGACCTTAATAGCTCAAGAAATATAATAGTTTTATTCGATGAAATTTTGGATTCTAGGAGTTCCAGTGGGCCTTATTAGATATGCAAAATTTCAAGTGTGTAGGTCTAATAGATTTTGAATTATGGGGGGTCGAAATTAGCTCGAAATGGTTCGTGTAAATATACACATGGCCGGTGCGTCGCCCGTTTTTCCGAACTTGGCTGACACACTGCAGTGTGTCTAGATTAGATAGTGTAAAGTAATGAAGTGTGTTTAATCGCCCTAGATTATTAACTTTTATTTATAAAATATCATTAAATGTAATCAAATTTGATCAAATCTATTATATAAGTATTCTTTAAATAAATAAAGATAGAAATAAAATTGTTGATGAAAATTCGGCGTAATATATTTATTCCGTCGAAATTTCGAATCTTGAGATTTTGGCTACAATTTTATTTCCATTTATCCCCAAAGAATATAAAATTTAACATTGTCTCCGTCTTCACATCAAATTTAATATTAATTTTATAAAATTATGAAAAAGTTTTCAATAAAGAATAAACAGTTTAAATAAAAATAAAAAATATAACGTGAAGAATTTAGGTAGACTTCAACTAATTTAGATAGAGAACAGCTGGGAAGCTGGCGTTTCGCAAGTTCTCTTCTCACCTTCCAAAATTCATCAAATGATCTTTGTTAATTATTGTATTTACCAATAATTATATCATATTAAAATTTGATAATAGTGTAGAAGAAATCCGAATATATATTTTCATATAGCTTAGGATATAATTAGAATAAAATAAACTGTGAAAATCAGATTGAATTATCGAGAAATTAAAAATTTCTTCATATTTCAGGTACCATTTTAAACTATGTTTTTGAAATGAATAGCATATGTACTGGAGGGGGCTTTCTATGGGGTTTTCGGAAATCTGCTCTTTTTCAATGAAACTAAAAAAACAAACTTAAATTTTTTGCATATATTTTAGGTTGATTGGAAGCCAAGTTGTCTGAGGATCTAGTGTCTTTGCATACGAAGACTGAATTCAAATCCTTAGGCTATAATTTAACCCCTAGTTCATTTAATTCACACAACACAAACACACACACACATATATATATACATCCCTAATAAAATTAAAAACTTTTTCAAGACTCGGTATGGTTTCTACTACAAATTTTGCACGATGACTAAACCCAACTAGAGTTAGAGCTGCTCACTATTAAATTTAAAATATAATAAGCGGTTTAAGATTTATTTTTTGAATTAATTAATTATCTTGTCATAATTTCAATGTCTTAATTTTAATTTTGTTAAAGGAGAAGGGTGTAGGTTCTTGGTAAAGAAAATTTTTTTTGAAAAATGTTTTGTGAACTTCTGAAGATGGGGTTATACCCCAAAATATATATTGAGTCGTGCTAAACAAGCATCCAAGGGCGGATCCAGGGGGGCGGAGGGGCGACCGCCCCCCCATAGAGGCCAAAAAACGGCGGCCAAATCGACAGGGAATTTATAACAATTTTTTATTTTATTTTAATGAACTTAAAATATGAGATATGAAACTTGTAAAAAAATAAAAAAAACATTTATTTATTTAAAATTGAAAATAAAGTTCTATGTGTGTGTGTGGGGGCATCGTCTCTGACCCCCCCCCCCCCCCCCGCTTGGACAATTCGATCGCGACACACTTTCGAGATAAAAAGTAGATCTTATATACATCGGGCACATTATATACATTCTCCCCCCCCCCATAAAAAATTCCTGGATCCGCCCTTGCAAGCATCCGATCTTTTATTTATGGGAAACCTATCTAGTATTTTATATTTAAAAAAATTTCTGAAAAAGTTCCAAAAAAAAAACATTTTTCAAAAACTTTTCTTTACTTTGTCTTAATTTTATTGTATGAAAATATGTTTAATGAACTTTAGGTAAATTGAATGTTTCTTTTTGCCGAGAGTAGCAGAATTTGTATAAATTAAAGGAGACAATAAAAAAAGTATGTTTTTTGCTGAAAATATAAATTTTTTAATTTATTTATAACGAGAATATAGTTTCGAGGGCTTTGCTTTCACACATCAATCCCTGTGACTCAATTGTAATATGTAGACTGATGAAGGTGGCAAAGCCTTCGAAACTATAATATCTCATTATAAATAAAATAAAAAAATTTATTTTTCCAGCAGAAAACACACTCTTATTATCTCCTTTAATTTAGAACTTTAGTTGATTTTAAAATATATAAAAAAAAAATTAATAGAATGAAATTGAAATAAACACCTGTCATTAATCTTTTATCATAGCAAAGCCTTCAAATATCAATAAAATCATTCATTTTTTTTTCTGAGGGTAGAAAGCCTAAAATGTAAATACTTAGTCTTTTCATTGGAAATAGAAACATTTTGATACCAGAACGCAGATTCTACAACTTATCGTATTTGAATTATAGTGAGTATCGGAAGCTAGACACACAGACATAAGGAGAAAAATGATGGTTGAAAATGATTTTCTACTCTTTTAAGATATTTTTATGCACACTGAGCAAAAAAGTACCTAGTAATAAAATAATAATCATATAGAATCTGTCTAAATCGGCAATGTTCCTAAAGATAATAAAATAAATAAATAAACTAAGAGTTAAGGCAATTTGAGTCGCGAAAGTTAAATAATGTAATCACTAATTTCTTTTGTTAATTCTACATATTTATAAAATTATTTTATTATTTTTTGAAAAGGAAAAAATAATTTTCTAAATATGTGGAATTAACATAAGAAATTATTGATTACATTATTTAACTTTCGCGGCTCAAATTGTTTTAAGAAAAAATTAAAACTAACGTTTAAAAGTTAATTTAAACTAAAAGTTGTTTACCTTTAATTAATTGCATGCATTTATCAATGTTGTCTTGTTAGTTTCGAGACACCAACTGAGGTGAGAAATAAGAAATGAAAGAGTCCAGTTATTTGATAAGATAGCAATTTTCTCTGAAGCGATTCAATAAGGAATTGTTTAATTTATTGTAAATATTTCTATTTCCCTATGTCTAGTTATATTTTATGTTATTAATAAGATAAGTTTTGTAAAATTTTTCACACTGTTCAAATAAATGCTAAATGTAAAATTTTGTACTAATAAATCTGATGGCTGATAGACCAAGGATAATATAATAATAAAAAAAATATTCTCAAAAGAATTTTTTATGCAATTTAAACTTCAATAGTTTTTAAGGAATTTGGTGTTGGTACTTGGTGAAACATTTTTTAAATTATTGGATAAAAAATACTTGGTAGGTTTCACATTATGATATTAAAATAAAACGAATTTATTTTTGGAGAGACTTTAATCTCGATATATATATTTCGGGTGGCTAACCCATCGTCAGGAGCTACAGAAAGTAAATGACCTGGATAAGTTGAATTTGATTACAAGTCAATGGTAAAATTTATTTTTAAATAACAAAAGGGTAAATATTTAAAATTAGGGGAGGGAGAACTTATCCAGGTCAGTTACTTTCTGTTGCTCCTGACGATGGGTTAGGCACCCGAATATATATATATCGAAATTAAAGTCTCTCCAAAAATAAATTCGTTTTATTTTAATATCTTAATGTGAAACCTACCAAGTATTTTTTATCCAATAATTTAATATTACTTTAACGATAGCGAATAAATAAATAAATTAATATAGGAGTAATCATTTATGAAATAAACCTTTCTTTGATACTTAAATAGATTCAGTCATATTATTATTTATTTTTTTTTAATTAAAAAAAATCTTCAGATTTTTGAATTTTTTTTAATACTGTACCTTATTCTGTGCACCTCTTTCAAGTTCACACTAGATAAACCCCCCCCCCTAATTCTCTAATATTAAAATATTTCTATTTAGTAACCAAATACAAAATAGCGATTATTTTAATGTACAATTGCACATTGCAATTGTAATTTATATCTTGTATTTCAATTTACATGTAACTGATTACTGCCCATCCTAGGTTTTAAATTGCATTTCATTAGTCATGGATACACCTTAGCCTCCGTGGTGCATTAATATTCTTCATCATAGAGCTCATAAACAGCAGCAATTTATTTTTTATTTTGAAATATAATAGAAAGTATGTGAATATGAAAATGTTCAACAGAGGTTGTTTTGAATGAAGACTAATTTTTTCATGATTTTATTTGATTTAATAGATATGTATATTGTCTGTATGTTTATCCGTTTGTATTGAAAGAATATCG
This sequence comes from Forficula auricularia, assembly GCA_024734495.1. NCBI lineage: Eukaryota > Metazoa > Arthropoda > Insecta > Dermaptera > Forficulidae > Forficula > Forficula auricularia. Next base: position 1,261,377 of record JALMQS010000828.1, on the reverse strand, counting down.
TAATCAAATTTTGACCTACTTCTAGAGAAGCAATTTTCTTGAAATTTCGCATGCTTATAAATCTGGAAAGACAATAAAATATTTTATCTATTATAGGAATTAATAGAGAAAAATATATTTTAAAGAATATTTGGCATTTATATATACAATCTATATACATATATAAAATTCTTTGCCCGATACACTCACTCACTCTCTCACTCATCATCAAAACAGTCAGAACCACTGGACATAGAAACATGAAATTTTGAGAGGATATTACATCTATGACATAAGGGCTCACTAAGAAAGGATTTTTCGAAATTCGACCCCTAAGTGAGTCAAAGGGGGCAAAGTGTGTTTTCACTGATTATGCGCTATCTCTTAAGGACGATAAAATATCTACTTGCTTTTTACTTATCAAAATACAAAATTAAAATATCTAAAAATTAATTTCAGGATTTTTTGAAATTCGATCCATAAAGGGGTCAAAATGGGCAAAATATCTTTGCAATGTGTTTACACTAATTATGCATTTTCAATTAAGAACGATAAGATATCTACTTGATTTTTACTTAATAAAATTTTAAATACAAATATCTAAAAAGATTTTTCAGGATTTTTTGAAATTCGACTCCCAACTATCCAAAATGTGAGTGGGGGCAAAAATTAAAAATCTCTCCTATCTTGATCAAATTTTGTGGAGTTATTCTTTATTACTTTAAGAAACTTCCTGTAAAAATCAACTATCTAAAGATATTTAAATTTTGGAAACCTAATAATCACATGCCGAGACGCTGCCCGCCAGGTCCACCTGCCCGGAGAGCCTTCGGCACGCCTAGAGCAGTTCGTTTAATATAAATTTTGAAAGTGAAATGATGGTGATTCGAGACAAGAGGATTTTCACATTTTTTAGGAATTAAAAGGGTCAACAAAAAAAAGCTTGTAACTCCCTTTCTTCTCTCCTTTATATCCTGAAGAAAGAAGTTTCTTTAAAAAGATTTTTTTAATTGAAAATGACATTCCAAGAGTCGTTTCGGAAGATCTTCATCTTTTTATTATAGATTAAAAAATTCGACGAAATAAGTTTATAACAACCTCTTTCTCGAATTCTTTGATATCTTCAAAAGGAGGATGATCCTGTGAAACCAGTTTTTTTTTTTTTTTAATTGGAAGTGACGTTCAAATAAATTATTTTATTTGAAATTTGTACTTTTCATTATCCCTGAGCTGTTTTTCCCTAAAATCTTAATTAAAAAGAAATCTCACGGTTTGCACGATATTTATAAGCTAATACATATATAAAATTTTCTGCTCTTTAATTTGGTATCTCACTCAATGATAAATAGAAAATTTGAAAAGACAAGTAGAATCTTTTAAACGTATTTTGACCCATTTCTAGTTCACTAGAAAATTTTTATTTAAATATCGCTCACATCTATTTCGAAGATAATACAATAGTTTATTAATTCCGAAGATAATACAAGGTTTTATTAATTCCAAAAATTATTAGAGAATAAGTATTTTCTATATCTAATAGCTATTCCTTGATACGTTTTGTAAATTTTAATTATTACATAAATTAAATTAAATTATAATATATCAAAAGTTTAAAAAAAAAAAAACTCTTTTATTTCAAAATGCACTAAAAAGTAAAAAATAAAATTTTATTTTTGTATTCAAAAAATTGCCATACTGAGATGACTGAATTTTAGTGAGTGAATAAAAGCAGGGGCGGTTTAAACATAAAATTTAATTAAAATCATTGCCTATTCTTTTAATTTTAGTCATGTAAGTAATAATCCATGAATATTTTTCTAGAACTAAAGAAAAATGTAGGTATTTATTTCATATTTATTATAAAAAAATCTTCTCAAACCAACAATCTGAATAAATATGGGCTGGCTAAAAAAATAATGATCGGTTTGTTTAACATAAATGGCTGGTATTTCTACGCGATTCGAGACGTGCGATAAATAATCAGTGCTCACCTCCAGAACGGGATTGTAAATAGATTGGTCAAGAAAGATAAGATCGAGAGTGAGAAATCTTCTTTTTTTTGCACCTTATTATTATCATTATTTTTTCTTATTTTTAAAAGCTATAATTCATATTTATGAAATAAATCTTTAGACTGTCTTGTATTCAATAGAATAATTCAATTAATTTTTTTACCAAACGATGTGTAACTATACAAAAAATAAACGTCATAAATACAAATCATTTATATTAATATATCATTCACACCTGTTGGGACGATTTGAAAATATATTTTGAATTAAATATAATAATAAAAATGAAAGAATTTTTCAAGTCAAATGATCCATGGATGAATTAAAAGTTGAATTTATTTTATTTTTTAAATTTTTATCGAAATAACAATATATGATGTGGTGCATTATTTTTATAATAAATCAAATAAAACAGAAAATCATTACTTTTTTCGCAGTCTAGTAGTAGCCTATCTTAGGACTGACCTGAGGGGTGAACCGCGGCCTAATATGCTGTACACCTACTTCCACTTGTACTTCCAAATATTTCCAAGTACTTCCAAATATTTCCAACTACTTCCAAATATTCCCAAGCACTTTCAAATATTTCCAAAATGCTTCCAAAGAGGTGTACACCTACTTCCAATCGCGGATCACCCCTCGGGCTGGCCCATACAATAAACCTATTTGAATTATGATGTTTTCCTGAAAGCTGTTTTTTGATTTTTAGGGTTTTTTTCAAAATCGAATTACTTTTACCTAAAAATATTTTAAGCGACTTCAAAAAAGAGTTTATCAATCCAATAAATTTATATATATATATATATATATATTTATTTATGTTCGTATCAGCAATAACTTTTGATGAAAGACATATTGTATTTTAATTGCTGTTTTTTGGTAGAGGATGTGATCATATCGCAAGAAAGAATTAAGAAATTGAAAAAGTTAATCCAGAAAGCACTTATTTTTCAACAAAAGCGTAAATCTGACAATGAAATTGTATGAAAATTAAAAACATTTAATTTTCTTAAATAATGCAAGCTTTTATTGATAGAAATTGAAAAGCAAAAAAATATGAAAAAACATCTTCAAATGTAAAGGTGTGCTAAAAAGGGTAAAATATTTTTTTTAAGTGGGTCACAAAATTGATATAATATGTTTAGTCTCCTCAAAGTTTCAATACGCGTCGACAATCTTGAGGTAGACAAATTAAGAAATTCTCCCCAAAAATTGATATAGATAATCCAGAAGCACCTTCATACCATATATCGTAGTCTTAGAGTACAAACCTGCTAACTCACAACAAGGAAATTTTACAGGACAGAGAAAAAACAAACAAAATTTAATATTGTTGGTATGAAAAGAAACTATTTTTCACATTTTTTTTCTACAACTTACGATCGTAATTTTAAGTAGCAGTTTTTTTGGACGATGCTGCATCTCTTTTTCTTTCGAACGGTATTAATGTGTCATATATCATAAAAATGGATTTAACAGGTTTAGACTCTAAGGCAGTGGTCGGGGAACCGGGGTAAATTACTCCAAATGGGGTAACAATGAAACTATCAGGGGTAATATAAGGACATTTTTAAAATTTTCTATTTTATAAACTTTTATAGGATTTTTACTTTCCTTTTCCAGGAATTAAAAATCGTAAAATTAATAAAAGTTAAAAAAATACTTCGACTTTATTAAACTTAAAAACGAAGAACAGATATCGGCAGAATACCGAGGACTGTATTCAAATTGCGCTCAAGTAAAAAGTCCCAATTTTGAAGTCATTTTACAGATAGTTTTCATGTAAATTCCAATTAATTCAATAAATAATAAATAATATACATTTACCTTGCTTTTTTTGCTTTTCAGAATGTAGGGATAATAGCGACCTACTCAAAAATATTTTGGGCTAATGGCTAAAAAAGTTCCCCGACCTCTGCTCTAAGGCGATGATATGTATTCTTTTGAAATAACTAATTTTTAAATAAAATCGTAGATCTCGCAAATAAAATTGTATAAAAATAAAACACATTTAATTTTGTCAAATTCCATAAGGTTTTGTTGATAAAAATTATAAAAAATTGAAGAACAACAACTACAAAGGTGCGCTAATAGGGATAAAACATATTTTTTTTTAATAAAATTTCAGGCATGCGTTGAATTATACTATACTACACGAGAAGAAGGTGTTAAGGTCTCATATAAATTAAAATTATTTTTTCAATTAGTTGAAATCAAAATTTTATTTTATTTTAATATTTGTTAAATAATTAAACAGTTTCGGCAACGACTCGCTACCATCCTCAGTCTAAAACACATAAGAATTGTCTTAACAAGATGGATAATGATATCATTATAAGAGATGTATATGAGTTTACATTGTAGCAAAATTACATTATATGATAACATATTTTTGTACATCTCTTACAATGATATCTTTATCCATCTTGTTAAGACAATTCTTATGTGTTTTAGACTGAGGATGGTAACGAGTCGTTGCCAAAACTGTTTCATTATTTAACAAATATCAAAATAAAATTTCGATTTCAACTCATTAAAAAATTGGACTAGTTTAACTTAACGCCTGTCTATACTTCTACATTATCAACTGCCCGAACCAAGTATCAATTAATAATATTTTTTTTAACTCGGTCAAAAAAATTAATATAAAGTGAATTCTATTTAAAAAGTGTACTTTATATACATTTTTAGCTAGCCTTTTAAGTCGTTTGTTTTTGTTTTTTACCTTTTTACCTAAAAAATTGATTATAGGGAAATAAAATTTGATTTTGTTATTTCGATGCCTTTTATTAAGATATCAACGATGTCTGTATATGATTTAACCATGTATATATATTATATTTATATAAATTGATGCAAGACAGGATGATGATGATGATGGAGCGTGGCAATGAACGAAAGTCGAAACGATCAAGATCTAATTAGCAAGCTGGTAAAAGCATAACTAGAGTGGTACGTTAGAGACGTCATTGCCTCATGCAAGGCCCTGGGCGAGAGAAGAGAGCAAGGGCGGAAAAAATTCAAAAGATGGAAGGTGAAGTGTCGCAAGTGCTTTGCTTGCTGGTCGCCGATCTGGTGCATTTCAAAGAGAAGATGAGAGAGCGGGGGCGGTGGGCGGTAAAGCAGCCGCTTGCTGTTGCAATGGTCAACAATCAGGGTTGCAAGCAATATATAAACCCGGGCAGACACTCAGCAGGTATCACAGTTTTCTTTCCAACGATCTCATATCAACCACTAAACAAGTGATCAACATGGCTAAGGTAAATTCACAACAATCCTTCAATTTATTCTCAATCATTTCATTTTTCTTTGATAAAGCTTCACAAATTTTATAGTAGTACCTAGGTTGTCAAATCAGAGCAAAAAACTAGCACATTTTTTTCTAAAAGGCTTTACAGATTTCAATTTATTTCATTTCATCCCACGGGCTAGTGCCAATTTATAAAGATATTTAAAAAATACACCCAGTTACCATACATTTTTATTAGACGAAAAAACTATTCTTAATTCAATGATGTGTCAAATATGTCGTTATTTCCGATCCTTACTATACGATCCATTTTGGGATACATTATAGGTATGAAAATTTTCGGTTGTGAATTGTTTCCAACTAATTTTAGCTAACCCTAACCAAATTAAGACATACAAGACAATAGTAGTAAAGATTTTTATAGAAAATCAAGAGTGATTATTAACTACGAAGTCCGAGGGGTTATGAATGATTTTTGTCGTCGTGTTCAATTCCCGGAGTTAATACAACCCTTCTGACATTACAAAAATTACCATATTTAAAACACCACAGATTTAATAGTTGAGAACCTCTATTGATTTTCTATACAAATTAATGATCTCTTAAAATTTAAATAAATTGAATTAATTAATTTATTTGATTTTTTGACAGGTATGAAAATTGTTTATTCGTTTGTTAGATTATCATCAATTAATGGACAGTTAATGTTAAATTTTATTTTTTTTAATTCCACTCTATTAGATCTGAAAACACAATGAAGTGGCAATACCTCTGTTTATAGTTCGCTTATAAGACTGAAAATATAGTAAAGAGGAAACAAGTAAAGCGACGAAAACAAACTAGCTTGAATTCTAGACTCATTTCATATATAATTTCTGATCAATTCAAGCAAGTTTGTTTTCACTGCTATACCTACCCAAGTCTTTCATTTCCAATACATTTTAGTCCTATACCGCATAATATTTTAAAATAAATTCTTGATTATTTTATTGCATAAAGGAATAAATCAAAATATAGTTATTTAAATAATTATTAATGTTTCAAACTTTCCTGAAGAAATCCACTAATTTTCAATGAAAATTATTGTTGTTTTATTTAAAAAAAATGCAACTACATTCTAAAATATAAATGTGAAAGTAAAAAGTTCATTGAAAATGGAGAATTTTTCTTGAAATGTTTGAAACAATAATCAACTTTTTCTGATTGTATTTAAATAATTTTACCATTTATATATCTCATAGTAGAGAGTTTGAAGTAATATCCAAGCAAGTTTGTTTTCGCCACTTCTTTGTTTTTCGTTCCACTGTTTTCAGCTTTAATGCGATATATGGCTCATCTCTTTCTCTAGTCATTCATTTCTCATCAATTAATGCTTGATTAATCAAAATTAAAGTATAATATACATATTTCATTCAACAAAATTTGAATCGTTTAATTAAATCAATCATCTTCTTCGATAAGGCTTCACGCATAATAGGGATTAACAATTCAGATCACATGACTCTAACTAACCTTACAATTTAAGTCATGAAATTAGAAGGATTGACCCGCTCAACTCTGAGACCGTCGTCGTTTCTAAACTTGAACAGAGAACAGTAGCATTTGAGACGAATTCTGTTTGATATGGCGACTGCGATCTCAATCAGCCGCCACATCACTTATGGTCTATCTTTAGTACTGTTGTTTTCAATAATATTCATAATATAATAAATTCCCTTGTTATTAAAGTAATTAATTAATTTTATTTATTGTCAAATGGGAAATTTGTTTATTAAATATTTGTTGACAACCAAATTCAAAAAAATCTATCTGTTAAGTAAGCCTAGAATAACATAGTGTTAAAAGTCCTATTAAGGATTTATCTAGTCATTATGTTTTGCAGTGTAAGATCTCTTAATTAGGCGCTATTTATTAATACATTATCAACATATTCATTTCTGTCAATAATAATATAAAAAGAGGTAAAAATAAAGAAGGGACTGAAAAAATAAAAAACTTTAATTTATTTTTTCAAAATACTTTTTTTCAATCTCTAGAATATAATAGTTTAATTAAATTGGGGGCATCTGAAAATTTACAATATTAAGAAATAGTACAAATAGACAAGATGTTACAAAATTAATTTCTAAACAAATTAACGATGTCCAAAATTCATCTATTTCTAAGTTTCATTTTATTTTGCAAACCCATTTTAATAAAATGCAAAGGAAAGAACGTCAGAGAATAGAAATTTAAGCTTACGACATCAATAACTGAAACGTACAGATTAAATTTTTTATTACTTTATTTATTTTATTATTAAAATGATGCCTACGAGTCATGCTTATTGCTTATACACCTATATAGTACACAAATTGCTACACATGCTTATTTTATCTTTTTACTGATGCACGTTTAGAAATCTTATTTTTTTTATTCATAACTTTTTTAAAATCTCATATATTCAAGTTTTTGTAAAATAATGTAGATTTGTAACAATTAAGATTAAAGGGATAGGTACTATATAATTTCTAGTAAACTTAATTAAACTAAGCTTATTAATCGAAATAAATAACTTGAATTTGATTTCAAATCAATTAATAGGTTGTTTTTAGTGGTAGATAATTCAGAAGAATCAAACAATCGAAATCACTATCTATTAGAAAATGTATTAATATATATTATTAACGGATAAAGTAACATTCAAAAATAAAATAATATATAAAAGAAAAAAAAATTAAGTTATTACTATACTACGTACATATTATTATCGCATCTCATTTTTACAACTTTGTGAATTATCTTCTAAAATAGTAGTAAACTAATAAAAAAATTATTATATTTTTCGTAGAATTACATTTTTTGGAAACACAAAATTCCGAATGCACGATGTTAGCCAGTCATTCATTTAACCTGGGAAACAATTTTGATTTTTTTAATAACAAAATTTTAGAATAAATTAATTAAATAATTAAAGAAATGAAAAAAAAAATTTTAATTAAATAATTCAAGAATGAAAAAAAAATTAGAAATGATTCAAATTTTAAACAACAAAAAATTCAATTAATTAAGGTTAGATACTGAGCTGTTTTCTAATACCTATTTATACAAAAATTTTAGAAAAAATTATTTTTTGTAAATATTTTTATTTTTTATTTTTATTCAGTGTAAGTAATTTCATCTCCAAGACAATATTTATCATTATCTAATTTCATTTATTTGTTTATAGTTCCTTTATATAGCTTTTATAAACCAAGTATTTTTTCACATTTTTTAGAAATTCCATTGATTCAGAGAGAATTTCTCCCGAAACGTTAGGATTTCATAAAAGCGTTTTCAGATACTTTTTATTTATTTAATTTATTTCACAAAGTATACAAAGATAGGAAGGTCTTACTTAGTGTTTATACATAATTTAGCAACAATATTTTACAAAGTTGGCAAAAGAGTTCACCAATACACAAATTTTGAAGGGGAAGAAGAGAAAAAAGTAAAAAAGTAGAGAAAGATTAGAAGATATAAAGAAAATAATGGTAAGAAGTACCAGTTATTTGGATCTATAAAGAACGAAAACTTGAGAGCGCCAAGAGTCGGGTTTGCATGAAATTTGGATGAAAGTTCATTCCAAAGCCTTTTTAATAAAATATTATATTTATTTGGTATATAATATATATTTCTACATTATTATTATTAATATATTAATATGTCTTGAAAATATCAAGTTAATGTGACGGATTACTTTATTCTGTTGTAGGCTTTATGGATGTTGGCTGTTGTGATGGCTGGTGTGGTCGCTGAACCCCCTGTAGATAGGCAATATCTGCCCCCCTCGTCTCGTGGAGGACTCAGCACGCAATACGGCGCTCCTGCACGTTCCCAGTAAGTATCCCTGATGTTCTACCCACCTCTTAGAGGTTTCGAATAACAAAAACAGTGATCTTACAGATAAGTTGTAGACTAGACATGTTTCAATGCTCAATTTGCATTTACAGCCAGTCTGTCGGGGAATAAATCTTCTCTAAAGATTAAATCAGCTCAAATGGTTATCAATTTGTGTCATTAATTCGAATTCAAGTTTACTCGGTGCGACTTCTTTTACTTCTTGTACTATACTCGTTTTCAAGCATAAGCTGTTTAAAACACCTATATGTGTTATTAAATACATAAGAAGATGTATTTTTTTTTCTTTTTATTTCTTTTTTTTGTCACTAAAATGCAACTTTTGTCAATTAGATTCTTATTAGTGGCGAATGGTGACTTTTCAACCAGGGATGCTGTCCAAAAAGTACCCTTCCTTTTTTTGCAAATTTCATTGAATACGATAGCATTTTTGTTATTTTTCAAACTTAACATTAGATTTTTAAAAAATATATTTTGGGACCTTCGCCCCAAACGGATATTGCTTTGTGTGAGCGAGGATAGAAGTCAGAAATTAACTCTTGAGACTTAAACTCCACAGTCCCTGAGATGGAAATCGACCATCTTCCACAATGAATCAGCCTGTCCTATAAGAAAATCTTACATTTCTCCTAAATCTACTGCTATAAGCAACCTATGATTTGTCTATTGCACTCTTACCGATCTTATATAGTGAGAATTCTTAGATATGGATTAGTCCAAAGATTCCCAAATCAACTTTATTTATTCCATTTTTATATTAATTCTATTTTAATACTTCTTCAGCGAGAACAATTTTTATTCGACTAAAACTCGTCTGGACTTGTCTTTGACATCCTTGAACTGGAAGATATATCAGGCAGGGACTTTCAACCTTCTATCCGCACACTTTTCGGAAAAATCATTCATTTTAATTGCCCCTTAAAACTATGCAACCATTTTATTTCATTTCGAAAACCAATTACTTAGGTACTATATTTTTCAAAACAAAAAATAATTTTTTGAGAAATATTCGAATTAAAGAATAATAATTTGAAAATTTTAAGATCCTCTGGAAATTTTAAACTCGACATTATATATTTATGAACTCTAATGTTTGCAATTTTAGGGATGCGCCGCATCCACAGCATTCATGGATCACACGCCACTGATACCTATGTAACTTTTTATGAACTATATTCTCTATTCTTTTGAAAAAGTCAAAATGTTACCTGTGCCACTGTTTGATTCCTCAAATAGCTTGACAAAAGGCTTAAAAAAGTTTTATGTCTAACAGGTATAATTGAAAATTTGAAGATTTAGTTAAATTTAGAAAATATATTCTCGACTTCAGATTTTTTCAATTAAAATTCACTTGATTTTTTCTATTTAAAGATTACATTCGCATTACAATTAATTTTTCTCTTTTTTAGGGGAGGTTTCGGAGGATTTGGCCAGGGTGGCTCTGGCAGCCCCAGCTCTCAATATGGCGCTCCGGCTCGTGGCAATTTCGGCGGAAACAACCAATACAGAGGATCTCAAAATGGAGGTTTCGGCAGAAGCAGCTTTGGAGCCACACCAAGCAGTCAATATGGTGCTCCCTCTCGTAACGGCGGAGTTCCTAGCAGCCAATATGGTGCCCCCTCTCGTAGCAGCAACTTCGGTGGAATTCCCAGCAGCCAATATGGTGCTCCTTCTCGCAGCGGCAGCTTTGGCGGAGTTCCTAGCAGCCAATATGGTGCTCCTTCTCGCAGCGGCAGCTTTGGTGGATCTCCCAGCAGCCAATATGGTGCTCCTTCTCGCAGCGGCAGCTTTGGTGGAGCTCCCAGCAGCCAATACGGTGCTCCAGGTCAACAATACAATGCTCCTTCTCAACAATACGGTGCTCCCTCAGCTTTTGCTTCTAATGCTCCATCAGCTCAATACGGCGCCCCTAACCAAGGAGGACGAGGAGGCGGAAACGGATACTCCGGGGACCAATACGATGTGAGTTTTAATATAATTACTAGAAATATTTATATATAAAATGGCAAAAATGATAAATTATTTGTTTTATAATAAGTAACATTTTAAATAAAATTAAAAGTGGGAAAATTATTCTTAATTTGATGGTCAAAAATGCCATAAATGTTTAATTTTGATTATAGTCTTAAACCAATCTAAACTTTTCATGGGCAGTAGAAGTGATGATAATAATTGAAATTAAAATGGATCACAAAGTAAAAACTTTTTCATGGTTGGTACACTCTCTCCGAAATTTGTTACTTCGGCATTTTTTTATGTGCAACAGTTGTCTAATAAAAATCACCACAAAACTTCAACTTATTTGGACAAACTTGTGTGCCAAATTATCTCATTAGTTCAAAAGTTGAGATTTAAGGTGAATATACTTCCGTCGTTCTGTTTCTTGAGCGTACGGCGAGATAAAAATAAAGGTTAGAAAAAATTCATTATCACAAATCGGCCATTCTGTCGAAAAAGCATAGGTTCAAAAAAATCTCAAAAACCAAGTCTATAGACTATGAGAAATCGAAATTGAACGAAATATTTAAATTTCACCGTCTATTTTGTTTACATTCTTCAGTAACGACCAAGCTACTAGATCTAGATATTTAGAGCTCTATTCATAGAAGTGCATTAAATTTACGAAAAATAAAGTATAACAAAATATTATAGAACAATTGGCGTTCTTTTAAAGGGAAACAAAATTTTTCGCCCATAAGAATACATTTGTTTATATTTTTAATCCCCGTTAACGCCCCAAGCGGCTGCCAATATATATTAGAGCGTTAATTTACAATGAATTAATAATTCTTAACCTATATCTCGAATAGTCGTCCTTATCGCGATTTTCGCCAATAAATAATATTTGCAAATTAGTAATTTTGAATTCAAATCTGTAAATGACATTTTACTTGTAGGTAATTAATTTTAAATTTATTGATAAAAATCCATTAATTATTTTTATATTATTTAGCATAGTATCTTTAGAAAATAAACTATCAATTAATTAAGATTTAGATTAATAGAGACTGGAGTTTGGCTTAGAGTGGCCTAGAAATGATAACATAAGGACCCTTAAAATGATGCTGAAAAATCACTGCGAACTAAACTTTTCGTTGTAATTTTACTGAAGCTTCTCATGAGATTAAATCAGTATTTCTGTATTAATAGACTATAACAGGCGTCCCACTTTCAATAATTGTGTTACTTATCTTTTGAATTAAAGGCCTAGGAATCGCAATCATCTATCCCCATAAAAATAAAACGGCTATTACATATTCCGCAAGTTTTTATGATAAAGACGCAAGAATATGCAATAGTCAGAGTCAAAAATGATTCTCTCATATTAGAAGGAAAGAGGGAGAGAATTTTATTTTAGGAATTATCAATCGATTTTAGAATCGAATGATTTGTTTTCAAGGAGTATGAAATTAACTTTGTGTATAGGCCATCTTTTTGCTAATATCTTCTTTCCAAACTTATATAAATAAAAAAATTAGCCTAATAGAAAATCGTTTGTTTGCTTCATTGCTGAAATCAAATTTATTTATTTCGGACAACTCAATTGAGGAACTTTCATTGTAGTGAATATTATAATTTGTAGCGCTATCATCTACAATTGAGCTCTTTAGTTTTTTAGATTCTCTTGTAAATTATGTAGAAGTTTAGCTTTTTGTTTTCTTAGCGATATGTTTTTGAATCTAATTATTATTTTTTTTTTGTTATTTCTATACGTGAACTTTAACGCGATACACTAATATATGCGGATGTACTATTTGATTATTTTCAAATTTGTATATGTCTATATATTATATCATATAATTAAAAGTTTTTTTATGAAGTAACATTAAATACAAACCCTTTTCGTATAAAGGATTTTGAATTAAATGCAAACAACTACAATAACCACGTGAAGTTTAATAAAAGTGTTGTTTGCCAGGAAGCTCTACTGAATATTACCAAACATTTTAACCTTTTGTTTGAGTTTCATTTTACCTGTTTATCAATATAATCATTAAAAGTGTTGTTTAGATGTTGCCTCGGCTGTTTGATTGCAGGATCTTATTTTAGTCCAAGTGAGGCATCCATCAAATTTTAAAAGATTTAATATATTTTCCACTTTAGTTGTAAAAACTGAAGTGGTACGGTAAGAACCCAACACTAAGTAGATTACTCTAAAGTCTTGTAACAGAATAGTTTTATACTAGACACAAGTAAATACTCTCCATTTTATTGACGTCATTGCTTTCCTATCTAGGATAGAAACACAAACAAACTCCCAATATCTCCAATTTAGACCTTCCCAACTTCACATTTTTCAAATTATTTAAAGATATTCCCTTTGTTCTAGTATGTAGAGCCATCCACACAATCCACTATTTTATAAATTATTTTTTAATGAGCTCGACTTTTTCGGCACAGGAACCTGCTAACTACCAATTCTCTTGGGAGGTGAATGATCCTCAATCCGGCAACGATTTTGGTCACGAAGAAGCTCGTCAGGGTGACCAGGCTGAGGGTAAATACTACGTTCTTCTTCCTGATGGTCGTAAGCAAATTGTCGAATACACTGCAAACGAAGAAGGTTACAAGCCAATGATCCGCTACGAAGGTGAAGCCAACAATGCTGCTGGTGGTTACCCAAGAGGCGGCAGCTTTGGTGGCCGAGGAGGTGCCCAGGGACCCTATTAATATCTAAATAGTCACTGAATTTGTTATGGGATATGGCTCGTGTATGATTCTTACCATGTATATATCTATCTATATTTGTACGAATGTATTGTATTATATATAACAATATTTAATAAAGATTTTTAGAACAAAAAAAATTATTTTTATATTATTCTATATAACATATATTTAAGTAAACCTTTTATAATAGCTATTCAAGTACTGTATTTCGTAAATAGGACATTTGAAAAATAAAAATGAAATAGGGCATTGACATATTTAGCATTTTACTAAATACTAAAATAAATCAATAAATACAAATTAATTGTAATCAAAGAATCTAAAACGATTAATAATTTTGGCCACAACATACATAAATCACTTTACTCCTAAAATAGAGAAATATATTTTTAATATCATTAACTATGTATAATAATAATATAATAAGTTAATAAGTTATGAATATAATTAAAATTATCTGAAAATATATTTTACTGATGAGTGATAACCGAGGGGTGAACCGCGACCTAATTTGCTGTATACCTACTTCCACTTGTGACTTCCAAATATTCCCAAGTACTTTCAAATATTTCCAAGTACTTTCGAATATTTCCAAGTACTTCCAAATATTTCCAAGTACTTCCAAATATTTCCAAGTACTTCCAAATATTTTCCAAGTACTTCCAAAATACTTCCAAAGAGGTGTACACCTACTTCCAATCGCGAGATCACCCCTCGGTGATAACTAAAGACCGGATTCTCGTGCAAATGCATCTTTTTTTGCTTACTTTAAATTCAATGAAACCTTGTTAGAATTTCGAATACTCCCGATACCTGGAGATTTTCCAGGAATTGTAACATTTGACATCCGATCTGCCCGAATAAATGAGTATTTTCTTGAACTAACTAGTAGTGTTACTTGAGCTAGCAAATAAATAAAAATGCCTACGGCCCGGAATAGTGTAACCTTCAAATTAAAGAGATTGATATAAAATTGAAAGTTTTTTTGCCGAGAGTAGCAGAATTTTTATATATTGAAGGAGACAATAAAAGAGTGTGTCTTCTGCTGGAATTATAAAATGTATTTATTTATAACGAGACTATAGTTTCGAGGGCTTTGCCCTCTTCATCAGTCTATTACAATGGATTCACAGGAATTAATTTATGAATTGAAACTATAGTCTCGTTATAAATAAAATTTATAATTCCAGCAGAAGACACTCTTTATTGTCTCCTTCGAGATTATATAGTCAGCCAGTAGAAGCTCAAATCTACTCTTATTAAAATTGTATATTTATTTATATATATATATTTATTTATTTATATATTTGTATCTTGGTTCTATTTTGAAAACGGCCCTACCGATTTTGAAGAAACGAAATCTATTAACAAGTTTTGAGTAAAAAACACGATCTGGCTAGCCTCTATGAAAATCTCAATAAAAAATGATTCGCGGGATGTCAGATTAGAACATGAGACCTCTTACATCAGAAACACACTTTTTACCACTGGACCATAAAACTATTTTAAAATCTTTGCTTTTTACTTTACTAAAATGAATATTTTTAAATTAGACTTTATTATAAGTGGGGAAATAATTGAATATATTATATATAGCTAAGTATTTAATAAATAGAATTCATTGAATATATTGCGGCTCGGCAAATTTGAAATATGTATAATTGAATTAAGCTGAAAGAAAGAAAACAATTAATTTTAAACCCAGAAACATTAAATATTTTAATAATTATTCTTTGTCCCCCCCCCCCCTTCCCACTCTTCTAATTAAAATTAAATATTCAATTCTCTTTACTACGGGCATGGAGTGGGGGTGTAGTGGTGGGGGCGTGGTGTGTGGTTTTGTGGGGAGGGGGGGTCAGGGTTACCGTGAATCGCTCGGTGGCTCCAGGTACTGAATATAAAAATAAAATAAACTGCAACGGATTGTTGCTAAACTTTATCCAAATTCATTTGAAATATTAATATGTTTGTTCCTTCATTATTAATCAGATATCACTTGTAATTTGTAGTTCATATTGACATTAATTCAAAAATACATTCTCATTTAATAGTCGAGGAATAACCATTCTACATTGGATTTTTGACATTTCGGTTATTATTGGTAACCATTGCTGAAGACATGGAGGAATCGACTTAAAATCAAAAATAGCAATTGATTCTCATCGAATACTTGAGGAATAACCTTATTGCATTACATTTTTGATGTTTTGCCTATTAATGGAAACCTCTACTGAAAATATGGCAAACAACTCAAGCAGAGTTTAGGAAGAGAACAGATGAAGAAAACAATGCCCAGATACACTCATTAACAATCTAAAGTGGCTAACCCTTATAAATAATAATTAATCTGCCCGCCAGTCTAAAGATCATGATCTTTGATTTCCGAGTTTTGACCCTTAAGCAATAAAGCAGTTGTTATTAGAATATTAATCCAGGGCGTCCAAGGCCGCTTGCAAACCAAATAGGGTGTTTCCGAACATAGGTACGTCGTCAGCATGAAATATCGTATTTACATCATTACATCAGTAGTATAACCATTCATAAATTAATTCCTGTGAATCCATTGTAATAGACTGATGAAGAGGGCAAAGCCCTCGAAACTATAGTCTCGTTATAAATAAATAAAATTTATAATTCCAGCAGTAGACACACTATTTTATTGTCTCCTTCAATATAAATATAAAAATTCTGCTACTCTCGGCAAAAAAAATTTCAATTTAGTATAACCATCTATACTGACTCCCTTGTTGCCTTTAGATGTTAATAAGTCATCAATATCTGCAAATCAGAGACAGAATAAGAAGTATTAGTACATTGTAATACATAGGTTCCCAAATTGTGCGCCGCGGCGCCCTGGGGCCTCTTCATAGGTGAGCCGTGAAGCTAAATTTTTATTTTTATCTCTTACTTATTATTAGACATACTTTTACTTAGGCACCTCTCATCGCCCTGGGTATATCGCAAAAGACATTAAATGACCTCACGTATAGGGCGATGTGGGGCTCTCTCTTGAACTTCTACAGTTTTAACAAAGAACCTATAGTTTTAACAAAAGAACCTATAGAGCGAGTCGTAACCAATGTTAATTGTATATATAAAAAAATAATAATAATGAAGTGACATAGGATTTATCCGAAGTCTAAGCTCTAAGAAATTTTAACTTGTACATTTTTTTTCCTGTGCATATTTTTTTTATTTTGTATTTTGTATTTTTTTTGTTCTTATTTGACTTTTGTTTTTGTACATTTTTCGATTTATATTCATATTTTTTTTGTTTTTGTTCGTGTTTTTGTAAATATTGCTAGTTTTTTATTGTTTTTATCAATTTTGACATATGTATAAAATTCTAAAATAACACTACTGTAAATAAAGAGGAGATGTATATATATATATATGTATGTATGTATGATATATATATATATATAAACCACCACCAATTAAAGTCCCAATTTTGTAAATAATTCTAATCTGTTGTAAGGGAGACCCCCTCCTGCATGGTCAAATATATAATAATAATATGGCACCATGGAAAAATTTTAATTGAAAAAATGGGCCGCGACTCGGAAAAGTTTGGGAACCCTAGCTGTCATAATCAAACTAGCTTTATAACATACAATAAATTAATTATTTATTATCTACTAGCGAAAGCCCGGGCGTCACCTAGCCCCTGGCGGTGAGCGTCTTGTTTGATGATTACCTGTCAAAATTGATTTGATCAAAAATTTAAATATATTAAAAAAAAAATAATAGTTTGAAAATAAATTGAAAATGTAAATAATTATAGAATAGGTATTAAAACAGTAAATGAATTATATATTACTTATCAAAATTGTTCCCTTAACCAAAAATAATATTGACAGTTGAAAGATTTCCAAAAAGCTATTATCAGCCATTTTGTTTGTTTGGTTTTACCCCCCCCAGAGAGGCGCTGGCGTTGTTTCCTTGAAAAATATATTTTTTACATGCCACAGGTGTGATATCTATAAAAACAGTATATATAAAAACACTCGTATATTTGAATGAAATGTTGTGTGAAAATTTCAAAGAAATCGGTGAAGAACTTTCGGAGATCCTTCGACGTATCACTTAAGCGTAACAGTACATTTTTATTTATATAGATAATAATTTGACGACCAGAAACACAGTGAATAGAAAAATATATAAGGGGTGATCTCCATCATTAACTGTATTTCTCTGTTTAAGCGTCTCTTAGAAGTGATCCGAATATATGTATGTATATTGAGATTAGTTCAACAAAGCCGTTGTATTTTTCGTGTTTAACAGTATATCTCTTAAGCTAATTTGCCGGTTTCGATGAAAATTAGTACCTACCTTTGTATTCTATTTCACTTCTCCTTCTACTACCTATATCCTATTTTTATTGGCTATATATTAATTTATCGATGTTTCACTCTACCCATCAAAAACTATGACGCGGATGGCACTGAACAAAAACCCTTCAGTCATTGTCATTTATTAGCTAAAATAATCTCTCGGCAAAAAAATCAAACAAAACGTGAACAAATGATTAAACGATGTTGATTTCCACGAAATTCAAAATTACATGCGTGTATCTTTTTTATTTTTATTTTTTTTTTTAATTAATAAACCGAATCTGTTAAAAAGTCATCAAATTAAATGGTCATTAATGGAGGAAGACGATGGGCTGTTGGAAAATTCAAGGTTTTGACACTAAAGTAGTATTTATCAATGCGGATTTTTTTTGTAAAGACATCATATAAGTAGACAAAAAAATTATAAAATTTGACTGCAGTCATTAAGCATCTTTCTTTCCAGATTCCAACAACCATTAATTATCTACTCTTAGAGATAACTCCAGTCATTGAACTCAAAACTACAGCCTTATTTTGTGAAGATGAGCCTCTCTTCACTCTTTAAAATTTAATTACACATTCTTAATAATTATGTACAAGAAAATAGACTAAATGAAAAACAACTACGCAACTATTAATCATCATTTATGAATGTCTAAAATAAATATTTATTTTTTGTTTTAACGGTAATTAAATTGAGTGCACACGTGCATTAAATGAAGATTGCAGTTATATTAGATTCATATAGATTTTGATGTTTTTTATGCTAAAAGAAAAAATACTTAATTGAATTTTTACCAGAAACTTTTATAAAGACTACTTGCATTGATTTATCAATTAAACACAAATAATATACTATAAAATTCTTTAAAAACCATTGTCATAGTCACGAAAATTTCAAAATCATACAAAAAAACTAAACAACGTTTCAATTTGTTAATTTTAAGACAGGTGATAATTTAATTTAATCATTTATTTTTTTTTCCCCTGAATCTTTTAAATTTATATCCTTCTAAACAATATTTTTAAAGTGTTTTTTTTTAATCCCTTAGATGTTCACTCCAGGTTAATCTTAAATAGAAAAGTATGAATATAATTATTTTATTATTAGTATCGAATGCTATGTAATCAATGTACTATGTCGATTTAAAAACAATGGATGTGAAAACTTTGAACATCAATTTCTCAAATTAATGATATGTGAACTTGGATCACTCCAATTCTTAGCTGACGTTTTTACTTTACCATACAGAGTATGGTCAAGTATTGTAATCGTGAATGAAAAAAGTGGTTTTTTCCTTCTTTTTTTCGAAATATTTCAAAAACGGCTGAAACTATTTTGATTAAAAAAATTGAGCGCAACTATGGCTTTTCGTTCTACAAAAAAGCTCTAATAAGTGAACATCGAAAAAATTATATTTTTCGAGATAATAATTGTTTTGTCAAAATGTCTGTTAGTCTGTCTGGTTGTCTGGTTGTCCGTTGGTCTGTGCGTTACCAAATTTTTGTGGACGAGCTAGCTCAAAAACTAGTGTGAATATCGAAACCAAATTTCACACGTAGTTTTGGTTCATTGAGATTAAGAGCTGATTAGATTTTGGTGCATATCGAAGCAAAATTAATGGGGGTGGGGGGGGGGGGGTTAAAAATTAAAAATCTAGGCCGTTTGAGCAAACTCAACCAAATTTTGTATACCTAATCAGTGCGACCCCAGAACTCTAAAAATGCAAAAACTAACCTCTCAAAATTGGTGGAGGGACTGGGGGGGGTGTAGGGTCAAAAAATGAAAATATAGTCTCTTGTTCCAAACTCAACCAAATTTTGTATACATAATCAGTGGGCACACAGTAATCTAAAAATGCAAAAACTAACCACCCCTACATGATTATAAATAATTTTATTAAATATTAAATATAAGTGAGACGCTAGGTTGTATGGTAAAGTCAAGTGGATGGCCACATCAGAATACGTCAGCTTATTTATATTTATATACAATAATATATTTAAATATCTCTCTCTTCGTTTCTTCTATTTTCTTTCAATCCTTCCATACCGTACCCTGATATTTTTTGTATTTATACCATCCTTACGATTTATATTGTGATGATTAGTTATTATATTTTTTTGTATTATATATGGTAATTATAGCATATTATTTGCATCAATATGAATTTCGAATCGCTAATGGCCTTAGTTGTTGATTCAACCTAAAAACCTAATGTATAATAATAATAATAATAATAATAATAAATTAAATTTAAACAATATGTGATCTAGGGTAGAACTTTTAGAGGAACAATAGAGCGTCCATGGGCTTTCATGACGAATAGGCGCAGTCGCCCCAAAGGAAGTATTAGAAATAGGAAGTAAGACTATTTAATAAAATCAATTTTACTGTTCACGACTTCAACTTAATTGGGTCATTTATTATAAAAAATCATTTTTATTTAAAACTAAAAATGTCAGCATTGTTATTATCAATATGTGTAATAATCAAATCGACTAAAATACTTAAGTCTATTTAGCCAGATTCTCTTTAGCTTTAGCATGATAGTATTATTTAAGTGTTAAGAGAGCAGGAACCGGATTATAACCATTCAAATATTTTCATTTATTTGAGATTTATTTGAGTTAGTTAGGTCTCTTTTGAAGTCTGGTGGGTAAACAAAAATCTGTCTTACGAATTTGAAGCTTTTTGGTAGGTTTTTCTTTTTTCTTTTTTTTTTTTTTTTTGTCTCTTTTGGGTAGGGGGATTTGTTAACTCTTCTTTCCATTTAGAGATAAGAAAAGCAAGGGCTGATTTTGAAATTAGGCTGGAATAAGGAAATCTCTGCGTTGCTAAGGTGTTTATTTTTAAATTAATTTTTTTCTTTAGATATATGGTTGAAATGGGTAGTCGATCTAGGGTTGGGACTAGAAGTATAGGTGCTGAAACCTTTGGGGGTTTTTGTTATGAGGTCGAGGAATAAAGATTTACTTATTTATTTATTTATTATTGAAAATATTACCAAATATTGTTTAAATTGAGTTTATTTTATTAAAGTAATGAAAATTTAAAAATATAAAAATTCTAGGTAGGTTTCACAAAAATAAAAGACAAGATGCTAATTTATTAGCATTACCCTAAATATATATTTCGGGGTACGAGCCCATCTTTTATTTCCTCTTTGAAGTCCTGAAGATGGGCTCATCCCCCGAAATATATATATATATATATATTTATATATATATATATATATATATATAGAGTCATGCTAGTAAGCATTTTGTCTTTTGTTTTTTGTGAAACCTACCTAGAATTTTAATATTTTTAAATTTTTTTAAATTTATTAAATTTTCATACTTTAATAAAATATGTTTCATCAAAAACCTACACCATTCTCCCTTAACAAAATCGAGTTTATTTTATTTTGAGAAGCAATAGTGGGTGGCCATGTTCCACGATTACACTGGATTTGGATTAATGGTTTCCGAATTGCAGACAACTTGAGACATAGACGCTCTGGATTGTTTGAGAGAATTATTATTAATTATGTGAGCGGCTTTAGGGCTTCCTACTCTGTAAAGTCTTTTTAATTAAATAAGCAAGGGTGGAAATCAAGGACAATAGTAATCATTTGTAATAGGTGAACTGATTCTATTCCAATAAAATTTAATATATAATATGAAGTCGTGCATTTCAAAATCTAATCCTTTGATCCTTGATTCAATACCTAGCAATTTTGCAAGTGTTACCGATTAGTATTCAAGCACCTGGTGAGTGAACTTGAGAATTTCAATAATCATTCATCATTAAATAAAAGAAGAAATCATTAATAGTTTATTTCTCATTTCTATATCAGATATTCATAATGTCATTAATTCTAATATTGTATTTTAATTGTGTCTAGATATTCGATTAATATGAATATATATTGAAAATTAACTGACGCGTGGAGAGGATTAATAATTATGAATATTGGATTATCAACACTTAGTTTTTAATTATAAATGTATTATGAGTTTATAAATGTATTATTCCTAAACTTTGAAGTTTCGCTCACCTTTTTATCAAATAAATATTTCAGCTCATCCCTAATTTCAGGTGTTTAATTTTGGCCATTCATTAATAAATCATATTAATAAAAAGAAAAATTTTAGTTAAAATTTTTTTTATTGTAGTAAAATAGTGTTATTATTCGATTTGAATAAAATTACAATTTACAAATAACGGTAGTTCATGAAGATGTTTTATTTGAATACTCATGCAAGTTTCAGTCTTAGTGACTTAAGTAGATTAAACTACCTATATTTGAGATAATAATTGTGATTAACCGAATGTTTTCTACATTTGATTCAATCGCGAATCAACTGTAGGGAATTTTTGTCAAATATTGAGTGAAAATAATAATTGAACTTATATATTTCTAACTTGAAATATTGATCTTAAATAAATTTTATAATTTTTCTCATTAATATATCAAAGAATAATTGATACGTCAACGAGAATTATTTTGACCGTGCTTATTTGAAAAACATATTTTATCGCGAGACTACTGCGGATTACGGTATTGGAGTCTGCGGAGTCTTAAGTCTGGACCAAGAGAGAAAAAGATGTGATCCACTTAGCTAGAATCCAACGTCATTTCGCGTATAGCCCGCTAGACATTCGGATGGATCAACAAGTGAAATTGAAATCTCAGATGTTATATATTCAACCTCCCAGTCCAGTCTGGACTCGCCGAATCCAGTCCTTTTCAAGGGTAAATGACCACTGAAGATGTCAAAATACGACTGGATTCGGCGAGTAAGAATTTTACTTTCAGGGTGTGTGCTGATCACACTAGAGTATGGGATATGTTATATCCATTCTGAAATAATAGTCTAAAATGTTCACTAGCTCTCGGTCTATTATCAGATCTTAATAAAGAATCGCTCAATCGCTCATTAATTTATTTAATAATAACATTCCTATAGTAGTTATATAAATTGGAGAAAAAAGGGAAAAAAAATTCAAAAAACTGTTTGAAGTTTCGGTGAATTAAAAAATAATAAATTTTTTAAGTGGTAATTCAAAACACTCCTCTGTTATCTTACTTTCAATTATATCATTAATCATTTCTTAATTCAGATCTTAATAAAGAATCGCTCAATCGCTCATCAATTTATTCAATAATAACATTCCTTCTGTCCTGGAGATCTATGTAAATTTTAATTTTCAAATTTCAGTTCTTCTAAAAATATTTTTCCTAAGATTTCTACATATTTTGGAAATTAGGCACTTACCTACAACAAATAGCATTAGAAATTTTGTTTGGTCTGCGAACGGTTTAAGCCAGAAAGCTGAAACTTGGCACAGAGAGGCAGTTATTAATTCAAACTTTAAAGCCAAATTTCAGTTCATTAGCTATATAATTTTATATACCGAGATACCGTTACATAAAACTATTTGATTTCTTCCTTAACTTTTTCTTTAACATTTTAATTTCGTCGGTTCTGAAGCTAGAAAATCCAAAATATAGCTTTGCGTAGGACAATTTTTTTAGGACCATAAACTTGGATGGTCATTTCACGATAATACTGATTAATTATTTTTCAATTGAATTTTACCTAATTTCTTTCTTTTCCTAATCATCCCGAAAATCAAAATTTGATTTTTCATGGTTTCAAAAGTTATACAAAAAACTAAACTTCATGAAAATTTACAAAAAAGAAAAAATATTTTATTTGTAAGAGTTGCTAAAATATCACTTTGCAACTTGTCTGCCACAGTATAATCGTGAAAATGGCTATAGTCCTCTTGATAGTAGTGAAATAATAAGAAATAACTATCATTTTGCAATAATTTAAAGTAATGGAATGCGATTATAACAGATGAATTTTGGCTGTATTGCAATAAAAGGTATGGTATAAACATTGATGCTTTAACCTTTTCATCACAAAAACAGTTTTTAACGTAGTCCTGTCAATTTGAGTTTTCATCTTCATCATCCTCTCCTCTGTCCGCATCGATTTTTATTTTGATCAGAATATAGAATCCATCGCAATTGTATTTTTGAATAATTCATATTTTCTTTTATTGATCCTAATTTCTATTTATGGAATAATAATGGGAGAAGCGCTGAATTGATTATCCGCGAATTTCATTTGAAATCATTTTTGTATTTGGTTGAAGGCTAGCCATCCTGCCCTTCTCGCTTTAGGCAAATTTTGATCCCTCTCTAAACGTGCCCCGCACTTACAGGTTATTTACAATTCAATTCTTTCCTTAATAAAAAATATCGATTTGAATTTCCAATCACTACAGTCCATCAAATATCAAATTAAAAAATGTTCTTCTAATTTCTTAAGTCATATTGTAATTAAAAATAAATAATTTTATTTGTGATTGAACCATTTTTGATTTTGATATTCTTGTTGGATTTGTAGGACATGTCGTACTTAGAAGATTTTTAATTTTCCCACTAATGAGATTCTCTATTCTAGGTTGCTTAACAACTCGCTTATTTTCCTTATTTCATTTTCGATCTATTATAAAAATGGTTATCATTTAATTAACTTCCTACAACGACTCAATGTTGAATTGTCAAAATTTTGGATTTTTGTGAAATGAACTTTGACTTTTAAATAAATTTTTTTTTAATTTTTTATCTTATGTCTCGAGACGAACCTTGACTTAAATTTTAAATTTAATTTCTTTTATTAGACAGCACTTTTTTAAGTTTTTTTTTGCATACACTGAAAACAACGCATCCGATTGCCTCCAAGAGTGGTTCTTATTTTAGAAGTATGTGGAGATCAAAGGGACAACCCGGGAACTTGTTCGTATAGATGCAAAACCAATAACTGTAGATTTTGAGCCATATCGAACATGGCGTAAACGAGCCCTAGCCCTCTAAAGTTTGGAAAAATCGATTTATTCCATATTTTTCATTTTGGTGCACTCCTAATATTAAACAGTCCCATATTATATATCATATCAATAGAGGACGTTAATACGAATCCAAAACATGTTTATTTATTGAAATTGGACTAAATTTGACGGAATTATGAATTTTTTAGTTACATCATATTTGTATATTTTAAAATTTTGTACAATTTCTAGATATCATTTTATTAAAATTCGAATATTTCTTGGGATCTTATTCAATCGTTAAAAATAAAATCTCCGTAAATTTTAGTCCGATTTTAATAAATAAAGTTACTTTCTGTTGCTCCTGAAGATGGGTTAGTCACCCGAAATATATAAGTATATCGAGATTAAAGATTCTCCAAAAATAAATTCGTTTTATTTTTTATATCTTAATGTGAAACCTATCAAGTATTTTTTATCCAATAATTTTAAAAAATGTTTCACCAAGTACCAACACCAAATTCCTTAAAAATCAAATAAACATGTTTTGGATTCCTATTAACGTCCTCTATCGATTTAATATATAATTTGGGAAGACCTTTTAATAATAGGGTGGACCAAAATGTAAAAACCTACTTTTTCAAACTTTAGAGGGCTAGGGCTCGGTTACGCGATGTTCGATAGAAAGCTTACGATTAGTTTTTATCTATACAACGCTGTATAATTCGAATAATTCGAAAATCCCTATATATGCTAAAACCACTCTATATCTAATATATAGTATTTTAATCAATTTCGTTAAATATTATTCTTTATGCAATGGATCTAGTCCATAAAAATGATATCAATAAAAATACGTATTTGTAATCAACAGACGATAAATATTATATATACATGTATTTATATAGTAATACTTATTAATTCTACTATTTATCCTCCACTAATAATAATAATAATAAAAAATGATTGTGAGAAATAAAGTCGGGCAGATGTACCCCACCACAATGAACAGGTCTTTATTTGGTCAAGCAGACGGTGCGTCATTCCAAACTGCAAAAGTACCTCGAGTAAATTGCACCATCATTCTCGAACTGATTCGCAGACACAAGAAGAGAACCGCACTCTTGATGTCCCAATCTATTTTACCGCCCCGCTTATCCTCTTACCACTTACCACTTACCGCTCCCCCTCACTTTTTCTCATCCATTATCATAACAAATTTCTTATTCAAGCAGGGAAAATTTGTACAATATGGAATTCCAATGTCAACATTTAAATTGGTCGAAAAGAAAGGGATAATGTAATTTGAATTGGAAATTTTCAAAGATGATTTATTTTTTTGAACGTCCTAAATATTAAAAAATATGTTTTCTCCATATATAGTGACAATTAATGTTTGAAGATTAATTAAAAATGAAGTTTTATTTATTTATTTATCCATCTATAGGTAAGTATATTAAGCCATCGACCTTGACATGTAGGTCGTATGAATCTAGAAAGTTAAGAAACAATAAACATGGCAAGCTATTAGCTTGGTAACCATCTAAGGCTGGAAACGAAGCAGCAAACTGATAAAAAAATAAACAAGTTATTTTTTTATCACTTTACTCTTCCTTTCATTACTTTTCCACCTTAAAATAGTATAAGCTAATATTGGTATATAGATAATGGGCATACGAAAGTATTAGCCACCAAAAATATAACTAGTTATTTTCTAAGTATGCACAAAGTTGTAATAAAAATACAAATTTATTAAAAAAAAAAATTCATAGATATAGAAATTCTCTCGAAACAATTGTGGGTTTTAAATGAATGTTTTAAAATTTTTTATAAAAGATTTTATTTATTATAATTTCGATTATTTGGTCATAAGAATTGGAGATTTACGTTATTTCATAATTGATCATATCTTCAGAACTTGACCAAATTAATATGGCACCATCCCTAAGATACCCCATTTCCAATAACAAAAAGAATCATCGAAATCGGTTCATAAATAAAGAAGTTAGGCCTAAACAAACCTAACAAAAAAGATCTAATACCAATGAAAAACGGGACCAATCGGAAGCTAGACTGAACCTAATGCTAAATTTTTTTTCAAAAATCGGTTCACAATTGGCGGATATATGAGGTAACGTAGATACAAAAAAAAAAAAAAAAAATCAGTCGAACCTCCTCCTTTTTTTGAAGTCGGTTAAAAATACTTCCAATAACATTTATCGGATGATATGAGCATATTTTGCTCTGCCCCATTGAGTATGTGATGATATGAAAAGAAGACATCTATGTATGTATGTCTAACCAGAATAGGCTTTGATTATTTTTTTACTTATACTACTTTAAAAAATAAGGCCATATTAATCTTTTTTCTTGTCCAAAATTAAGTACAAAATCTAGACACTACCAGGCCAGACTCATAAAACAATGGATAAAAGTTATTCAATTTAATCCCAGATTTGTAAGAAAATCACAAGAGTTTCTCATCTATTTGATATGAGATGGAATGGATTATTTTTAATTATATGTCCGAAGTGTTGTTTTAACCCACTCAGAAATCTGACCCAAGTGCCAATATTAGCAATTGGTTACTCTTTGAGGTGAACTCTTGTGAGATAACTATGTATCGGGGTAAATTGTTCACTCAAATATTTAAGACTTCAATTGTAAATTTTGTCTAGTGATTCTAAATTTAAACACATAGCCATGCAATAAAAATGTTTAAAAAAAAGGTGGTTGCGTGTTAAAAATAATCCATTTCATCTCGGATCTAATAGATAAAAAGACAACCTTTGGGATTTTTTAAGAAATTTAAAATTTGAAGTATATTGTCAAGAAATTAAAATTAAGAATTATACTTTGAAAAACAATCTTTAAGAAAAAATAAAACTCGACTTCAAAAATTAAGTGCAAACAAATGAGTAAAAAATACACTCAGTATGTGCATAAAACACTATTATACCTGTTTAGGTGATACAACTAAACGACGAAATATTAACACGAAGTTCACTTTTTAAAGCTCGGTAGCCAAAGCAACAACCATACTCTATAAGCGAGCGTACACGCCAAACGTACTAAGCAAGATCCTAAAGGTCGAGCGCGATTCATAAAAGGTATATGTTTGGCACCAACTTCAAAAAGTAGTATCGTGTTAATATTTCGTCGTTTAAAGTTGTAACTGAATAAGATAATAATAATTATTTTATACCTTTCAGTGTATTTTTATATTTGTAAAGCACTTATTATTTTGAAGCTCGGTTTCTATTTTTTTCTTAAAAATTTTTATTTTTCTTTTTTAGTGATGCTTTTATTAATAGCGATTATATCAGCAGACTTGACCAAATTAATATGACACCATCCCTAAGACACCTCTTTCGGATAAGTTGAACGAACCATCGAAATCGGTTCATAAACAAAGAGGTTAGGTCTAAACAAACCTAAACAAACCTTAATAAAAAGGTCTAATACCTATGAAAAAAAATCGAAAAAAAAATGGGACCAATCGGAAGCTAGACTGGACCCAATGCAAAAAAAATTTTCAAAATCGGTTGACAATTGCCGGAGATATGAGGTAACATAGGCACAAAAAAAAAAAAAAAAAAAAAAAAAAAATTCAATCGAATAGAGAACCTCCTCCTTTTTTGAAGTCGGTTAAAAATACACTAAAAGGTATAAAATAATTATTATCTTATTTAGTTACAACTAAACGACGAAATATTAACATGAAATTACTTTTTGAAGTCGGTGCCAAGCAAACTATACCTATAAGCGAGCATACCCTCCAAACGTACTAAGTAAGATCCGTCGAGTGCGATTCATAAAAGGTATATGTTGGGCACCAACTTCAAAAAGTATTTTCATGTTAATGTTTCGTCGTTTAGTTGTAACTAAATAAGATAATAATTATTTTATACCTTTTAGTGTATTTTATTTGTTGCATTGAATTTTTTGAAGTCGGTTTTTATTTTTTTCTTAAAAATTATTTTTATTTTTCTCTTTTTAGTGATGTTATTAATAGTGATCATATCATCAGAACTTGACCAAATTAATATGACACCATCCCTAAGACACCCCCTTCGGATAAAAAAAGAACCATCGAAATCGGTTCATAAACAAAGAGGTTAGGTCTAAACAAACCTAATAAAAAAGGTCTAATACCTATGAAAAAATTCGAAAAAATGGGACCAATCGGAAGCTAGACTGGACCCAATGCAAAAATAATTTTCAAAATCGGTTGGGAATTGGCGGAGATATGAGGTAACATAGGCACAAAAAAAAAAAAAAAAAAAAAAAAAAAATTCAGTCGAATAGAGAACCTCCTCCTTTTTTGAAGTCGGTTAAAAATTGTTTTTTTCTCCTTGTGCTTAGGTGATATTAATTCAAAACAGAATCACCAAATACACAAAAAATTAAAAATTATTCTCAAACGCCTCCCAATCGAGTATCGAAAATAATTTTTTCTCTTTGCCCCGGGGCGCAATTACAACGAGGCCTCGTCGAAAAGACAATTATTAATTAAATTAAATTAGGGAACGAAGAAAAGATTTTTATATTATAGACAAAAGGATCAGCCGGGCTCTATAAAAATCTTTTCTTCGTTCCCTAATTTAATTTAATTAAAAATTATATTTCATAATATCGAACTTAAATTCAATTTTCATGCTAAGCATGAAGAGAAAAAAGAAACTGACAAATATAGAGATATATAAATAAAATTTTTAGAGAGATAATTGAAATAACATAAAATTCAATAATGTTTTTACTTTAATGTGATAATTAATATTTTCGACCCAGAGGTAGATTGTTGGACGTATCAAGAGTGGTTAATCGGCTCATTAAGGCAAAAGCATCTCAAGCTCATCTTTTAATCCGACGTGAGGTGTTAGAAGTTAGAAGGACTCGCGCGAACAGAAGACGCCAGCCAAATAAGGAATCTTACAAATTGGTCGGGGCAATCTGTCCGTTTCAAGGACAGGCGGGAATATAGATGATCACACAAATGAATACCTATATACTCTGAATTACAAATCGAAATGGTACTTGTAATTTTTGTTTGAATTATTTATAAGTAACATTGCTTTACTAGTGTATTAGTGATGTTTTTATGTTTTTTTATAATTTAAATTTAAATGAGAAATAAAGTCTCGGCACACATATAAACTCCAGACTAATTTAATTCATAACAATATCAAAAGGGTCATAATATACACTGTTTAATTCAAAATAAAATCTGTTATCATATACAATAGTGATGTTTATTATTTTTTTTTAAATTTACATTTAAATGAGAAGTAAAATCTTGGAACACATATAAACTACAGACTAATTTAGTTCATATCAATATCAAAAGGGATACACTGTTTAATTAAAAATAAAATATGTTTTCATATTCAATTGCTTCATATAAATAGAATTAATTTGATGAAATTTTAATATTGGTATTTAACTAATTTTAAGGTTCTATATTTAAAAGTACAAAAGAATCCTTTCAGTGTAGATAAAATGTCTGATCGTCTGTCATGTGTCAGGGCATTGTACTAAAACGAAAAACTAAATAAGATACAAAGTTGAAATTGTTAAGTTTTATGTGTTCATTTTATTTCGAAATCAAAAATTTCATTCAAATTTTAATTGATCATTATTATGAGAAGGTCGGAATTTTTCTCGGGCTCGCAAATATTTTTTTTCTTTAATACTCTCGTAGTGTGAGATATGGCTGTAAATTTCTTCTTAATTAAGTCTTGAAGAAGGTAATTTGCATCTTGCCAGTCTACATCAGGCGTTGCTGTAAATTACTACCCTCATCTGAGGCTTTTTTTAAGTTTTGGTGTTCTTAAGTAGATTTAATCTAAATTTTATTAAATTTAATTCACTTTAAAATTACAATGTAAGCGAGCCCAAAGTGGTCATTGTAAATGATTTTTGTACCTGTCGATGTTCAGAAGTGGCTTGATTTGAAATTATTAAAAATTTCCGGAAATGCTCTTATTTTCTCCTTATCAACGACAAAGAAGAACAAATTTGATAAATCAAGTACCTTGAGAGTTGTTAATGCTGAACCCTTGGTACTTGGCTGGCTTATTTACAGAATAATGGGAACTTTAACTTATTTCACTAACTTACCAGGAATTTTTTCAAAGATACTTGTACCCAAGATTTGCCCTGATAAAAAAAATCAATAGTGATGTAATGATATTACAAGAAAAATACATTCTAAGTAAGGTTAAAAGACCAATTTTACCCGTATAAGAATTCTTTCCTCCTAGACTATAATTAGGTACGTGCATAAAATATTTAATGATAGTTTAATTAAAAATAAAGAAGAATATTTATTTGTCTTAAAAAATAATAGAACAATAAAATAGTTTTAGCCTAATCCAGAATTATTAACCTATTGTGAGAGAACAGCTTTTTTCTGCCATTTGAAAATGCACAGAGATAATTTAAATTAATAAAACACAATTAAGCTCAATGATTAATTTTTCCACGACAATACACTTAATCATTTTAATTATCAAATATGTACAACTTTCCAAGCTGTAAAAAAAATTCAAACGTGTGGGGTCGGGGGACCCTCGTCAGGAACGAAGTTCCTTACGTTATTTTAAAAATATTAGAGTTAATAAAATATGGCCAAAAATTTTATCCCCCTTAAAAAATCACGCTCCATAAATACTGGCTATTATTGATAATTGTATAACTCCATTATTTTCTTGAATATATTAAATATTGAAAATCAAAATGTGTATAAAATTACTATCTTTAGTTTTTAAAGTTGAGAATTATTAAAATAATGCTATATGAAATTAATATTATTTAAAAATTTTACATTATCTAATCAAAATACTAGTTAATTAACTAGTTAATTTTTTTAGCTTTTATATATTCAGGATTTTGGATTTAAATATTTGTTTAATTCCGGTTTGGCCGAAGATTTCCACCTACCCTCGAGGAAAAAAATCTCTCTCTTATATCCTCTCCGTTGAGTTAAGAGTTGGCCGGGAGTGGGCATTTCCGTTACGTGACGATTTCTGCCAGTTAGCTCCTACCGGAAACTTCGTTCCAAAAAAAAAACATTTTTAATCCTTGTTTCTTTTTTAGTAATTTAGAAAGTTCAAATTAACGTCTATCACAACGATATATTTAATTTTTAAATAAATTTTTAAAATAATAAATCCAAAGTGGTTTTTTATTTGTACAGATATCAATCAGCTCTAAGTGATATTTTTTGAGTATCTTAAGAAAAGCTACCTGTAGTTAGGCGATTAGTCAGAGAAGAAGTAATTGATGAATATAAAAAAATGTTATTTTTATTTTGAGTTACTTTTCAAAAAATTATTTGGTACGTATTTTTGTTTTAATTTATCCAAAGAAGTTAATTTTCACTAGATTTTGAGTAAAACTGAGGCCGCTCCAAATTTTAAAATGTCACCTGGCTTTATATCAGTGGCGAGTGGTCAATGGATGCTGTGGATGCGACGCATCCCTAAAATTACAAACATTTAGAGTATTTTCATAAATATATAAGGTTGACTTAAAAATTTCAGGTGGATCTTTAAAATTTTCAAATTATTATCCGTTATTTCAAATATTTCTATAAAAAAGATTTTTTTTTAAGTATATTGGTTCTCGAATTGAAATAAAATTGTTGCATAGTTTCAAGGGTCTATTAAAATAAATGATTTTTTGAAAAGGGTACTGATAGAAGGTTTGAAGTCCCTGCCTGGTATATTTTCCTGTTCAAACATATCAAAGACAAGTCCAGACGAGTTTTGGTCGAATAAAAATTGTGCTCGCTGAGGATCTATTAAAATAGTAATAATACAAAAAAGGGATAAATAAAGATGATTCGAGAATTTCTGAACTAATCTATTTCTATGAACTTTCAATATATAAGATCGGAAATAACTAAAAGTGCTGTAGAGAAGTCATAGCTTGCTTATACCAATAGAATTAGGAGAGATTTAAGATTTTCTTATAGGACAGGATGTGGAAGATGTTTAATTTCCATCTCAGCGACTGTGGAGTTTAAGTAACAAGATTTAATCTTTGACTCCTACTCTCACTCAGTATCCAAAAATTATGCCGTATTCGATGAAATTTGCAAAAAAAGCTTGTTTAACGTTTTAATATTTGTATTTTTTCCATTAAAGTAATTTATTACTCGCAACGATAAATTATGATTTTATTAAATTTATTTATCCGCTTTTTATTCACACTCTGATCTAATTGAAATGAAGAATAATTTTAATAACGGAACTACCCGAGGCAAGGTAGTCTTGGTCATTAGTGATGATTCTTCATTTCCGGTGATGAGAATCTGACATGGATGTCGTAATCGCAGCAAAGTCGGCTTGAGAGGTGTTGATACTTCAAAAGGCATCCTTGACTGGTTATCTAGAGCGCATCCCTGACCAGGGACGTTGGCTTGTCATCATCACTTTCATTGGTTGTCGGGCGTTAAGCTCTCCCGGGTCAACATCATCATCGGCGTCATCCCACCCGGTCCTCATTGTTAACGCAATGGTTTGGAAACGGTTCAGGTTCGACGGCGTCAGGGTTACTGGTGCAATCGAGGAGAGCTAAAGTAGGATGGATGCTTAGATGGGACAGGGGAAAGGGGGCGTGTTCTCGCATCTTTTTGCGCCTCTGTACAAACCCAGCGTCCAATTTCGCCTGGGAAAAACGATCCAGTTATTTAATCATTATTTGTTCGTGTGTGCGTCGTGTATGATAATTTTATTTTAACAACCTTGTCTATCAAACGAGTAAAAGTGAAGCGGCAAAAACAAACAAAAAAATCAATCAATGTAGGATATTTAGAGTACACACCACATGACTTTCGCTTATCAAACATTGATAATGATAACAAACCAACATTAATATAAAGCAATTAATATAGAAATTATATTGAAGGAGACAATAAAAGAGTGTGTCTTCTGCAGAAGACACACCCTTTTATTGTCTCCTTCAATATATAAAAATTCTGCTACTCTCGGCAAAAACTTTCAATTTAATAGAAATTATAACTTAAGATTATTACTTTACCATACAGGGTATGGTCAAGTATTGTAATCGTGCATGAAAAAAGTGATTTTTTCCTTCTTTTTTTCGAAATATTTCAAAAACGGATGAAACTATTTTGATTAGCAAAATTGAGCGAAACCATGGCATTTCGCTCTACAAAAAAGCTCTAATAAGTGAACATCGAAAAAATTATATTTTTGGAGATAATAATTGTTTTGTCAAAATGTCTGTTAGTCTGTCCGTCCGTCCGGTTGTCTGGTTGTCCGTTAGTCTGTGCGTTATCAAATTTTTGTGGACGAGCTAGCTCTAAAACTAGTGTGAATATCGAAACCAAATTTCACAAGTAGTTTTGATCCATTGAGATTAAGAGCTGATTAGATTTTGGTTCATATCGACCCAAAATTAAAGGTGGTGGAGGGGGTTAAAAAATCAAAATATAGGCTCTTGTACCAAACTCAACAAAATTTTGTATGCATAATCAGTGGGCCCCCAGAAGTCTAAAAATGCAAAAACTAACCCCATTCCCCTACATGATTATAAATAATTTTATTAAATATTAAATATAAGTTATTAGCCGTTGACATAAAAATAAAAAATAAAATAAGTGAGGGGCCAGGTTGTTTGGTAAAGTCAAGTGGATGGCCACATCAGAACACGTCAGCTTATTTTTACGAAGATTTGATACTTTATCAGTTTTTTTTTTTTTTTAAGTTTAATCTAACGATTTTATCAGTGGCGTGCGGTCCATGGATGGATGTGGGTCCTTAAGATTTCAAAACTTCAAGAGTGTTTTCATACCGTGTTATAAAAATGAAAAGTGAAATTTGAAAAATAACGAAAAATTATCCGTTTATCGATAAATTTTACAAAAAATGAGAGAAAAATAAAATAACATTTTAAAATTGAAGGGTTCTTTTTTGGACAGCATCCCCTCGTTGAAATGACACCGCCCACCACTGCATTTTATATTTATTTAAATATTTGTACCTAATACATTCAAAAGATATTTTTTAATAATATCCACAATAGAATAAAAAAAGTATAATAACTAAAATTTAAAAATTAATTAAAATGAAAGTATATTTATTAATTTTAATTTTATCAAACCAAAGTATATATACCAAGTAGCGCTGAACGAAAGCTAAGCTTCGAATATAGGGGCTTCTTTTTATCCCAGGATTTGAATTTGTTTCTAAATCTTTTCAAACATCTTTATTGGCAAAAATCATCAACACCTAGAGGAATTATCTTTTGGGGAACAATAACAATTTTACCCATAAAAATATGTTTGTTTACCTTTTTAATTCCCGTTAACTAAAATACCCCAAGCAGTGTGCTAATAGATATTAAAGGTAATTTTATATGTTATCATTAATTCTACTTATATATCTCTAAGTAATATCAAGCCTGTTCGATTTTCGCCAATAGTACGTATTTATTCATTCACTTTTACTTTTGTTTTTACTTACCGTGTTTATAAATAACTGAAACATTAAAAAAATAATTTTCACCAATAAATTTTTATATCTAAGATTACCCAAGAATTAAAAGTCCTTAAAAAGTTCTTTCTGGTGTCAAAATATTTGTATTTCCTATGAGAAAAACTGATTAGATTTCGGACTCTCTAGCTTTAGAAATTCCAGTTTAAAAATGCAGAAAATTCTGTTTTATATTTAAAAAAATACATTTCTAATAGTATTTATTTATTTAAGTTTAATACTTAGTAGGCTCTAACTGGCGGGCGTGCCGAGTCTTGTTTTCCTTCATTTCTTCTATATAATTGCACACACCTGGACAAAATTATAGCACCACTTCATCTGTACTTTTTAACAAAAATAAAAACACAAACATTTTCTTATCCAATAAAGTTTTTCTTTTTGATTATACTTGTTTTTCATTCATAGTAAGAGCCAGCTGGCTCCTGATTAAAAATAATCATTATTATACTTCTTGTTCTTGAAATATTGTGAAAATCACAAGTGGTGGGTTAATTTTATCTAGGAGTGTATATAAAATTAATGAAATATTTCAATTTTATTCTCATACAAAAATGAATGTTATTTAAATGATGTAATCAGAGAGAATCTATAAACATATATGCATTTAAGGAATTATTGTCAGAGCTACTATTTTATTACTGTAACATCCTTGGAATATTTTATTGTATTTACAAATACATTTTAAAACCAGAACTTTACTTACACACGGATTCCTATATATTGGTGAAAATAAAGATTGAGGTTTGGAATTAATTCATTTCAGATACGCATCTCATAAGATTTTTCATGGCTGACTAAGAAAGAAAAAGGAGTTGCAACTAGTATTGCATTCAAATTAGTGGAACATCTGATTTTTACATGTATATTGAATATTCCTATTTAGCAACTTTGCATAAATATAATGACCAGCTTGCCAATAGACCCGGAAGAATGTCGGACAAATCATAAAAAAAGCATGAATAGAAAGAGAGAGGGGGCGTAATTTGAACTATTGTAAATTGATTTGGATTTGGGATTAAGCCTGTCCGGTATTCCAAAAATGTTTTTTAGACCTTCTTACTGTGACAAATTATAAACCCAATATCTTAATTATAGGTAAAATCTTAATATCAATATATTGGGATTAAGGCTGTCCGGTATTCCAAAAACTTTATGCTAATAGTAGTATGATTAAAATTTGAATTTTTATTTAAATCACATATAATTAATTATAATTATTTATTGGATCACAAATAAATAATACAATATAACTACCACGTTTCGATGGGCTTATTCTGCGATCGTTCTCAAGTATGGGCACCCACCCCGATTAAAAACGTCGTAGTTATATTGTATTATTTGTTTGTGTTCAATAAATAATTATAATTAATTATATGTGATTTATATAAAAATTCAAATTTTAATCAAATTAATCACAAAATAAAAGCTTCAACAGCCTTATTACTAAGTAGTAATTAATCGATTTTATTTGGTATTTTATCTTAGTAATAAAAAAGAATAAGGCCCCGTTTACACGATTTAAAATTTAGCAACGAATACATTTTAAAACGAGAAGTTTTTATTTTATTTAGTTTACGGGCTATAATTCTTCGATTCGAATACTCCTGAAAATGTGTGACAGCCTATCCATGTTGGGCGTCTCTGTCGCATCTGACCTGTCTTGGAATGAACACATCTCCTCTGTGGCGAAATCTGCAGCAAGGAAGATTGGCTTCTTATTCAGGTCCAAGCGATTTTACAAACCCCCACAACTTCTCACCATCTACAAGGCCCAAATCCGCCCCTTGTCTCGAATACGGCTCTCATCTGTGGAGAGGAGCCTCAAAATATTCTCTTGCTACCCTTGATGCAATTCAGAAACGAGCCGTCAGGCTAATTGACGATTCTACCCTCACCGACTCCTTCGACTCGCTGGCTCATCGAAGAGATGTCTCTGCCCTTTCCCTTTTCTATAGATACTATCACGGCAGGTGCTCTGATGAGATAAAATCAATAATTCCCCCAAAAGCATACTTTGCACGCAGCACACGTTTTGCCGACTCCCAACACTCAAGCTTGAGTTGTTTACCAAAAAGAATTTAGTCTTTTTGATTTTAAGTCGATTCTTCTACATTTTCAGTAGAGGTTTCCATTAATAGTCAAAACATCAAAAATGGAATTGCAATAAGGTTATTCCTCTAGTATTAGATAAGAATCGATCGTTATTTTTGATTTTAAGTCGATTCCTCCATGTCTTCAGCAATGGTTACCAATAATAATCGAAACGTCAAAAATCCTAATGTAGAATTGGTTATTCCTCAAGTATTAGATGAGAATCAATCGCTATTTTTGATTTTAAGTCGATTCCTCTATGTCTTCAGCAATGGTTACTAATAAAAACCGAAACGTCAAAAATCCAATATAGAATGATTATTCCTCAAGTACTAGATGAGAATCAATCGCTATTTTTGGTTTAAAGTCGATTTCTCTATGTCTTCAGGAATGGTTACTAATAAAAACCGAAACGTCAAAATCCAATATAGAATGGATTATTCCTCAAGTACTAGATGAGAATCAATCGCTATTTTTGGTTTAAAGTCGATTTCTCTATGTCTTCAGCAATGGTTACTAATAAAAACCGAAACGTCAAAAATCCAATATAGAATGATTATTCCTCAAGTACTAGATGAGA
Organism: Forficula auricularia; assembly: GCA_024734495.1. NCBI lineage: Eukaryota > Metazoa > Arthropoda > Insecta > Dermaptera > Forficulidae > Forficula > Forficula auricularia. Next base: position 1,223,226 of record JALMQS010000828.1, on the reverse strand, counting down.
ATCAATCGCTATTTTTGGTTTAAAGTCGATTTCTCTATGTCTTCAGCAATGGTTACTAATAAAAACCGAAACGTCAAAAATCCAATATAGAATGATTATTCCTCAAGTACTAGATGAGAATCAATCGCTATTTTTGGTTTAAAGTCGATTTCTCTATGTCTTCAGCAATGGTTACTAATAAAAACCGAAACGTCAAAAATCCAATATAGAATGATTATTCCTCAAGTACTAGATGAGAATCAATCGCTATTTTTGGTTTAAAGTCGATTTCTCTATGTCTTCAGCAATGGTTACTAATAAAAACCGAAACGTCAAAAATCCAATATAGAATGATTATTCCTCAAGTACTAGATGAGAATCAATCGCTATTTTTGGTTTAAAATCGATTTCTCTGTCTTCAGCAAAGGTAACGGATAAGAAAACAACGCAGTTGTTATGGTTACTCATAAAAATTCCTCCCAAATTTTTAGCATTTCACAGAGAGAAGCCTATCCATTCTTACTTAAGCAAGGCTAAATGAGCTATATTAAAACTTTCAAATGAATAAATTTTAAAGAATTTAAAAAATTAAAAAGTACCATCTTACTCTAGAGTAAAGTACTTTAAAATATAATTTTACTAAAAACTTTATTTAACCTTTTTTGTGGTCCCCAAGGTACTTAATTAGGATATTAAATTTCATCAAAATTGGTTAAGTCATTTTCAAGATATTTAGAAAAAACTAAAAAGTACTGAAATAAAGTACTAATGTTTGTGGGCCGATATGTACCAAAAACTAATCAGCGCTTCATTTTGTTAAACTAATGGTAGGTTTTCAATTTCATTTCAATCGGTGCAACGGTGTGGAAAAAATCGTGGGCCAAAAAAGCGATAACATACATACATCCATCCATACATCCATCCATACATCCATCCATCCGCACGCACTAAATGAAAAAATCGCACTTTTTGGCCTCTCGACGAGACCCCATGTAATTTTTGGCAAAACCGTCACGTGCTAATATTCAACCTAATTGAATACTACAATTTGTGACTTTAATTGAGTCCATGGGTTCCGTAGTCTTTACCTGAGGACCCTTTGAAGCCACGCTTGCCCCTGAGAGCGATTACAATACTTTACCCATGCTTTGCATTGGATAAAGTAAAAAGAATAAGGCCCCGTTTACACGATTTAAAATTTAGCAACGAATACATTTTAAAACGAGAAGTTTTTATTTTATTTAGTTTACGGGCTATAATTCTTCGATTCGAATACCCTGAAAATGTGTGACAGCCTATCCATGTTGGGCGTCTCTGTCGCATCTGACCTGTCTTGGAATGAACACATCTCCTCTGTGGCGAAATCTGCAGCAAGGAAGATTGGCTTCTTATTCAGGTCCAAGCGATTTTACAAACCCCCACAACTTCTCACCATCTACAAGGCCCAAATCCGCCCCTGTCTCGAATACGGCTCTCATCTGTGGAAGGAGTCTCAAAATATTCTCTTGCTACCCTTGATGCAATTCAGAAACGAGCCGTCAGGCTAATTGACGATTCTACCCTCACCGACTCCTTCGACTCGCTGGCTCATCGAAGAGATGTCTCTGCCCTTTCCCTTTTCTATAGATACTATCACGGCAGGTGCTCTGATGAGATAAAATCAATAATTCCCCCAAAGCATACTTTGCACGCAGCACACGTTTTGCCGACTCCCAACACTCTTTCGCGGTCAAATTAGAAAAGTGCCGGACCACTTCATTCGCGAATACATATATCCCCATGACTTCAAGGAACTGGAACTCTCTCCCAGCCTCTATCTTTCCCAGCACCTATGATCTTCAAACCTTCAAAACCAGGGTGCATAGACACCTACGTCTACACCCTCTCACTTAATCAACTTTCCCTTCTCTTCGGTAATGCAAGGGTCTTTCGAGATCCATAGGGGCTACACCTTTACTGGTGCTCCCCTTCTTGCATTCGATTGCATTAAAAAAAAAAAAAAAAAAATAATGATCTGACAGACTGACAGACTAGTGACACTAATAGGCTCCCATTTAAATTTTTAAAATTCTAAAATAAAAAATCCTACAGCCCAGTAAGTGACGCAGGTAGCATAAAGGAAGTAAAAAATTGAAAAAAATTTCGTGTCTCATTTTACTAATATGCCTTATCTTGATCAGAAAAATCAGATCTAATCGATATTTTTTGAGTATCTTAAAAAAAGCTGCTCTGAAGTTATGGGATTAATCAGATAAGACGGAAAAAGTAATTGATGAATGTAAAACATGTTATTTTCATTTTGAGTTACTATAATAAGCTTTTCAAAAAACTATTTGGTATTTTTGTTCTAATTCATCCAAAGGAATTCATTTTCAATAAATTTTGAGTAAAACTGAGGCTGCTTCAAATTTTAAAATGTCACCTGGCTTTATATCAGTGACGTGTACATGGATGCTGTGGAAGCGACACATTCCTAAAATTTCAAACATTTAGAGTATTTATAAGGTCGACTTAAAAATTTCAGGAAGATCTTTAAATTTTCAAATTATTATCTGTTATTTCAAATATTTCTATAAAAAACATTTTTTGTTTTGAAAAGTATATTGGTTCTCGAAATGAAATAAAATTATTACATAGTTTTCAAGGGAATTAAAATGAAATATTTTTTCGAAAAAGGGTGCCGATGGAAGTTTTGTAGTCCTTGTCTGTTATATCTTCCAGTTCAAACATGTCAAAGACAAGTTCAGACGAGTTTTGGTCGAATAAAAATTGTTCTCGACGAGGAACTATTAAAATAGTAATAATACAAAAAAGGAATAAATAAAGATGATTCGGGAATTTTTGGACTGATCAATTTCCATGAATTCTCAATATATAAGATCGGAAATAACTAAGAGTGTAATAGACAAGTCATAGCTTGCTTATATCAATAGAATTAGGAGAAATTTAAGATTTTCTTATAGGACATGGTGATTCATTGTGGAAGATGGTCGATTTCCATTTCAGGGACTGGTGTTTAAGTCTCAAGATTTAATCTCTGACTCCTACTCTCACTCACACAAAGCAGTATTCGTTTGGGGCGAAGCTCTCAAAATATATTTTTAAAACATCTAATGTTAAATTTAAAAAATTACTAAAATGATGCCGTATTCGATGAAATTTGCAGTCAAAAAAAAACCAAGATTAAAATAAAATTTCAAAAAATGAAGGCTAGTATTTTGTACAGCATTCCCTGAATGAAAAGTAACCAAACGTCACTACTATATCTATTAAAAAATAACTGACACGTTCTGATGTGACCATCCACTTGAGTTTACATTACAACCTGGCCCCTCACTTAAATTTAATATTTAATAAAATTATTTATAATCATGTAAGGGGGGAGGATTAGTTTTTGCATTTTTAGACTTCTGTGAGCTGATTAAATATACAACATTTGGTTGAGTTTGGTCTTGATATTCACACTAATTTTTGAGGTAGCTCGTCCACAAAAATTTGGTAACGCACACACTAACAGACATTTTGACAAAACAGTTATTATCTCGAAAAATATAATTTTTTCGATGTTGACTTATTAGAGTTTTTTTGAAGACCGAAATGTTATGTTTCGCTCAATTTTTTTTTATCAAAATACTTTCAGCCGTTTTTGAGATATATTTCGAAAAAATGAATCAAAAAACACTTTTTTCATACACGATTACAATACTTGACCATACCGTATGGTAATAGTTTTATATTTTGTTTTGCAGAAATTTAGCAAATTTAGAGTTGAATTTTTTTGCTCTAAGCCCTTCATTATTTCAGAATATAAAGCTTTGATTAATAAAACAAAAGCTGCCAATACATATTACAAACATTAATTTGAGAGAGGTAATTATATTATTGCATCAATGAATAATATTATAGATTCATATATTTGAAATCAATAAATAATTAAAACAACTTTTCTCTTTAGATCGATAAGATTAAAATTTATCAGAAGGAAAAAAATTGAAGATCATCTGGTGAATGATATCTTAAAAAAAATAAAAATTAACTACTGATGGAATTATAGTTCTATGAAAGTTAATTTATTGTTAATTGTTATATTGTTTATTTATTGATTCTACGTAGAGTTTACAACTTGAAGATCTATACAATAATATTATACTAGCTAGGAGGAGAGCAGATCTTGTTTTTTCTAAATGGATTTCCTAATGAGATCGTCAAGCAACATTACCGGAGGGCAAACAAGTCAACGAGGATTTTTCATCAGCCGACGATTTAGGCAATCAATTCAGATATCATTAGTTTTTGGGTCATCATCAATATATACATTATATACGAGAATAATCTATTGAGATATTCAACCAACTACATGGAAATTTGATTTAAAATAATAAAGTTATTATATCATCATCTTTTTTCTTTGACTCTTCTTCTCCATAATCAGCTTCTGTTTTGAGAATAGTATTCCCTTAAGGTGTATAATCTTGGATATCAAAGAGATTCTTTCTTTCACTAATTTACATCTAAAATTTTAGGAAAAAGTAAAATATTTCATTGATATTTGGTGGTTTTTGTCAGTCGATGGATTGAGATAGAAAGTTTATACTTGTCATAACTTATTTATTAATACAATCGTGTATGCCAACTTAAGCTTATCACCTACAAAGGCTCGATAAATCTTCAAATAGCAAATCGATTTTTCTGATTTTCTGCATTTTTGAGCCAGGAGTTCTAAACCTAGAAAAACCAAAATATAGTCAGTTCTTCATTATTGAAATAAGAAAATTTGGCACTGAAACAAACTTTCTATAATCTTCCGTTCTTGAGATATTATGAGTAGGTTTATGAATCTAGACTTCTAGACACATACAGTGGCATCCAGATCATACAGAAAATAATCAAGCTTGAAAAGGATTTTTCTTTACGATCCATTTCCGTATACAATAATCTAAAAAAAATTAAAATTTTTTGATTTAATTCAATAAGGCTCGTTGGGTAGCCGATTGTAATTCCTATGTAACAGTAGATATAATAAATTGAAAGTTTCTTTTTGCCGAGAGTAGCAGAATTTTTATAAAATGAAGGAGACAATAAAAGAGTATGTCTTCTGCTGGAAAAATATTACAAACATCCCAAAAATTCGAATTCGAAACAAGAAATTTAAATATTCCTGATTCCAATGAGGAATTGGGAATTATATATTGTCAAATCAATAAAGGTGGCAGGACTTTTTCAATGTCCCCTCTATTCTCTATTGTTAATTAGTTGCCCTCAATTAGTCTAGAATTAGCTAACAAGACGCTATGCAATTTTATGAGAATTTATAATTAAAAATCTTTAATCGATACTCCTCCACCCCCCCCCCCGCCATTTTAGAAAGTTGATTTTTGCATTGATAGTTCCTTAAGACCTTAAGGCTATTGTGCAAAATTTGGTCCTATCCTCCTATCAGACAAAGGGTTCAAATTTTTAAAATCCGTCTCCCAACTAATTTTTGATGCGAAATCTATATTCAGCTCTTAATCTTAATGTAAAATATTTAAATATATCATTTCGTTTTGTTATATTCATTTCATTGGTTTTTGAGCTATAGGGTACACAAAATTTGATAACACCCACACTAACAGACACTTTTGACAAAATGATTGATATCTCTTAAAATATAAATTTTTCTATATTCATCATGCAGGGTTTTATTATGGACCAAAACACTCTGAATTCCCTCAAACTCTTTTTATCAAAATAGTTTCAGTCGTTTTTTTAGATATTTTGAAAATAATTTACAATAGCTCGTACAGTAAAATAAAAAACTTCATTTTATTAAAAAAGTTTGACCTATTATAAATAAGACATATTTAAAAAATAGTTGAAAAAATATTTTATTGAATTTTAAGTATAAGTCGAGGGGTGAACCGCGATTGTAATTAGGAGTACACGTCTTTGGAATTGTGTCGAATTATTTTGGAATTCATTAGATAAATCCCCTACATCTGTTGATATTTCTACTTGAAAATGAAAGTGGAAGTGGAAGTAGGTGTACACGATATTAGGTCGCGGTTCACCTCGGCGTAAGAGAACAGTGAAAGTTATTGTTGGTTTTTTTGAATGAATTCAATCTAATAATTATAAATTATTTTGGGTAGCTGAGTCGATTTTATCAAATGAAAGAGATTGTCCTCTTCTTAATTTGATATTTTATACATAATCAGCTGAAAGTATTGGAGGGCGGAAGCCCAAGAGTAGTAGAAAAAATTATCGCATTTCCAAATAAGGTGTATTTATTGGACAGTCATGTGTTTCTTTCTTTCTCCTTTCCTTTTAAAGCGACGTTTCGGAGGATTCTTTCTTCCCTCCTTCTTCAGAGTTTCATAGGGTCAATGAAAAAACAAACCAGAAGATTCCTCTTTTCTCCTCCAGCAGTGTTTGAAATTCTTTTCTTCCTTAGCAGAAGCATTAAAATAGACATCCCCCCCCCTTAATTATCAGGATATATTAAGGAAAAAACAAAAATTCTAGTTTAATCTTCTGATAAGGAAGAAAAAAATTTCAAACACTACTGGAGGAGAGAAGGAGGAAGTTTCTTTTCCTTCCTTTATTGACACTTTGAAACCCTGAAGAAGGAGGGAAGAATCCTCCGAAACGTCGGTTTAAAAGGAACGGAGAAAGAAAGAAAAGAATGACTGTCCAATAAATCAATAAATACACCTTATTTGGAAATGCGATAATTTTTTCTTTCTTCACTTCCCTTGGAGTGCCTTTCATTACTTTTAGCTAAAAATTTTACCAATTCTTCCAAATTTCTTCAGTTACACATAATTTTGATCGTAGGTTAGAAGGGCTGTTGTTGGAATCGAAACCAAGTGTCTTTGGCTCAAGTATTTTTTTGCTACTTGAGTTCGATCCCCGAAAAGACAATGGTCCTTCTAACATGTGAATAATATCATCTATAAGATCTCAGATTAAACAGAGGACAATCTCTTTGACTTGATTTGATATATTGATTACGAAATTTACCTTGGCATCGATGAAAATATATTTATTAGTCCGACAATCCAGCGGTCCATTTATGAAAGAGTTGTCAAAAATGTTTTCACACAAATCGTCTTCTGTTCGGGTAGAGATTAATCATATATTATATTAATGAATGAGCATACGGTGTCTAGTGGAACAACAACGGTCATTGTATAGGGAAAGTAACCTTGGATAAGAAGTTTAGATCATCGTGAAGACAATTTCAATGCTGGGTCGGATTTTATTTTCGCGCGTCATTTATTAAGTTCATAAATCTATTAACTGAAATGTAATTCATTGAATTTTGCAAGTGGTCTTTTTTTCCCCTGTTATTGAGGAATTTTAATAATATTGTTGGAAGACAGGGATTTCTTCAGAGAAATATTTATCTGATTTTAAATAGTACGCGTGGCGTAAATTGAAAATTAAACAGATTGAAAAAAATATAAAATTACGAAAAGATTAAATTGAATTTTTTATGTTAAAGATGCGATTAAATGCAATACATATAATTCAAGATTGACTATTGCGTCCTAAATTAAAAAATGATAGGTTCTTATGTAAAATGACATGCATCTGTTTAAATTGGCAATGCGATATATTCTTAGGAGTATATCCGTTGCGTTTCTAGCGAAAGTAGAGGTTCGCACCTTTCAGTATCCTCGTTAGGCCTTCCCAATCACTATCAACACCACATTTAAGCTATAAGGTTCCTCGCCTCAAAAGAAAATTGTTATAATTGAAAAGTTTTTGTTTTGCCGAGAGTAGCAGAGTTGTTGATTCACAAAATGAAACCAAGAGGTTGTCCTCTGCTTGATACAAATTAACATACACACATGGATATCGAAATTATATATCTGTATATATATTATTTATTTGTTTGATACCATAGTTCCGAAGACTTGGTCTTCATCATCAGTCTTTTTTAATTATACATATTATTTTTCATGGTGTCAATATCCATAAAGATGATGAAGATTAAAATTTTAATTGGCTCCCAGCTAAGTAAAGATCGAAAATTTTCAATATCCATACGATATTGAACCCATGAAAAAAAATATTTATAATTAAAAAAGACTGATGATGAAGACCAAGTCTTCGAAACTATAGTCTCAAACAAATAAATAATATATTCAGAGGTATATAATTTCGATATATATATGTGTATGTTTATTTGCATCAAGCAGAGGAGAACCTCTTTGTTTATCTTTGAGAAAATTGTTATTTAATATTAGGCCAGGGGTTCCCAACGAGGTCCAGGTGAAATCCTTATGGGTCGATGGAAGTTTAAAAAGAATCTTTAGTATTCCAGGGATCTATTGGGGGTCGATGATAAATTTTTCTGTTTTAAAATTTAATTTAATTTAATTTTTAACGAGTATAATTATTAGATAATAATATCCAAAACTATTCGGAAGATAAATTCAATTTTCAAACAAATGGCTATGCCAAATTTTGGAATTATAAAGATATTCGCAAAAATACGTCAAATTAACCCATATCACCAAACCATTCATTATTTTTAGCTTTTCCGAGTTCTTATTTGGTTTAGGCAGGATTTAGTCACCTTAGCAATTTATTAAGAAAAACTAGAAATCGATTAAATATTACAGAACACAGTGAATTAAGAATATTACTAACTAATTCTACACCTAATTTAAAAGGATTATGGAAAAGCGATACCACAATAATTGGATTAAATTAAAAAAATTATATTATAATATAATTATATCTAAATCCGTAGAATTTAAAAATTGTTTAATAATTATTTATTTATTACTCTTACGTTAGGTATAGTTAATATACCACCACCACATTAATTGAAATCGAACCATTGTGCAATTACAATCTGTGTTTATATCAGTAAAATTTAAAATTAAAATAGTACATAAATTTAATAAACAATTATACCTACTATTTTCTCATTTTTTGTTCATATTTAGTCAAATTATTATCGTTTTTTATGAGCAATTATTAGTATCATGATTATGTTGTTTGCTGTATATTATAGAGAAAAAGTAAAGGGCTCGAGAAATAAAATAATTCTATAAAAGGGATCAATATAGGAAAAAGAGTGGGAACTCTGAATTAGGTGATCCTTTGGAAACCTGTGCTTTGTCCATTCTAAGGCTGTTTCAGTGTACTCTTAACAATATAAATATTTATTCAAGGATTGGGCTGGAGAGAAATATACGATTGCTACCCCTAAGCCCAAATCCAATCTTAAGGGCCGTGATTTTTCTCTTTAGGATTGTCTTACTTAGCTGATAGAATCTAGTTTTGGTGCACTACAATCTCGCCTATGTTTATTTTATTATAGTACTGTACAAAAACAATACGGAATCCCATTAGTGTAGCCACAATATCTGTTAGTCTGAGCATTCTAGCTCGTTAACTAAATGAGGTAAAACTTGAAATTTAAAATTTATGTGTATTCATTTTCAGAGCAAATCAAAAATCGTACTAAAATTTTAATCGAATGAATATTTTGCACAGGGTGTATTTTATATCAGGTACAAAAACAAAAAGTATTTTTTATCATAGAGTGTGAGATATCCCTGTAAATATATTTATAAGTAGATTAGAATTCGGTTTTAAAAATTTATTTCAATTTAAATTGACATGCCTATTGACCGGGAATCCTTTTTGGCACTTAGGTTTCATTGAAAATAAAATTTATTTATAAAAACTAGATTAGAATATGATCGAGTGATTTTTTCGAAGATGGTCGAATGTACATCTCTCGGAAAATAGAATTTGTAATAGAAAGCATTATATCCCTTATTGATGAATTTTAATTTCAAACAATAAACCCGAAAAAAAATAATGATAAATCAAAATATTATAAGTGGATTTCAGTACTCAAATAGTATCGCTAACTACAGCTAATAAATTTTTCTAGTTTAATAACAAGCCTACCAAGTGCAATTCAGACCGCATACCGAGGATTCTGAACTTTATATCTTCCAAAATGTTTGAGATATCAAATTTGTTTTTATTTGACGTTGACATTAATGAATTTGTGGATTTTTTTCGTAATTTTATGTAAAGCCACTTATCTCAACGCTGAGTGGTACTTAAATCACCTAAAAATGACCAATTTGGGGCTTCCTCACATTCTAATTTTAAGATGAATTGAATTTAAAAAATTTCAGAGAGATAGGTACTTCACATTCTATGATAAATATATGTATATTATTTTCGTCTTCACCAAAAATTTGACCCCCCCTCCACAAATAATCATTGGATTAAAATTTTAAAACGATTTTTTTATTTTGTGGAAAAGGAATAGATACATATAATAATTTGTAAATTCAAGTCTATATTACCTACCTTATTCAGTTTAATGCTCAGACATTGTACTGACACTAATATAGGGTCCCGTATTGAACAAAACTCTAAAAATAAATAATTTTGAAAATCTCAGTTTACAAGTGGTGCATTAAGTATTTAATATTTATGCACTTATAGAGATTCAGGAGAGATAGATTGCTCTAATTAAAAATGGATCTAATAATATTATTTCTTCACTTAAGTAAGCAAATAAAAATTGAATGTACCTATGTCCTCATCAATTTCTTATTTAGCTATAATAGTCTATCCAATGATAAAAGAACTATATTTCATTCCTGGTGTTAATCCACTTTAGGTCTTGTCCATCTATAAAACTGTAATTATCTCCAGCATAATTAATATTAGATCAATTTTTATAACAGAATAAAATGTTGTAATTAGCCATTCATTTTGTACCATTTATTCGTTTTATTCTTTATAGAAATTTTCCGGATTCATTTTTTCTTCTAATCTAATTATTCATACAATTATCGAAATGCAAACGGCCTCGCCTTGCCGGGGTGAAAAGCGAGCAAGAATCCATCCCACAAGAAGAACTGTCTCAAGGCCCGCCACTCCAAAGAGTGAAGTGACCGCCTCATCATCCTCCCATCAGGAACTGACCTCGCGTTTACATCAGCTGAGAGATCCGATTTCGAGAAGCGTCTTCGAACACGTGGGCTTTTAGTTTAGCCATGGTTCCAGGTGGGAACTCGTTACTTCTTTGGAATCAAGAGTCACAGTCCAGAAAACTAAATTGGACTAGAATGGTTTAATTACAATTGCATTAATACCTATAGTTCTCTTAAAATAAGAGAGTGCGGTGATGATATAGTGAAACATGTAAATTAAAATCCCACCCAAAACAAACCAAGTTCTAAAAAGTAGTGAAATCTAGATTGCATTCAAGTTAAATTCGAAAAGAATAATTAAGAAATGAATTTAAATTTTATTTAGAAACTAATTTAAGATTTTGATAGAAATATTTTTACATTGCATATCAGAGGGCTTGCTTGGTCCCCTCAGAAATCGAACCCAACCCTTGAGCATAATGTTTCAAACTATATAGTAATTATATATAGGCTATATAGATTCTCGAAATTTATATAGGCACTATATTGTTACTATATAGTTTGAAACATTGTGCTACTAGGGAAGCGCTAACAATCTTTCCGGATCGTTAGCCATTGTAAAAATATTTCTAGTAAATTCTTAGATAAGTTCCTATATAAAATTTAAATTCATCTGATCCCTACATATTTGAGAATAAACTAAAATATATAGTGATATGGTTGAATCCAAGAAAGCCAAAAAAAAGAATTAATTTCTTAATATTATAATGGTTATGTACCGAACCTGGGCTGATTTTTGAAAAAATTCCATCGTTTTTTCAAAAAAAGATACCTACTCAACAAGATGCTTAAATCTTGACGATAATTATAAGAATAATTAAGTAGAGAAAATAGTACTTTCATTCAAAATCCATTCTTTCTATTTTGAATGACAACCTAGAATTATAGATTCTAAATTTTTAATTTAAATTATTTTTAGGAAAAAGAGATAACCAAGTAACACTTATGGTATAATGTTGGAAAATATTGTAATATTGTTGCTATCACTGAAAGATAGATAGATTTTATTTTACTCCGAGAATAAAATTCTCATGGAGCATAACAGAAACAAATTATATTACATTTAAAAAAAAAAAAAAGATCTGCTTACAATAATTAAATTCAACCCAGAGAGTACAAAAACAATTTCATTTAACATTTAAAAATAAAAGAAAAAAAATTATTGAAATTAATTGACAAAAGAAATTTAAATACAAAAAATATATATATATCACAAAATGATCTGCATGAACAAAATAAATTTAAAATACAACAACTCAGCCTCACTCCACCCATCAACCAGCCTTCTGCTGACTCATTAATAGATCGAAATACCTTGCCTTAAAAGCGCCGAGAGACTTCGCCCCTCTCACACTTGCTGGAATTTTATTCGAGAGCTTCGCGGAATAAACAGAAAATGACCTAGCATAGGATGATGTCCTATGTATTGGAATTTGGAGGTCCAGACCATGCGTCCGCAAAGCTCTGGAACTTACAGAGGTTTTAAAAAGAAATTTATTAAATAACTAATCAGGGGACTTGCTCTCAAACAGATTGAATAGAAAAATTCCCAAAATGTAATCTCTTCTTTGGAAGAGAGACAAATGGGAACCGAGTGATTCTCACCCATTAATAACTATTCAATACCTGAAGAAGGAGAGAAAAAGTCTCTGAAACGTCGGAAATTGAATAAAATTAAATAATTTCGGACTGCCTTTCATTATAACCTACTTATTTTTAGGAAACTTGGCTGTTACGCATTATGCCATTAGGGTAAATGAACTAAATTCGTGATCAGCCTACTTCCTTGAAAATAATTTAAATTAAAAATGTAGAATGCATGAATCTAGATTGTAATTCAAAATGGAAAGAATTCATTTTAATTGAAAGTACTATTTTATCAACTTTATTATTTTGGCGAATTTAACTTGGTTACTTCCTAGATTTCTCACTACTTTTTCGAACTTGGCCTGTTTTTGCACAGAAATGTTTTCGGTGGAATTTATCTTCTTTTTTAAGATAATATGTAGCTTTTCTTTTTATTTTTTGAGGGGGGGGGGGGGATTAATTTCCCTCTATTTCAGAGGTTGAGGTTAGTAAAAATTGTGTTATTAATTTTCACTTTTATTAATCTCTCAAACTCCAAGCTAAATTTAGAAAATATAAATACTAAATTTATAATCAAACATTAAATCGGGAACAATTACGTGTCCCGAAAAGGTTCATCGGGACTCCGGGACAGGCGACTGAAATCAGGGATCGGCTGATCCTCCTAAACCAAGACGCTCATCCATATATCGTAGATACTTCGACTCCAAACAAAATTTCTTCCTCTTCATTTAAATCTTGATCTATAGGCAGTGGCGTAGCGAGGGGGAGCAAGGGGGGTCATCATGCCCCGGGCGCTACTCACAAAGGGGCGCATTTTTAAGTGTGGAAAGAGAAAAATTTGAAATGATCAACTTTGATGATATTATTGATAAATTTGCTTCATCAAAAGCAAGGAAAATTTATACATAGTAATTAGTTTTATTAATGTATTATAATCATATTATTATTAAATATATGTATCTCCTTAGAGATAATAAATATTTACTTTTTTATTGTTTTAAAACTGCGTGTTTTTAAAATATTTCTTTATAAATATGTAAAATAAATAATAGGTATCTTTTGAACTAATTCTAGATGATCATATACATTTTAAAATCTAGTCTTGTTTTCTCAACTACATTTTTTGTCTCAAATTTAAACCCTAGCTTGAGCCTATGACTTTATTTATTTTACTTTATTTATTTATTAATTTGCGAGTATATTTTACATATAATATTATATAGTTTTCGAATGGGGGGGGGGGCGCTAAAAAGTTTTTGTGCCCCGGGCGCGAGTTAAGCTCGCTACGCCACTGCCTAAAGTGCTTTGCATCTTCTTGTGTAATATCCTCTTGCATCAATAAATAGGTTTAAAAAATTGGTGACATCAGTGGCGGAATATTTCCAATACAATATCTAATCTTGCATATTTTATGCCTCTTTGTATATACGTATTAATAAAAGTAATAATATACTTATTGGTGCAATGATACAAGCTAATTACAAATTCATTAAATCATCCTCAGGAATATCTTATAATCAGAATTATATAAAAGCGCATCTCATTAGAAATATAATCAGAATAGTAATAAGCAAGTAGCAAAAAGAATTAATGCCAATTCATAATCCAATTATCGTCATGACCTTTTTACTATAGTATATTAATATGTGATAAAACCGTGATATGAAAGAATTTTAATTTTTTTTTTAATTATTATATTTTATTATGAAAAAATTAAGTAATAAATTTAATTATTATCAATGAATAAATAACTAATTCATCTCAGGTTCTCATGTCGGTTGTTTTATTCCATTAAAGATTGGAATAGAGAATTGGCTATTAATTAATTAATTATATTTGTCATTTGTTATATTTAATTTTAATTACATCCTTTGGATTAATTTCTATTTCTTTGATTCTGATGTTTTTTCATTTATTGGATGTTATTCGATTTCATCAAAAGCCATCAATGAACGATGAGAAAGAACTTTGAAGGCTGAGAAAAGCAGAGCCGATCTAGGTCTTTTGTTCGGGGGGGGGGGCAATCGTGAATTGCCCTCGATCCTCCCCAACCCTCAATGCTAAATATATACAAAAAATTTCCCGCTTTTTAAAATTAGCCGCCGGGGGCACGTGCCCTCTTTGACCCCCCCCCCCTAGATCCGACCATGCAAACAGGACAATTGACAATTCAGAGAAAATCTGCGGCCTGTGACAACTAATATTTTTGAAGATCTACAAAATTCAAAATAAAACTCTGAACAAGAAAATAAAACGAATTTTATTTTATATTTATTAAATTATAACATTTATTTATTTCAAAGAAATTTTGAGCACTTCAACATTAACAAATTCAGTTATTATGTGAGGCCCGGGACCCCAGCTGGCCTTCTTGATTCCCCCCCCCTCCCTCCCTCTGAAAGGCACTGCACATACCAGTGATCATATAGAAATATTGTGTTTAAGCCCCGGGTGATCCTTTTGTCTATAATAAAAATAATCTTTTCTTCGTTCCCTAAATTTAACTTGTGTTTAAGTTTTATCAAACTTGACCTAGTGATTTAGATTGATTTTGTTCGAATTGGGTAGTTTTATTACATACGATTTATAATAAATAAATGTTAATTTTTAAACTCATTAAAATACTATAAAATAAGTTGATTAATATTTTTGAAAGTAAAATAACGAATCATTATCAACGAATATCTGTATTGGAAAAACTTTTAAAATTTTTTACCCATCCCCTATTTTGGATGATTGCCTTTTGGGTTTCTAGTATTTTAGGCGTCCACAGATTTAAGTCTACAAAATTTGGTTTACTTTTTGCATTTCTAGTACTCCAAGCTTCCACAGATTAAGTATACAAGAATTGGTTCAGGTAGGTTCAAAGGCTTATAATTTTCATTTTTGACCTCGCCCCATTCTGGGTGGTTGGTTTTTGCATTTCTAGTTTTCTAGAGGCTCATATAGTAAGTGTACAAAATTTGGTTGATGAAGGTCCAAAGGCTTAGAATTTATAAAAAGTGAGTAAAATGTCTAATACAAATTTTGGACCGGAAAAACATAATACAAACTTGGCAAGTTGTAATTACAAAATTATTAATAAATAATAACTAATTAACCAAAGATAAGCGCCAGCAAAAATAAGGACATAAACATTGAAAACTGATTGACATTAAATTTTTAAAAATAAAAAAAATATGCAACTTTTATGCTGACTTTGTTCTATTGTTACATGAACGCTGGGGTTCTCTAGAACTTGAACATTGTCAGAAGAGTTCCATAAGAATGAAAACGCTGGTTTATATTATTAAATCAAGTAGCCCATTTACTAAACTTTTAATCACAATAGGATAAGAGAGAGAAAACAATTCACAACAAAATGACCCCAAGATTTTTAAGACTCCAAATAGTTAATTTCATTTCAAAATAAGCTGACGTGTTCTGATGTGGTTATCCACTTGACTTTACCATACAACCTGGCCCCTAAAATTATTTATAATCATGTAGGGAGGGTTAGTTTTTGCATTTGTATACTTCTGGTGTCCCACTGATTATGTATACAAAATTTGGTTGAGTTTGGAAAATGCACAAGATTTTCATTTTTTGATCCCCCCCCCATTTTGGGCGGTTAGTTTTTGCATTTTTAGACTTCTGGGGTCCCACTGATTATGTATACAAAATTTGGTTGAGTTTGCTCAAATGTCCTAGATTTTTAATTTTTAACCCCTCCTCCACCCCCCTTAATTTTGGGTCGATATGCAGCAAAATCAAATCAGCTCTTAATCTCAATGGACCAAAACTATGTATGAAATTTGGTTTCGATATTCAAACTAGTTTTTGAGTTAGCTCGTCCACAAAAATTTGTTAACGCACAGACTAACGGACATCCAACCAAACTAAAAGACATTTTGACAAAACAATTATTATCTCAAAAAATATAATTTTTTTCGATGTTCACTTATTAGAGCTTTTTGTAGAGCGAAATGCCATGGTTTTGCTAAATTTTTTTTAATCAAAATAGTTTCAGCTGTTTTTTAGATATTTCGAAAAAAAATGGAAAAAACACATTTTTTTCATGCACGATTACAATACTTGCATACCCCTTACATACCTTGCATGGTAAAGTAAAATACGTTTAAGGAGGCTCTTCGAGATAATCCACACAAAATTTTAGCCTCGTAACCACTCTATAAATATGAATGGTATTAAAATTTTAGGTTATGTTTTTTAACGTGGCTGTACTTCTCACACTACTATATCCTCTTTATGAATTAATCATTTCCAAACCATTGATACTATATCCCCTCCACTAAAAATAATCGCCCAAATATGTTGTTTGTTTGTTTTTATTTTTTATCAAAACTACGAGGAAAATAATTTCAATTTTTTTAAGTTACTCCGAATATATTATTCTAACAAATATTAGTTTTTCATCAAGATGGTGAAAGTCCTTCAATGAAAAATAAAATAATGATCATTTTTCCACCCTTTCCCAATCTACCATATGTAAAAAATTTCATTTTTAATTGCAATTATTTCATGTTTGGTGTCGTAAATCAAATTTTAACAGTTTGTTTATTATCATGCTTTTAATATCTTGCATTCCAAGTTTCGAAGACTTCTTGAATTTTTGCATTTGTGAAAGAACTATCTTAAATGAAATTTCTATTTTATTTTTTTACAATCCTCTTAAACTAATTAGCCCATAGAATTTTATCGTAAATTTGAGTACGTTCTCAAAGTTGATTGTAAAAATAATAATAAAAACCTTGGACATGCATCTAGAAACACCTACAGTCCTTCTTTCTTACTATTTATGAAAATCAATGTCAGTTTTCAAAGATGAATAATTAAAATGATCATCATGCTCTTCCTCTATGAAAAGTTATAACGAGAAAAAATTTGGCTTGCCTAGATACCTAGAAGAAGGTCGCCCAGATGTCGGACAAATATGCGAAGGTGTTTCTAATTACATCTAATAGATCATTTAATGTACCTATAAATTCGATTTTATTGCATCATCTCAATTTCACTTTTTAAAACATATCAATCTCGTCTCTCTCCTCGAAAAAATTTTAAATTAGTTAGATCTATAATTTGATTTCTCATGTTCTTCAAAATCTATTCAGAACGAAGAACAACAACAAAAAAAATATAAGTGAAGATTTGAAAGGAGGATATGCGAATGATGGAGCGATGATAAATATGACATTGGCAATGACATAAATTCATAAATGATACATTTTGTTTTTTAATAAATTATTTCGTCCAAATTGCGGGTGATGACATAAAAAATCTTGATGCTAAAAATTCAATAAATCATTTGTATAAATTAAAAAAATGAAAAATTGATGAGAGAGTTACTGAAATCTTTTGAAATTATGTTTATTTAAATATATAATTAAATTTTACAGATGGATTTTGTGATAAAGTCGAGCAAAATATGATAAACTCGATTGAGTAACCGTGTGCAAAATAAGATGGAGAGAGAGAGAGTTCAGTGAAGAAGAAGAGCTTGGGATGAATCGAAAGTGACAGTGTCATCTTCACATCATGAATGAACGTATCCTTGAAATTGCTCAGCATCTGCCTCCTCCCTTTTGTTTTTACAAACGGTTCATTATCATTCCACAAATATTTCATCGCAGACTATAATTTATATTTACACTCGTAGTAGAGATTCCGGTTAATAGGGACAAATATCGAGAAACGGAAATAAATCAAGATATAAGTATTTTATATAAAGAAAACTTGGTTGATGGCCCTAATATTTAATTTAAAAAATCCCTGGTCCAGGCCGTAAGAAGAGGTAGATTTCGAAGGGGCTATACCCCCTTTAGACTGCTCCTATCAAAAACTTTTCAGACACAAGTTGTAGAGGTTAATTAGTATAATATTAACCGAGGGGTGAACCGCGACCTAATATGCTGAACACCTTCTACTTGTACTTCCAAATATTTCCAAGTACTTCCAAATATTCCCAAGTACTTTCAAATATTTCCAAGTAATTCCAAATATTTCCAAGTAATTCCAAATATTTCCAAGTACTTCCAAATATTCCCAAGTACTTCCAAATATTTCCAAATGCTTCCAAATATTTCAAGTACTTCCAAATATTCCCAAGTACTTTCAAATATTTCCAAGTACTTCCAAATATTTCCAAGTGCTTCCAAATATTTCCAAGTACTTCCAAATATTTCCAAGTAATTCCAAATATTTCCAAGTAATTCCAAATATTTCCAAGTACTTCCAAATATTTCCAAGTACTTCCAAATATTTCCAAGTACTTCCAAATATTCCCAAGTACTTCCAAATATTTCCAAGTACTTCCAAATATTTCCAAGTACTTCCAAATATGTCCAAGTGCTTCCAAATATTTCCAAGTATTTCCAAATATTTCCAAGTGCTTCCAAATATTTCCAAGTAATTCCAAATATTTCCAAGTAGTTCCAAATATTTCCAAGTACTTCCAAATATTTCCAAGTACTTCCAAATATTCCCAAGTACTTCCAAATATTCCCAAGTCCTTCCAAATATTTCCAAATGCTTCCAAATATTTCCAAGTACTTCCAAATATTTCCAAGTACTTCCAAATATTCCCAAGTACTTTCAAATATTTCCAAGTGCTTCCAAATATTTCCAAGTACTTCCAAATATTTCCAAGTATTTCCAAATATTTCTAAATATTTCCAAGTACTTCCAAAATACTTCCAAAGTGGTGTACACCTACTTCCAATCGAGGATCAACCTTCTATATTACTACAAGGGGGGAGGGGGGTCATTAAAAACATGTACTGTATAAAGATAAGAGTAAATAAATATTATATGTAATATTCAATTACTATGAGTTAAGGGATTCTTGGTCACTTGTTTCACATTAAAATTAAAAAAATTAAAAGTTGTAAAAAATTTTTTTTTTTCAATATATATATATTCTGGCTATCAACCCATCTTCAGGAAGTACAGAAAATAACTAATTTAACTTATTGAATGCTAGGGTATATTGCATATATATATATATATGTGTTTAGTGAACAGAGGAAAAAATTGTTTTCATTATTTAAATTATTTTAAAGGATAATTTCTCTTAGGCTATTGTTAAGTGAAAATTTGTGTTGGGTAGGGTTTATTGACATAGGTATGGATAAATAAAGAAAAATTAACATCCACAATCTCTACTAATTACATGTACTGTATATTATTTATTAAAAACTCCACCCTCGACTTTTCCATAATCAATCCCAAGTTAAGAATAAATTAGTCCTAACTAATCTTATTAATTCATGTTTTTTGTGGTTCGCTTGACAAATGTACCAAATAGTATGCTTTTATACATGACTCTCACATGAAATTTTGGATCCATGGACCAAAATCTGAAGCGGGACCCTTATTATGGAGTAAGTATATACCTATGTGTTTTTTATGAAGTGGAAAAAGTTGGTCACCCGCATTATTTTCCTAACATACCCCATTAAAAAACCATGTCGCATCCGAGTCCTAGGCTTGGGACCCCCCCCTCCCCCTTGTAGGGGCTATGCTTTTATATTAAAAACAATTATGAAAAGACATTGACCCGATAGAAATCGTTTCTTTTAAAAGTAGAGATGCAGAAGTTGAATATAATCAATTAGAAACACTAATATTTACTACTTTACGGCAGTTAATAAATCACTTCAAATCATAGATTAGTCATTTATTATATCTAATACAGTTTTATAGTTTTATAACGAAAGAGTTATAAAATGTATAAACCTAATCGTTTTCATTTTAAAGGACAACATTTTTCTCTTTGCCATTTGCTAAGAGGGTTGCAAGTTCAAGAATTATCACTAATCAATATCTATTTGATGCATACAATATTTAAACTATTAGTATGAATATAATGAAGACGTTTTCTTGAAGATGAATATGTTTTTAAATCTGAGTTTTTTAATTAAATTGATTGCAAGAAGGGTCACACCAGAAAAATGAAGCCCCTGTGGATCTCGAAAGACTTATGCATTACCGAAGAGTAGGGAAAATTAAACAATCGAAAGGGTCGAGCCGTAGGTGCTTATGCATCCTGGTTTTGAAGGTTTGATGGTTATATCTGTCAGGAAAGACTGATGCTTAATATTGTTGTAACACTAAACGCCTTCAATTTTCAACTCTTTAAGTCCCAATTTAGGAAGTTTAGATACTATCTTCAACTCAGACCCAACCCCTAAAGTTTTACTTTTTCTCTCGTGATGGGAGAGTGAATTCATCTTCTTTATGTAACAGCTTTAGTATTGTTGTAATAAAAATCCCAACCAAATATTATGTGAAAAAAGAGGCCAAGTTCAAAAAAGTAGTGAAATCTACTCTGCAGCCAAGTTATATTCTCCAAGAATAATCAAGTTGAGAAAATAGTACTTTCGATTAAAATGCATTCTTTCCATTTTGAATGACAATCTAAATTTATGGATTCTAAATTTTTAATTTGACTGTTCACGAATTTAGTTCATTAACCCTTACAGTATAATTCGCAACAGCCAAGTTTCATGAAAATAATCTAAATTAAAAATTTAGAATCCATAACTTTAGATTGTCTTACAAAATGGAAAGAAAGCATTTTAAATGTAAGTACCTACTATTTTCTCAACTTAATTATTCTTGGCGAATATAACTTAGCTGCACAGTGGATTTCACTACTTTTTTGAACTTGGCCTGTTTTTTCACAGAATGTTTTGGTTGGGATTTTATCTTATTTTTGTAAGCTACCTGAAAAGCGTTATGTAAAATTTAAGATGAGTTTGGTCCAACGGGCTAGAATTTTCATTTTTGACCCCCTCCCCACCCATTTTGAAGGGGTTGCAAGATAGAAAGATTGGATTTTTGGAATTTTTCCTTTGTTTGAGTCACAAACTCTACTAGTAGGAGAAATTCCATGATGCTAGAATGATTGGAAGTACCCTATAGATTATGATAACCTGTCAGTGAGTGAGTCTTAAAATTAGCTATTTTCTCAGGTCAATATCTCAGAATCTATTTAAGCTATAAGTATTAATGAAATTTGGTACTCTCTTCAAGATGAATTAAATAATTATATGTGTATAATTTCAGCTTTGTATTTCAAGTGGGTTCCGAGCTCCAGGAGAGTCGAAATTGGCTCGAAATGGTTCGTGTATGATAAATAGCTTATAGCGTGTACGGCCAAGCCATTGCTCGAAATTGGCCTGCGCATGCTGTGTGCTTTGATATATAAAAATTGATAAAAAAGTAAATACTCTCTTTATTAAATTTGAAGCAAATTCTTATTACAAAATGATGGAAAAAATTTAAATGATAAAAGAATAAATAAATATTTAGTTCTCATAGGATAAATCAAATATATAAATGTAACTTTTGAAAGAGTTGGTGTGAAATGAACCATGACAAAGATCCTTGTGAGAAAAAAACTAAAGCGTTTCCTGATTTCGTCTGCCTATGAAAGGATTCGCTCACTTCGAGAAAGACGAACTGATTCATAAAATCAATACTATTTTCTTACCCATACATGATAAATATGTAGTGAACAAAATTAATGTAGTAAGAATACGTAATTTTCGTCGAAATTTCCGGTTAATTTTGAGCAGAAATGATGAAATTTTACTCTAAATGGCATTATTCTCGATTTCTCAAAAATACCTTTTATTAGGATTCAGTATCAAAAATAATGTAGGATGATATTTGGTTGTTTCTTTGTCCGTTGGGCTTTGTGAAAAGGCTAAGCACTTGAAATTTGATTTAGTTTTTTTTAATACACCGATAGTCCAATTTCATCGAAATTAAAAGCCTCTCCCTAAACATAAAAAATCCTGCATTTAGATCTTTTAAAATTCTATTAAGCATGTAACTAATATTTGGATGCGTGTGCTACAAAATTCTGCCTAGACAGTTTGATCAAAACTATTAAGAAATATAAAGGCCAGAATTAAGAATTTTAGTAGATACTTATTTGTTTTACATCTCAGAAAAGATCACCCCCCCCCCTCAAGAGTTGAACCCAAGTGCCAAACTTACATTCCAGGGAGTTGGCTTAACCCTAGATACCTAAACTTCCTCAGCTTAAAATTTTTTACTCAAATTACTAGTATACAAAATTCGATTGTATTTTCAGTGTAGGGCCGTTTAGTATATTACAAATAAAAATAAATAAATAAATATCAGTTGACATTAATTTTGTTATGAATTAGCAAAACCCCGAGGGGCGAACCGAGCCTTAATATGCTGTACACCTACTTCCACTTGTACTTCCAAATATTTCCAAGTACTTCTAAATATTTTCAGGTACTTCCAAATATTTCCAAGTAATTCCAAATATTTCCAAGTACTTCCAAATATTTTCAAGCACTTCCAAATATTTCCAAGTACTTCCAAATATTTCCAAGTACTTTTAAATATTTCCAATTACATCCAAATAGTTCTAAGTACTTCCAGAATACTTCCAAAGAGGTGTACACCTACTTCCAATCTCGGATCACCCCTCGCAAAAACCATTAAATTCAAAATTCCATAATTATTATGAATAAAAACAACTGCGTTTGTATTTTTTAAGTTCTTTTGGAAATGGCTTTAACAATTTAAATAAAAATTTTCTTGAAATACTCTCGCATTACAAGTAAGTTTCTAATAATACAATTTGCGTAAAAGTTATATTTTTCGAGATATTAATGATTTTTTTCGGGAAAAAAATATCCTTAACTTGAGACGAATTTTCATTAAAGAATGTGTTTAGGAAGATTTAATCGTCTTATTTCTTTAAAATAGTTTTTCGAATTGGCAGTCGCGAGACCCAGGAAGGATCGTGGTCCTATATTATGAAGGATGGAGGTCGCGATATAAAAATATATAAAAAATTTCTGATAAAAATGAAAACATATCAAAAAGAATTATTAGGTATAGTTTTAAAAACATATTTATTTTAAAACTAAAGTCCAAAATCACATGCTACAGAAAATAATTGTTATTATTATTATTAATGGAGAAAAACTCGATGAAAAAAAGTAATATGTTCCATCAAAAGAGAGGCTCTATCTTGGAACTCTAAGTTGAGTCACGTAATACCCTAAGCATTAATTTTAAATTGACGCTTTTGAAGAAGACTGGGTCTTGTAATTAGGGCTTAAACCCAAGACACTATGCTCTTCCACTTTGAAACTAAGATTTTCTTATCAGTTTGACACACAAACAACCAATTAGGAGGGTGTGAGGGTCATGATGCCTAACAGTTTGAGAAACGCTGCCTTAAATAAATTAGATGATACTTCGCCCAAAATGCGGTCTATAATGAAAATTCCTCCCTTGTTTTAGAATAAGTTTAACATCAATTCAACTCGGTGTTTAAATTCAGAGATCAAAGCAGTGTAAAATCGTGGAAAGTCTTTGGTTCAATTCTTTGAAGTGACATCGTCTCTCTCTTTTTCGATCATAAATCTTAGACTAGTACAATTTCATTTCATAATTCAATTAATTAATATCTGAAGTGCACTGGTTGCAATGTCACGCCCCGAATTTCGCAACCGATTTGGAGTGATGGGGCGCATCCCCTTGCCCGGGTGGGGGCGTCATCGGGCATTGTGCCGCTCTCCCGGGCTCACGGGGGCTGACCTTCCCCCCGCTCTGATACAGTTTAAAGTGACGGCGACGGCGACGGCGCCCCACAACACACAAACATATAAATATCCGAGAGCCACTTGGAACAGCAACAGTCTCACCAGGTGTGCAAACATCTACATTGCAACAGTTTTTAGTTTTCATTCAAACAACATGAAGGTATTCAATTTTTTCAAATTTTGTTTTGATAACGACATCACAATTAACAATGAATAAGAGCGTCGAAAAATCCCATTAATTATATAATCATCAGAGGGCGCAAAAATTTGGAGTACTCAGGGGGTTAAAGTCCCTCTCTCACATTCACCCCCTTAATAAATGAATTTAAATAATTTTCATTTTTTAATTTAAATATTTTTTGATTTTGATTTTTTTCTATCTTTTTATTTACAGCGTGTTCTAGTTTAAATGTCCACTATTGATAACTTTGTAATTATTACTACTGGAATTTATTAAGACAATACTTAAAAACGGTCAAAACTTAAAAAGAATTGAATATTGCATTTTTTAGTTAATTTAAAAATATAACACCTCAAAAAATTATACTACTTTGCTTATTTAAATGACTTTCCCTCCGATAATAACGAAATTATTATAGCAATAGTGTACCTAGAACACGCTATATACCTTGGGGTGTAATTAATTAAACTACCCTTCTTCACCCATATAATGTCACTTTTTGTCTTTAATTTCATAAGAGTATAAGTGTCACAAATCAAATTTATGGGGAATCAATATTAAGATTGTACCAAAATCAAAAATATTACTTTGGTTACAGAAGTAAAGAAAATATTTCTAATTGATTTTGAAAGTTATATTAATTTGAATATTTTTAGAACTTCATTATATCTTGCGAAAATAAATAAATTTTTATTCTATTTATTTATTCATTTATTTTAGCGCATGAACACTTATGAAATTAAAGTCTTCGATTATTATTTGAATATTACCATTACCATAACTATAATTATTTTTTGTATTGATGTTATAATTTTATTAAGGGAGAATGGTGTGGGTTCTTGGTGAAACATTTTAAATAAAGTAAAGAACATTTTTGAAAAAAATCTTCTTTAACTTTAATTAATATTCATACATTTTATTTAATTAATTGTAAACTTATTAAATGCAAATTTTTGCACTTTTAAAAAGTTACTTTTGGGGCTCGAATATGAATTTTAATGAAAAGAAATAAGAAGAAATTCGTTGCAAAAAAATACATAATATATATATATTATTATTTATTTAATGTCACCGGGAACAAAGCCCATTTAGACAGCAGTGGACAACCCCTAGGCAATTTAGAAGAACATTTATATGGCAGGGGCAAAATAATAAAGGGGAAAAATTTAATAAAAATTAAAATTGACATCGCGTTTCACCAGAGAATTTTTCTAAATTATGGCATTAACGTGTGACAATTAATCATTAACATATATCTAGATTAGTATCTCTTAGGGGTGGCTGATCCGCTTACAAGCAAATTGCTGGATATCTTTAAAAGCATAATCAGCTAACCGAAGGTAAATTTAGGGAAGAACTATTTTGAAATGCTAAGTTGATCTACAATCATATTTAACCCTTATAGAAAACAGGGCCCTATTTTTAATAAAATTTGAGTTAATTATTACCTCTCTAAAATTATTTTTAATTTTGTCTGTCTTAAAAATATAAAAATAAAACATACCTACCTACTTTATTATCATAAATACTAACTCTTTAGAAAATTTTTAGACAATTTTTAGATAATGAAATGTGGAGGAAATTTTTTAAAATAATTATTTATTGGGATTTTTCGGTCATTTAGATTTGAATCATGAGCTTTTTTTGTTAAATTATACCTAACCCATCGTGAAATTTAAAAATTTATTAAAATTTTGTCATCTACTCAATATGAGTTGTTATGGATAATTTTTAATACATGTCGGATGGTTATATTCACCTTATCAGGAATAACCAGAGTTCCAAAAAGTATCATGAGTGGTGAACAGAACTAACATTTATATAGAACCCGGGAATATAGTATTTTGACATGTAATAAAAATTACCCATATAACAGCTTGAATTCAGGAGATCGCATTCTCTTGGAGTTTTCTTCAAAAATGTTCTAGTATTTTTTCTATTAAAAATTAATTAATATTGTCTGATATTATTGCAAGGGTTGTAAAATAGAATTGGACTCCACGTATTGGGTTTTAGAAGTTCCTATCTGAAAGCTGTAGTATTGAATTCATTAAAAAAATTTTAATTTTTTTTTTTACTTTCTTAATGTCAATCATGCTTGGTTCAAGAAATAAAGATCTTAGAAAGCTCATTCCGGGCCGAAAATGTTGTATTTCTAAACAAGGGCCTTTTGAGTTTGGTTAAATGCTGGAAATCAGAAAAATTGAATTTTTATTTTACAATCTATTGATCTGAAGTAATTTTCCACCCTTCTGCCAAGTTTCAACTTTTTAATTATGATCATTGTGCCACAATTTGCTTAAAGTTTTCACTTTTCCTCTAATTTTCTATGACAAGTAACATGTGATGAAATAAATGAAAAGAATATCAACTTATTAATTTTTAATGTAAAGATTTAAGCATCTTATTTGAGTATCTTTTTTTGAAAAAAGATGGAAGCTAGTTAGCGCTTGGGTTCGATTCCCAAGGGGACGAAACCCTCTGATATGCAATGTAAAAATATTTCTACTAAAATCTTTGATTTGTTTCCTAAATAAAATTAAATTCGCTTCCTATTATTAATTTTTATTATGAATTTAATTACGACTGTATATAAATAAAGTTTTCATACAGTCCAGATAAAATAAAATAATTTTAATTTTAACATCCTAAGAGCAAATAAAGGACCGAATTGTTCATGGCCAATCTTCTAATGCAATCGAAAAATGCGTGATTTACAAACAATCACGTCGCGGTTAATTTAGAAACCAACGAACAAGTTCATTCAGCAATTCTTCTATTTGAATGACTTCAAAAGACCGGGATACCATTCTAGTGACTATTTCTTTCGAAGCCGTTCGATTTAATAAATCTAGGACTCTATAATAACTTACTCGACTTAATGCACTCACTCGGTGCGATCTTGGGAGTACTAAGCATTCGAACTTGACATTTCTGCTGAAAATTTTTCAAGTAAGCATGCTGAGTATGTCCGAGAACTGTACGAGTGCATTGAGCCCAATACTCTATAATATAAAATTGAATATCCCAGACCTATTCTTTATTTGACCCAAGTGTCAATTTTGACTTAAACTTTGTAACATTTCCTGGTTACATCATTTTCATACAAAAAGCTTTAACGACTATGAGTGGGTGTTAAATTATATAACTGCTCTAGACAAACATCACTTTTTTATTAATCCTCCATTGTTTGAGGGACCAGAAGCAATTTAGGTCATAAGAGTAAATTTCTAAATTAAAAATTAATTTATGGCAAACTTTGATAATGATTAAATATTTATCACAGCTTTGTTTCAAGTAAAACAATAAACATAGTATCCAATACCTTTGGTGTGTAGGGATTGAGGGTCTCAAGGGGCTAGTGACTCTCATTCGATGACGAATTTAAATAATTTTACTATTTTTAAAATAAGAAAAAAAATCCTAGCTGATACGCTGTTAGATAATATATATATATAAATCTTTGAGGCCCTCCCCCTTCCATAGATTTTGAATTTCTCACCCTAGAAAGTCAATTCTTAAAATGTGGTCCAAGTACCCTTGGGGATTCTCGAAGGGTACAGTTACTAGTAAACAAGACAAAATAAATTTTATTTAATTTTACTTAGAGCGAGTGGTGTAGGTTTTAGGTTAGGTGAAACATGATATTAATTACTAAAGTAAAGGGTGTGTAGTTTCACAGTGAATGAAATAAAACTCAAAGAGGTTTATACAAACTTCTTTGAGTTTTACTATATACAAACTTTGTTTAAACCTCTTTGAGTTTTATTTCATTCACTGTGAAACTACACACCCTTTACTTTATTAATTAATTTTATTTAACTTGATTATGAATAATACGAGTAAAATAATCAAGTCATGACTACGGGTCGTGCAAAATTCACATCATTTCAAAGAAGCCATTGAAATCACAAATTTAAAAACCACTACCCTATAGCGTATTAAATGCTCTAAAAAAATTTCAATTTTTTTTTTAAATGAATATTTTTCTGGCGGTCTATGTGGATTCCAATAACTCAAAAAAGGAACGTTTTAGAAAGTTTATTCTGGTCAAAAAATGTTTATGTAATTTAATTTTGTTTCTCTGGATTTTCATGCCTAAACAATAATTCGAAAATTGAAGGTCGTAGAAAGTTTAGTTTAGTCCTAAACACGTTACATTTTATGCTTTCTAGCTAGATAAAAATCAGAAAAACATCCAATCTAGCTATAAACGATAGTATCAAATGAGTTAGAATATGGAGTAAAATTGTGTTATATTTTATAGTAAGGTAATACATTTTCAATTTTCTAGTTCAATCAGTTCACTGACAATAAATGTGAAAAATCATCAAAATTTACCGAGAGATTACGTACTAGATTTTGACAAATTTTACTTTTCCTCCAATTTATACTTACACCATCCTCGTATTTTCTGAAAACGTGAAAAATATAAAATCAATCAAAACATCAGTATTTTACATAAAAGTATAATAATATTTGACTGAATCCCAAACATTTCATCCTTCATAATTCTATTATTCTATACATTTTGTCTATTTTGCTTTCTCGAGGGGCTATCAAAGTTATGGAGCGTAAAATTTCTCAAGGGGTGGTTCGGGAAGGAATGTTCGAAAGTAGAAAAAAACTATTTGTTAATATAAAGTCTAAAAATAGCAAAATATATGAACAAAATAAAACAACGTTTTGATAATAAAATCTTAAGCCTTTAGGTATTGGTACATATGTATTATTATAGCAAAATTGATCTAACAAAGCAAAGCATCATCACTGATTGTAATTAGGTCTGTCTATACTTACTTGAAAAGCACCTATAATAATCCTTTTTGAGGCTATTTTAGCAGAGTTTTTAGAAGAAATCACAGCTAAAATCGATATATACCATAAAAGGGTGAAAGCCAATGGGATACCCCAATTTAAACCTCCTTCTAGTCAATGTATATTCCATCTTCTTTATAAGTGTTTTTTAAATGATTTCTTAAATTTCAATGTCCCAATTCATACTTGTTTTTACTCCTCACACCTTTCAAATCGAATCGTATATTTCATGAATCTTTTAATCGAAAAACTGTTCTGTTTCTTTCTCTTTTTCTCTCCCATTACCAAGTCCCTTCGAGGTAATAAATTTCTATAATCAACACAGTATAGGAATATAAATTAACCAAATGTTTTACAATTCACTACACGATTTGTTGGTTTTTTTTTCACTCCACTCATCTCTCTTAACTAGCGTTTCAAATTTGCCGAAAATTTATCTTTCATGTTTCATTTTTTATTCATATAAATGTGCTAGTAGCCATTAATAAATAAATATATATAATAGAGGTGAGAAAATAAATATAAATTAAAGTAGAGAACAGGTCTTTTTTATTGAAATTTGGTCTGAGCTTTTTTTCCTTTCACAGCCAGAAATAAGTTTAATTTTGTTTATTAACTTATAATTAAACTTAAAACTGATTTAATTTATTAGCCAGCTTCTGTTTATTCTTAAAAAGTAGTTATAACTTAATAATAAAAAATGTTTCACCTTGAACCAACACCTATTTCCTTAAAAGTTAGTTATAATTTAAATGACTGGGAATGTGAAGAGTACTTTGATTAGAAACATAGTGAAATTTTAAAATCCCAAAGATTGTCCTCAACTAAATTCGAGTTCGAATGAATAATTTTTAATTATAAGTATGTCAGAAGTGCTGTGTTTACCCCCCCCCCCCCCCCACACACACACACACTTTGTAATCAAATCCGAGTGGCAAAAATTGTAATTCGGCTCGATTGGCTACTTTGTCGGGTGAAGAAGTCCTTTGGTATGTATAGCGTGCTAAATATTTCCACCTCGGATCTAAAAGATGACAACCTTTCGTGATTTCATTAGAAATGTAAAATCTATTAATATCAACAATTCGAAATTGTATATGAAATATTAAACTCTTATTATCCGATGGCCTATGAATTTTCTTTGTAAATTCTTTAGTCTCTCTGTCTTTTCTTCTTAATATAACTATTTCATGTAAATAATAATTTTAGTATAATATTTTTGAATATGTTCTAATTTGTTTATTATTTCAGGTCTTCATTGTCTTGGCGTTGGCCGCATTGGCCTGCGCTGAACCTCCACCTCAATACCTCCCGCCAAGTGGTGATTACCAAACCACTCATCAAGATCAATTCAGCCCACCTAGCCATACTGCTCCGTCTGCTACTTATGGAGCTCCATCCTCTTCTTCTGGAATCACCTATGCTGCTCCTAGCAATACTTATGGAGCCCCAGATGCTTCTCCAAGCCAAACCTATGGTGCCCCTTCTAACACCTACGGTGCACCTTCTAACACCTACGGCGCGCCTTCTGCTAATAGTCACACCCAAGCATTTACATCTGCTCCCTCTTCTACCTATGGTGCACCCTCATCCAGCTTCGGCGCTCCTTCTCGTCCTAGCAGTACTTATGGAGCACCATCTCGAAGCTCTAATGGATTCCGATCCTCTGGAATAAAGAATGGAATCAGCGGACGCAAACACGGCTCTGGAGCCTCCCGATCGCAATTTAATATCCCATCCTCAACTTATGGAGCTCCTCAAACTTCTGCTCAGCCTTCCTCTGTATATGGTGCTCCAAGCAACGTGTACGGACCTCCTAGCAGCGTTTATGGCGCACCTAATGGTGGAAACCAAGGAGGATACGACGACCAATCGGTAAAAATAACATTTCTAATTTTTAATGTTCTTAATGCTTAAGTCTATTTTCTGTTTTTTAGTTTTTTATGACTATTTTTGGTTGTTTAGATTTACTAGTTTTAAAATAAGAGCACTCCTTAATCAATAGTCATCCTAGAATTGAATAGGAGAAATACAATTTGAAAAAAAGACGACTAAGTATGTTAGTTTTTTTTCAGTCATTTATTTATTGAACAATCCGTGTGAGAGTGTGGTTTTCATGTAAGTTAATTAATTAATTAGGGAGCAAATTTGAGACGAAATGTAGTGCTGCAAAACTTGCTTCAAGTACCTACAGGATCCCAGAAAATTGATTTTCCTTTTAGTCAAAGGCTTCTATCTATACTTTATTTCTAAAATATTTTTTTTTTAATTTAAAATTTCTTTGCCCTAGACATTATTCTAGAAAACTGACTGAATAAATTAAATGATAATTTTTTAAAATTAACCATCACCAGAGATACTTATACAGAAAAACTTTTGTTTCATAGACTATTTTGAGAAGTTTATATTTCGAAAAAAATTTTAGATGAGCTAAATATCCTCAAAAAACTTAGGATATTATTGTTATTAGTAAATTTGTTTGAGTTTATTTGTATGTCATTCCTAATGAGTTGTTCTTTAATTCTTTTAAGGAACCTGCCAAATATGAATTTTCCTGGGAAGTGAAAGATCCCCAATCTGGCAACGATTTCGAACACGAAGAAGCACGCGATGGTGATTCCGCTTGGGGCAAATACGAAGTTCTTCTTCCTGATGGCCGTCGTCAGATTGTCGAATACCAAGCTGATCAGGATGGATACAAACCCATGATCCGTTATGAGGGAACTGCTAACCAAGGTGGTTACCCCCGAGGACCTCAGGGACCTTATTAAATACCAATGCCATATAACCTTTTGGCCGACGCTCAAAATAATTTCCAAACCCTTTGCTTTGCTAGCAATTTAGATCAGATATCTAAGTCGAGTGAATCTGAGCTTGAATGCGTATAATTTTAATATATTTTATCAATGGGACATCTAGGCCAGTAGAATAATTTATATATATTAAAAATAGAAAAAATGTCCCTTATTTTGAATGCTAGTATAATTGTTGATATTTTATAATGAATGAATGAAAAAGAAAGCAAAGTTATAAACTATTTAGATGTATGATCTACTTTGCTATACTTTTGTAAACACTTTTGTAATAAAATGAAAGATAATTTCTTAAATTGTGATCCTTTTTTATTTCTTATACCTAGATATCATCCCTGAAATTACATATTTCTATTATTGATTATCATTAAATTCTTAAGTATCATCTCTCATCTGTTGAAGAAATAAGAATACCTGGAGAGACTTGAACTCGCTTCCTGCCACCGTCTTCCCCGTGACTTATAACCTTCAGCTGTTTAAGACCCGTATCCACAGATACCTTCGACCCCTGTCCAGCCTATAATATTCCATCTTCTTCTTTTCACGATGGAGGGGCCAGCACGGGCCTTTAGGGGATGCACCTTATTGGTGTAACTCCTTCTCTCATCATTTTCATTAAAAAAAACTACCTATCTTTATTAATGCATTTTTTATAATATGATTTTAATATCCACTTATATATTTTAATATTTACCTTTTATATTATTGTTGAGGATTTGGTGGTGAGGTTGGTTAAACTCAAAATCTTTCAACTGGAAAATTTTATAAACAGAAATCAATGAGAATTTGAACAACATCCCTGGTTGAAATATCACCGCCCGCCAGTGCTACATATATATAAATACCAAAAAATATGTATTAATCATTTGTTATGTGGCTAGAGAATTTCGGGTCTTTGCTGATGAACTATGTCTAATCTAAATGGTTAAGTATCTAACATATTTAATTTTGAAGAGATATTTTAATGTCGGAATAGATATAAACAAGCCCCGGCCCACCAATATTTTTTCTTTTTAAATAAAATTATGCTAATTCACGGTAAATTTAATTTAAATATTTATTTTTATTATTATTTGGAACAACATTTTAAACAATTTAAAACATTTTATTGTAACATTTAACTTAAAATTATTTTTTAATTGTTAAAAACATATTTTTATATAAAAAATAGTTCTTTGCTTTTCACGAATTTTTTTTTTTAAGAATCTTTGAATATGTGAAATAATCAAGTAGGCTTTGCCTTTTTCCAACAAAAGAAAGTTTGTTTTGTTTATTATTAGTAAAAATGACTCGTGGAAAGGTTGTTGATGAAAAAATTCGCTCAATTATTATCAATTTATTTAAAAAGGGAAAATCAAACGCGGAAATTGGCGATCTAGTTAATTTATCAAAGTTTACTGTCAGAAATATTATTCGAGTTTATAAAAAAACGGGTACAATAGCTACAAAACCTCGGTATACGTCGAAATCCAAAATATCAGATGCTGATAGACGGGCATTGAAGAAGATTATTAGAAAAAACAGGCGTTCGAACTATGGTGAATTATCCGTTCTTTGGAGCGATGCTGTGAGGCGAAGTGTTTCAAGATCCACATGCCATAGAGAAGCCCTTAAGTTGGGTTAAAACTTACAAGGTAATTTTATTGCAACTTATTCCAAATTTTTTTTTGTAATTTTACTAATTTTTTTAGGCGAAAGAAAAGCCACTCTTGACATTAAAACAAAAGAAAAACCGGCTTAAATGGGCTAAAAGTCACATTAATTGGACGAGTGATGAATGGAAGGAATAGTGTCCATTGGAGTGATGAGTCTCGTTTTGAAGTTTGTGTTAGGGGACAATCGAAGCAGAGTTATTCGTCAGAAAAATGAAGCTTTCAATTCAGATTGTTTAAAAAAGTTTCCTGCTTCAGTTATGGTATGGGGTTCAATGTCTGCTAGAGGTGTTGGAAAACTTCACTTCATTGATGGAATTATAAACACCAATAAGTATTTAGAGATTTAAAAAAATCGTTACTTCCAACAATGGCAGATGCATTGCAGAATAATAATAATTTTGTGTTCCAACAAGACGGGGCGGCCTGCCATACATCAAGAAAATCTTTAAAATGGCTTTCTGATCATAATGTTCCACTTTTGGAGTGGGTGGCAAGCAGTCCCGACTTGTCACCAATAGAAACTCTTTGGCACACAATGAAAAAGCTATTACGAATACAACCAGCTAGAAACGTAGTCGAATTAAAACACAAACTTCAAAATATTTGGGATACTTTCACTCAAGATGAGTGTCAAAACTTAATAAGTACGTTGCCCAAAAGAATTCAAGCCGTAATTAAAAATAAAGGCGACGTCACACAGTGGTAAAGGTTTTGGATTTTGTATGTTTTCCTTGTTTTTAACAATTAAAAAATAATTTTAAGTTAAATGTTACAATAAAATGTTTTAAATTGTTTAAAATGTTGTTCAAATGATAATAAAAATAAATATTTAAATTAAATTTACCGTGAATTAGCATAATTTTATTTAAAAAGAAAAAATATTGGTGGGCCAATTGAGATGGGACGGGGCTCGTAGTTTCGACTCCTTAATAGTGAATTTGCCAAATCAAACTTGACTTGAATTCAAAATTTCAGAATTAAAAGTCGAAAGTTTCTCTATATTCTAATCAGAATTTGTTATATAAAATGTCTAATTTAAATAGATTCAGACAAAATCTTTAATTCAAAGAAACCGAATAAATTTTCTAGCAATGGAATCAAAATTCTCAAATCTTTCACAAAAACAAAGTTCAAGTAGGACTGATTTATCGAAAATTCCGTTTTTGTTTTTTTCTATAATCAAAAAGTATATACTTTTATAGTAGCTATAAAACTACTGGGACGGATTTGGCCACACATTTTAGGTTTTCATACAAACGTAAAGCGGTTTCCAGGCCAGATTTCTCATAGACCACTGGAGTCCTATCTGTCACTTTGTAGGCTAATATGTGACTCTTTAGTGGGCTTAAAGGGAAAAAATTGATTTAAACTGGAATGATAGAAGCGATTAAAAGTTATCAACTATTAATTTTGATATAGCATTATTGACATTTTTTCTATTAGTAAATTAGCTACCACAATGTTCACCCATTTTAGAAGTCGAATGAGAGAAAGTCAGTGATTTTTCGATTTTATTTTTTATTATTGTCCCCCCCCCCCACCCATGCCAAGTTTTAGCATCCTGGAATCATTTTTTTACTATTCATTAATTTAAATGATTTAAAAATAACCTCTTCATTTTAAAGTTTGAAAAATGGCAAATTTTTTGGTTTTTTATTTGTTTCTTTATTAGTGCCGCGAAAACTATCATCATACTAAATTTATCCATTCTGGGATTAGTATTTTACTGTATGTGAATTTACCCTAAAACTTCATCCCTTGAACTGCCGTGTTCCCAAATATGTTATAAATCTGAAAAGAAAGAATAAAGTATACAAAATATAAATTTATTTTTATTTTTATTTATTTATTTTTTAAATCAATGAAAATGTATATAAATTTGAAAATTCCTTTAATGGTTATAATTATTATTGAGTTTAACGTAATCATTAGTTATATTGTTATGTATTCATTTTCCCCCAAAAATAAAATTTTTTATTAAAAATATATATACCGATATGCGCAACGATATTCTGCGCATCCAATGATTAGTGGGGACATGTTATACATTCATTCATTTATATATATCTCATTAACATATTGATCATCAATTGCTTTTTACTTTATTTTCTATTCGAGATGAAAAAAATTTATAATGTTTTTTTGGCATTGTCAAAGGAGACAGAAAGTAATTATGTGTTGAACTACTTTCATTGACTTTTTGTTGTAAGTAGATTTATGATTATTATTTTTGTTTTATGTATATTGTTTTTATATTATGAATGACTTGTGAAAATCCCAATACTAATTAATGTTCGTCTTCCCCTCAATTATATAGACCCTGAAGAAGGAGAGAATAAATCTCCGAAACGTCGGTTTTAACAAATAAATGTAAAATAATAAAACCTCTATAGTCTTATTTTTTTACAACCACCGTGGACTGCTTTCATCAACATCCAATTGCATATTTATACTCAGTCCGTCTCTAGAAAATCTCTATCAATTTTATTAAAATTTTAATCGGTTGATTATTTTGGAGGAAAGTTTACAGTATTTGTTTTGTCTGAGTGATGAAAAAGAGTTCGACAATGTCATCGACTATCAGAAAAGCAAGGAAAATAATTTATTAGAATTTTGGAATCATGGGATGTGAGATTTCATTGTGAAAAGATATTTAGTACAAATGAGGTGAATTTGGTCAAATTTAATTTACATTAAAATGATGGTGTGCTTAAATGATCAAAGTATAAAGGTTTTCCTTTCTCTTTTGAAATTTTTCAAAATTATAGGTCTATATCATGAGAAAATTGTATACCTTGAAGTTATTCAGTATTTGATTCTTAATATTATATTTTAAAGATGTTTTAATTACTACTTATCTTCTATCTATCGTAAATTTTATTAACTACTTCTAATGACATTGAACGATCATTACTTGATCACCTGCGACATCTATAGTGAAATAATTTGATTTTTCTTTAGAATCAATATATTAGAATAGAATAGATATTAGGAGGCACATATACAGATTTTTTGAAGGAAGACCAATTTTTTATTTATTTATTTACTTTTAATTTTTGAAAAATAATCAAAATTTTCTTAAAAATAATATACTTATCTGAGTATAAAATTTGTAATAAAAGTATTCTCTAGATATAAAAGGGAATTCGTGGATATGTGTTTATATTTGCGTATATATTTATTTAACTGTCCGAAAAATTTAGCATATTTCTCAACATGCTAGGTTCTTAAAATTTGGCATTTGGGAAGGTTTTATAGTGTAGACTGTAGGGAATATTAAAATTGTAAAAAGTAGACTTGGCATTTTTGAAGCTTTAAAAGAGTTGAAGTAGGAGGGAGGGGCTTCAAAAAAAGAATGAAAATAATCTCAAAACCTAGATGACCACTGGGCAGAAATCATCCAGGATGTTTATAAATATTCCTAGATGCCCAGAAATAGGAATTCTCAAAAAATTTAAATTATTAAATCTTCAAATTATATGGTTTAATAAAATTATTATTTTTTTTTATTTATTTTTATTTATTTATTGTCAGCGAGAACAAAAGCCCATTTAGACAGCACATAAGTAGAGTGTTAGTAGGGTTAGTGAGGGAGCCGAGTTTTCAGCTGGTAGAAATTTTTATTTGCCAGCCAGGATCGAACCCCGGACCTCCACTCCAACATCGTCATAATCGATCGATGCCGAAGCGAGGCCAGTGCGTTAGCTGACTGAGCTACCCGACTCCCCATATAAAATTATTTATTAGGAGAGGAATTAAAGATTTAAGCTTTTAAAATTGTGAATTTAAAATTTAAATATTCGAATTTTCAATCATTTACAGGGATGATTCAGAGTATTCAGACCATCCATTTGCAAAGTGGGTAGAAAATGGAAGTTAATAATAATTTTTTTTCTTTTTTTTAATTTTGAGTTATTTCTATATTGCGATGGTCCCCGTATGAAGCTCTCAAAAGTTATGATACCTCCGAAACAAGGTTTAGAAATTTGTGATTTGGGCTGCATTAAGAGGAAATTGATAAAACGTGTTAAAAACTCGGTATGCTCTCTACAAATTTTTCAGATAGATGGTAAGGGAATGGGTGTTTTATTAAAAAAAAAAAAAAGAAGAAGAAGATGAATGTATTTTCTATATTTGTGAATCTAGAAAGCTCAAATCTAATAATCAGTTTTTGGTTTAATTTTTTATAAGATATTTAATGGGGGTCGGATTAGGCTAGGGTTAGCTTACCGCAGCTAACCTAGTGGACCCTTCGAACCCGACCCGAGGCATCCGGCTAAAATCTGATAACTGGGTAGAGACAAATTTTAAAAAATAATAATAGTTAGGCTAGGGGTTAGCTTACCAGCCTGCTAACCAAGTGGACCCGCTTCGAACCCGACTCGAGGCATCCGGCTAAAATCTTATCCTTGGGTAGAGACAAATTTTAAAAAATAATAATAAGTATAGTAAATTGGCTTATGGCTAGAAAGGCCGAAAAGCCAAAAAAAAGAAGATATTTAATATGAATATAAATGTCAAAATAGCCTAGCAACACAAAGGAAATTGTGTTGAATTTTCTGCAAAATAACAACATTTAATCATAATTTCAATTTTTTGTGGAAAAAAAGAAATATGCTTTTTAACAAATCATTACCTGGGTCGGGTTGGCCGAGAGCGATAGCGTACAAGACTCCTAATTAAGTGGACCCGGGTTCGAATCTGACTCGCGGCAACCGTCTAAAATCTGATCCCTGAGTAGAATACAAAATTAAAAAAAAAATAATAATAATAAGTATCGTAAATTGCCTGATGGCTAGAAAAGCCGAAAAACAAAAAAAACAAGCATTACCCTCAAAATTAAATATGCCAATATTTAAAAAAACTGCTAACAGGGGGCTCGGATTTTGCATATAACAAGAAACTTTCTACGACTTTACATTCTCGAGTTATCGTTATTATACAAACACACAGACTTACAGATAGAGAGAAAAAAACATGTCTATGAAAAAGGTTTTTCTCCACATTTTTTAGTCAGGTGAAAAATCATCCTTGAAAATTATTCGATCGCCGATTCTATCGAATATAATTAGATTCCCAGAAGATGTTTTGAAGTATGTAATGAGAACGCTTGAAAATTTCAGCTCAATTCCACGGTCAGGTTATTTAAAATATTTTCATGCTTCTAAATTCATTCCAAATCGATTTCTTCTCTTTTTTCTACATCCAGCTATTCATTTCTCTCTCACTTGTAATATAAATCTCAATTAAGTCATTGGTTATTCAATTGGTAAATTCTTTTCATTCCGTTTTTTTTAATCATTTATCTCACGACCCATTAACATGGCTCGTTCTTTTTAAACTCTCGAAATAGATGAATTTTTCACCTGTGCTGCTCGTGTGTAAATTTACGAAACCGCCGATTAGATATGAAACCAGCCTTAAGGTGTGACCGAGCATCGCATGCGGATTAGTCAATCGACGATCACCTGATGAGGAGACTACGTGTCTTCAGTGCTTGCTCTAAATAGTAAAACAAAAATGTGCCCTGTTGTTCTTAAATATAACCAAATTCATCGGAGTTGAACAGGTGGTCCCTAGTGAGGGAATAATTTTAATTACAAATTAAATTTTCCATCACGATTTCTCATCTTATTAATTAATAAATGAATACACTTCTTTATGTAAAGAATCATACAAAGATTATTAAATAGTCAAACGTTTCAGGAGAAATATGAAAAATTTCGTTGCTTTAAAGCAAATCATAAAGCAACTATCTTGAAATGTTTTATCAACAACTAGCGTCAGTCACGAGAAGAATGCCACCTCACAATTACCAACCCGAATTTTTTTTATTAATATTTATGGAAGAAGATGTTGCACTAAAAGATGCAACCTCTGTAGTCCGGAGTGGATCCTTCAAACGTGAAAAGAAGGATAGAAAGAAATTTCAGTGCTCTGAAGGTATAACAGTATGGGGCATAAAGATCTACCACGTTTTGAAGAGGTATAAAAAAATGAAAAAGTTTAACTAGAAAAAAACTGAATATAATAGGTGTACAAATATGTTGCCGCCGTTTGACAAAGTTGGTGCCACCAGTAAGTTATGATTAAAATTGTCAGAATTAAAACTTAATTATCATACGATTGTATATTTGTTAACAACGTAACCTTGAAATCTTAGTGAATTTTCATAAGTATAATATATTTTTTTTGTTTGCGAAAATGTGGAGTTTTGAGCCGAATAAACGGGAACTTTTGATTTACTTCTTTAATTTGAAAAAATCTGCAGCTAAAGCACATCGATTGCTTGTAGAAGCATATGGTGAGGCTTCCTTAAGTGAGGGAAGTTATCGTGAGTGGTTTTAAAAGTTTAAGAAGGGTGCATTTGACATCGAAGACAAAGAATGTAGCGGAAGGCCGAAACTGTAAGAAGACGCGAAATTGAAAGCATTATCGGACTAAAATTAGAGACAAACGCTAGAAGAACTTGCACATACATTTGGAGTGACCCAACAAGCAATTTCACATCGGTTGAAATTATTAGGAATGATTCAAAAACAAGGAAATTAGGTTCCATATGAACTGACGCCGAGAAACGTTGAACGCCGATTTTTCACAAAACCGGTGAAAACTTATTTGGAAACACTCAATTGGGAAGTTTTACCCTACCTGCTATATTCAACAGACATTGCTCCTTCTGATGTCCACTTGTTTCGATCGATGGCGCATGGCCTGTCTGAGCAGCACTTCACATCATATGAAGATTCCAAAAGTTGGGTCGATTCTGTGGATAGCCTCAAAAGATAAAGCATTCTTCCGAAGCGGTATCCATATGCTGCCAGAAAGATGGGAAAATATAGTGTCAAGCGATGGACAATACTTCGATGAAACTTAAGGTTGCGTTCTTTCATAATAAATGCCCATTTTTTTTTTAAAACGGCGGAAACATATGTGTACACCTTATATTTTTGAAAAGAACATAAAATATTTATTTCTTTAAATGTGTTTTAAACATTATATCAGACGAAAAAAGGGGAGGGGCGCAAAAATGAAAATTCTAGCCCTTTCGACCAAACTATTATTATATGTATACAAAATTTGGTTAGTTTTTGTATTTCTAACCTTCTTGGGCTCCACTGTAAGTTAATTCTGGATCTAATCTTAGGGCCGGTTGTATGACGCAAAGTAAATGCTTTTTACCACTAACAAACGGTAGATGGTAAATGGAGGCACTGGGATAGCCAATCAGATGACAGGCACTGACAGTGTCTGGCATCTGATTGGCCATCCCAGTCCCTCCATTTACGATCTACCCTGTGTTAGTAGTAAAAAGCATTTACTTTGCGACATACAACCGGCCTCGTAGTCTGATATCTCATCTCTGTGCCCAAGGTTGCACGAGAATGCTTTGAGGCTTCTATTCACAGAAGCGAGCCATATTCGAGACAGGGACAAATTTGAGTTTTGTATAGGATAAGAAGTTATCTGGAATAGAAAATCAAGATTATATGGAGCAACTTTTGGTTCAGAATTAATGTCTTCATTTCAAGAAAGGTCATACCTAGACTAGAGTGACGCCCAACAATGATAATGAGTAACATCCCAATGAGTTTGAATCAAAATATAGGCATTTTTGAACCAGAACGAACTTTCTACGAGTTAATGGAATCATCTTAATCAAGAAACAGAGACAGAAAAAATCATGCTTGGAAATGAATTTCCTTTCCGTTTCAGACATTTCTAAGTAGGAATCTGCAAAAAAATCATTGTTGATTTCTGGGTGAATTTGAAGGTATAGTCGCTCTGCGAAATTGCACTTTTTATCATACCATGCAATGTTAAGATCTTTAAATATAACAAGACATTACTATATTGTAGAAATCTTTACGTATTCTTTATTTTTTACACGTAATTAAAATAAAAAGTTGGTTGGTAGATGACATTTAAATGGGAGGTGGAATTTCCCTAGTGTCCTCAGGGCTTCCCATTTTTCATTAGTACTAATTATTTAACATTTGCCACAGGCAGCCAATTCCGAATTGACAAAAGCCAATGAATCATTTATTTGTTTTTGGTTTCATTGGAATATAATCCTCTATTCATGGAAAGGTTATTTCGTATTTAATATAGGAATAAAATATCAAAATTGAATAGAGCCAATTGTGGAGAAACTAATGGGCTATTTTTGATCATAATCAGATGTTATTCAAATATTTTGATTAATGAACAAATATTTTACTAACCGGTTTAATTCAATTATTCCAAATTAAATTGAATTCTGTTATGCATTTCAATAAAAGAATTAGGAGACAAAGAGAAAAAATTGCATAATTGGGGGTTGTTTTTAAATTTAAAATACTTAGTTTAAATAAGATTTGGAAATTTATGAAAAATACATATTAGACTAAAAATTGAAAATTAAATTATCATCCAGCTGAGTGATTATTATTTTGATACATATATTAATGAATTCTTTCAGGTTGAACCATCAATGGTAAAACTAGAAAATTTAAAAAAATCTCTAGTTTACTATTGCTTCACCGTCTAATCTGAAAACTAGTTTCATGAGATATCTATAAATCAAGTCCTCATACCCTACATATGGATTGTTAAAATCAATGTTAGTTGAGTTGACTCAATCTAAATATATTGAAAACGGTTTCAGAATTAGTAACCAAAAAGTTGAGAGTAAACTTGAATATTTAAATAATTTCACCTTGGGCAGTCTAACCATAAATGGAATCTGAAATGTTTTCTTTCACATAACAAGTGGTAGATTAAATATTTGAATTATTCTAGCTATGTCTATGTGGGTTTTTAATTATATTTTTGGCTAGACCAAGCTTCAGATAAATAATTGGCTTGGTATTTAAAATTGAAAGAATTTATTATGGCCCTATGTTAGATTCAGAAAGCGCAATTATATGTTGAAACAATGAGAATATTTAACGATTCAACGTTCTACTGGATCATAAGATTGTTGGAAAACAATGAGAGAGTTTATATAGTCAAGAGAATTAGAATTTAAGTTACAAATACTTAAATATCCAAGTTAGTCTCCAGATTTGACACCTTTGGACTCCTGACTTTTTTTTATGAAAAAATAATTTTTAAGAAAAAAATAAAAACCGACTTCAAAAATTAAATGCAACAAAT
This sequence comes from Forficula auricularia, assembly GCA_024734495.1. NCBI lineage: Eukaryota > Metazoa > Arthropoda > Insecta > Dermaptera > Forficulidae > Forficula > Forficula auricularia. Next base: position 1,180,491 of record JALMQS010000828.1, on the reverse strand, counting down.
AAAATACACTAAAAGGTATAAAAATAATTATTATCTTATTTAGTTACAACTAAACGACGAAATATTAACATGAAATTACTTTTTGAAGTCGGTGCCAAACAAACTATACCTATAAGCCAGCATACCCTCCAAACGTACTAAGTAAGATCCGTCGAGTGCGATTCATAAATGGTATATGTTTGGCACCAACTTCAAAAAGTAATTTCATGTTAATATTTCGTCGTTTATTTGTAACTAAATAAGATAATAATTATTTTATACCTTTTAGTGTATTTTATTTGTTGCATTTAATTTTTTGAAGTCGGTTTTTATTTTTTTCTTAAAAATTATTTTATTTTTCTCTTTTTAGTGATGTTATTAATAGTGATCATATCTTCAGAACTTGACCAAATTAATATGACACCATCCCTAAGACACCCCCTTTCGGATAAAAAAAGAACCATCGAAATCGGTTCATAAACAAAGAGGTTAGGTCTAAACAAACCTAATAAAAAAGGTCTAATACCTATGAAAAAAAAACGAAAAAAAATCGGACCAATCGGAAGCTAGACTGGACGCAATGCAAAAATTTTTTCAAAATCGGTTGAGAATTGGCGGAGATATAGAGATAACATAGGCACAAAAAAAAAAAATTCAGTCGAACAGAGAACCTCTTCCTTTTTTGAAGTCGGTTAAAAATGGTGAGAGAAGGAGTTACACCAAAAAGGTGCAACTCCTAAAGGCCTGGGTTGGCCCCTCCATCGTGAAAAGAAGAAGAAAGAATTTTATGGGCTGGGCGGGGTTCGAAGGTATCTGTGGATACGGGTCTTAAATAGCTGAAGGTTATAAGTTGCGGGAAAGATAGTGGCAGGGAGCGAGTTCCAGTCTCTGAAGGTCATAGGGATAAAAGAGTTGGCGAAAGCGCTTGTTCGACTTTTATCCAATTTGACAGAGAAGGGGTGCTGAGCGTTAGAAAACCGCGTGTTTCTCGTAAAGACGGCTTTAGGGGGGATAATTGATTTCAGCTCGACTGAACAGACACCGTGATAGTATCTATAGTACAGGGAAAGGGCAGAAACGGTTCTTCGGTGAACCAGGGAGTCGAGTGAGTTGGTTAGAGTCGGGTCTCCTATTAGTTTAATTGCTCGCTTCTGAATCGCATCCAGTGTAGCAAGAAAATGCTTGGAGGCACCCCTCCACAGATGAGAGCGATATTCGAGACAGGGACGAATTTGAGCCTTATACAGTATAAGAAGTTGACTGGGAGTATAACAGCGTCTAGACCTAAATAGGAGACCAAGCTTTCGCGCTGCAGCTGTAGCAGTGGTTGAGATATGGTCATTCCATGAAAGGTCAGACACTAGAGTTACGCCTAGCATTGAAATTTTATCCCTGAATTCTAGTGAGTTTGAGTCGAATGACTATTTCTTAAGTGAAAATAAGTCTTTTATGGTCAAATATTTTTCTTCAAAAAGGACGCTTCTCTTATGTTCTAGTTTTTAAAAGATTTTTTGAAAATGATTGGAGATCATTTGGTCTCCTATCAATTCTAAATAGTAATTCATCTAATATTTTCTTTATCGTATAAATATTAAAATAAATTATCTACAAAAACGGCTCGAAAGTTATGAATTGTTTACAAAATAGAAGGGCTTATAATAAGAAAATTGGAGGAAAAAGTGGAAACCTATTCCAGATACAAATTTTAGTGATTTTGAAATTTTTCGTCAGCGAACGGTTAGAGATAAAACCCTTAAGGCAAGTTGCATTTATTTAATTCAATTTTGTGTGTTAATTTCATCTCATTTGTAAAAATTATTCAATATCCTTTAATATGGCAATATGATTTTTTTACTTTATCCAATGCGAAGTATGGGTAAAGTATTGTAATCGGTCTCGCGGCAAGCGCGACTTCAAAGGGTCTTCAGGTAAAGACTACGGAACCCATGGACTCAATTAAGGTAACAAATTGTAGTATTCAATTAGGTTGAATTTTAGCACGTAACAGTTTTGACAAAAATTACATGGGGTCACGTCGAGAGGCCAAAAAGTGCCATTTTTTTTGGAAGTGAGTGCGGATGGATGGATGGATGGATGTTATCGTTTTTTTCGTCCACAGTATTTGCTTTAAGCGAGCGTACCCGCCAAACGTACTAAGTAAGATCCGTCAAGAGCGATTCATAAAATGTATATGTTTGGCACCGACTTCAAAAAGTGATTTCATGTTAATATGTATTTCGTCGTTTAGTTGTAACTAAATAAGATAATTATTTTATACCTTTTTGTGGATTTTATTTGATTTTCGAGTTAGTTATTTTATTTATTGCGTTTAAGTTTTTTGAAGTCGGTTTTTTTTTATAAAAATTATTTTTATTTTTCTCTTTTTAGTGATGTTATTAATAGTGACTTAATATAATACCTTGGATGCATCTCGTAAAAGAAAGCGTCAGGCAAATGAATCAGAAAATGATATTTTTTTTTTTTTATAAATTTTATTAAACCAATTATTTTACATTAATTAATGTATACATTGTATTTTTGCTTCGATTCTGGAGATTACTTCTACACCATCGAGTGTCCTTATTCATCTTTAGTCCTTGTTTTTATTAAGAGGAAAAATCTAATTAGATAAAAAACCTCTTTTCCGATAATTATTTCAATTCCATTATTCCCCAATCAAGTCGATTGGTCTTCCCCCATCCGATTCAGAAAATGATAATAAAATGCAATTCATAAATATAGAAATCCTCTCGAAACGTTTGCGGGTTTTAAATGAAGGTTTTAAGATTGATTGTTTTTTTAAGATTTTATTTATTATAATTTCTATTATTTGCTCATAAGAATTGGATATTTCCGTTATTCCGTAAATTTTATTAAAGCAATTATTTTACATTAATTAATGTATACATTGTATTTTTGCTTCGATTCCGGAGATTACTTCTCCACCATCGAGTGTCCTTATTCATCTTTAGTCCTTGTTTTTAATAAGAGGAAAAATCTAATTAGATAAAAAAAACCTTATTTCAATTTCATTATTCCCCAATCAAGTTTCCTCACTCCAATTCCATCCATCCCTCCATCCTCCAGAAAATGATAATAAAATTCATTTCATAAATATAGAAATTCTCTCAAAACGTTTGCGGGTTTTAAATGAATGTTATAAGATTTTTTTATAAAAGATTTTATTTATCATAATTTCGATTATTTGCTCATAAGAATTGGAGATTTACGTTATTTCATCGTTGATCATCAGAACTAGACCAAATTAATATGGCACCATCCCTAAGAGACCCCCTTTCCAATAAAAAAGAATCATCGAAATCGGTTAATAAACAAAGAAGTTAGGCCTGAACAAACCTAACAAAAAAGGTCTAATACCAATGAAAAAAACGGGACCAATCGGAAGCTAGACTGAACCCAATGCAAAAAAATCTTCAAAATCGGTTCACAATGGAGGAGATATGACTTAACATAAACACAAAAAATCATTCGAATAGAGTAGAGAACCTCCTCCTTTTTTGAAGTCGGTTAAAAACTATGGAATCTGATTGAAATCAATCCTTCCGGTAGACTGTGGAATTCTACCTCAGGGCAAACAGAGGCCTTAAATATTTCATATTTAAAACAAAATTTTATTATGCAAAGTGTCCCTTAGTATGTTTTAAAATACCTATTCAAGGGTACCCCACTTAAAACGTTGCCCGTATTTTTTTTCTATTGGGACTTTTTCTATTTGTGGAGAAGTGTATTAATTTTTTTTTAATTTTGAAACTTGAACTATTTGTGGATCATTAAACTCTACTAAATGCTAAATTTCAATTTTCTAGCTTTAATAGTTTATAATCTAGGTATTTGTGAATTTCATTCATATGGTAAATTAATCAAATGCAATCTTAATTATAACTAGCCTTCTATGTCTAATAGTATATTTAAAGGCAAATGTTTCGAAATTCGCATCGGTGCCAAGCCCAAACCATTGAACCTATGTAGAAGCACAAAATTTGGTGGGTATTTTCTTTAAATCACGCACCTCAAAAAGGATTTTTTGAAATTCGATCTCTAAGCGGGTGAAAAAGTGTACATTTTCACGAATTCTTTAATATCTCATAGGCCCAATAAGATATCGGCTTGGATTTTGCCTAAAAAAATATCCCCTAATAAATACAAAAAATACCCATTAGGATTTCGCCTTAATCAACCCCTGAATGTCTGTGTTATCCTGTTATCTATTTCATTTGTTTTATTTTAGAAATTTGCTTATACACATTTTGTTTATTTGTCTTATTACTCTTATAAGCAATTTCTTAAAAGAAAATGTCATAGCAAGGAATTTTTCCGGGATTGGGGGGGTAGAATTTTTTTTTTTTTTTGTAAATCAATCAAAATTATAAAAATTAATGTAGACATTTATTAATATAAAAATAATTGGATAAATGTTATGTTAAATATAATTTTAAAATATAGGTAATATTTTTTAATAGATTTTATTGAAATTACATTAAAAAAATATTAGTTTCAACTTAACTAGATTATTTCTGAGGAAGACTACGTTCCTAATATGTAATATAGGAATAAATTCAAAATTACTTAATATCTAATATTGACATTCTTAACGGAAATACTGACATCCTATCTTTACATTTTTCCCATAATATTTTAATTTTATTGTTTATATATAGAAATTTATTTTAAAATTTTGGTAAAATTTCTTAATATACATATCGAAATATTATAAAATAGCATTTCTGATCAATATCAAATGAGTGAGAAAACGATCAAATTTACTGTCACAGTGTGAATAAAACAGAGAATGAAATAAAACACCTTTTTGGGTAAATGTTAATATTGATGATATTAAGATTGAAACGTTTTACATACTATTTGAATATTATATCGATATATAATTGTATGGAAAGTAAAAAACAGTACGAAAAAGAATATAAAACGGATGAAGAAGATACGCGTTTCGTGAAATACACATCTTGATAAATTAAGTTGAGAAAATAAGAAGATCGTAATATGTTCAGGTAGATTTTTTTCACACTGGCACAACTTTCTTATTCATGCGTGAGATGATGATGAAGGGGACCAATTTATTATACATAGAATGAGGAATGTTTGAAAAGGTGCAAGAAAAGGGTATTTTTAGCTTCGTTTTTTAGAAATATCTCAAATTTTTTTATCTGACTAGAACTAAACGTTGTAGAGTTAACTTTAGAACCATATGAAACTCTTGGTACAAAATTCACCAACACGAAATGAAGGGAGGTTCAAAAATTTTAAATTCTAAAATTAGATATCTGACGTGAATCAAATTGTATCGATTTAATTTTTCCAGTCGAACTTTGGTTTTCTACTACCTGAAATCAGTTGAGAGGGAGGACTGAACGACTTTGCGCTCTAAATTCGTTTAATTTTTTAAATCAAATAAGCAGGTTTTTAGTTAAAAAAAAATTGTAATTCGAAGGTTCAACATTTTGGGAGCAGGTCCGACAATAGGGGGACGGGGGATGGTTACCCCAGGCCCGGCCCGCAAGGGGCCCGGCACTATCATTGTCAAATAAATTTTTGTACTACTAAAACATAAAAATATAAAATAGCAAAATTAGATAACCAAGTTACGGATTTATTTATTTGTTAAATAATAATTTAATATTTTACAAATTGAAAAATGTAGTAGTTTTTTTGTCCTAGTATTGAGGGTCCGGCTGGTATGATCTTGACCCAGCTCTCCACGGGATTTCAAAGAAGATGGGGTTTTGTAAGTAAAAGTCGTTAAGCGAGCGCACTAAATGTGTGTAAAGATAAGAGTAAATAAATATTATATTTAATATTGATTTACTATGAGTTAAGGATTCTAGGTCACTTATTTCACATTAAAAATGTGTGTTTTGAATATAGCAACGCGAAACAAAATGTTATCAAGTCTCGAGTTTATTCATGGTTTTTTCCTGCATAATCAATTATTGGAATTGATATTTATATTTACTTACGGAAAACGTGTCCGAAATATTTGGATTTCCTTTTTTAGTGATAAATAAAATATTTTTTTTCCTTGTTAATCATTACAAGTACATATTTGAATAATTTAGAATTTTTGTACATGAAATATTCAACTTAAAAGCCACTAAGCTTCTGGATTAATCTCAAATCTTCTAAGCCAGAAAAGAAATTAGTACCTAACATTATAAATTCACAAAGATTTTTCGGTCCTCAAGAACGCACTGTTGTCATCATAGTATATAAAATTAATATTTACATCATTAATGAGAAAACATTTATTTTCTATAATTTTTAACAAAAAGAATCTGAGTTGTTTAAAGGAAAAAATACTATGTCGATTTGATCTTTGTATACCTTTACGTGTAAAGGTACTTTAAATCCAAATAAAGGGGTTTTTAAAAATGTCTGAGGGTATGCTGGATATGTATAAATCAATTTTTCTGCTAGGCCGTATCTTTAAATAATCTTGAAAATAGTTGTTTTAATTAATATCGGAGATAATTATGAGTTTGAATTTAAAATGATAATTTATAAGATCATAGGTCCTTTTTTTATTTTATAGTATTTTACCGAACTACAAATTGTAAAATCTTTTAGTAAGACTTTGTTGTCTGCCTTTCTGTGATTCTTGTCAAAAGGATTGATGTTTTTAAATTATTAAAGCTAGAAAACTGAAATTTGATTTGGCATGTAGTTAGAGTTTGATAATCCGCAGATAGATTAATTTAAAAAAAAAAAAACTGCAACGGATCGTTGCTAAAATTTATCCAAATTCATTTGAAATATTAATATGTTGATTCCTTTATTATTAATCAGATATTACTTGCAATTTGCAGTTCATGTTGACTTTAATTCAAAAATAATGATCGATTCTCATTTAACCGTAGAGGAATAACCATTCTACATTCGATTTTTGACGTTACGGTTTTTATTGGTAACCATTGGTGAAGACATGGAGGATTCGACTTAAAATCAAAAATAGCAATCGATTCTCATCTAGTACTTGAGGAATAACAATTCTACATTAGATTTTTGACCCTTCGATTATTATTGGTAACCATTGCTGAAGACATGAATGAATCGACTTAAAATCAAAAATAACGATCAAATCTTATCTAATACTAGAGGAATAACCTTATTGCATTCCATTTTTGATGTTTTGACTATTAATGGCAACCTCTACTGAAAACGTCGAAGAATCGACTTAAAATCAAAAAGACTAAATTCTTTTATGATAAACAACTCAAGCTTCAGTTGTTTACCAAAAGAATTTAGTCTTTTATCGGCCTCCTGTTCTAATAATACCAACTAACAATATCTGATGAAAAGTATCATACAACATAGTCAAACAACTGGTCAAATGGCCTCTAGTATCCGAGGCCAAAAAAAGGGTGATTAGTTAGGGTGACAGTGTAAAAAAATGAAATCTTTTATGTGCGATTCCTACTCACAGATGGCCGATTTTTTCATGTAAACGCGCTATTTTTCAAAACGCCCTGAACAGAGATCTCTTTTAAGATGATCTTGAATCTTCAACAAATCTAAATTTTTAATAAAAGAATAAAAACTAATAAAACCAATGAAATTATATTTTTATTTATTTATTTATTTGGTTCAAATTTTACAGTACACTAGCTGCAAATTGTCAGAAATCACATCCCCTACAACTTTGCTCATTTATAAAATTTGCCATAGAGTTAATAGTTTAGGAGTTATTTGATAATTTTCGTTCGTGAGCCCCCCCCCCCAAATCCCCTTTTGGGGTCAAAATATCAAAACGATATATAGCTAAAAACCTAAGTTAGAAGACATCTGATGCAAGTATGAAATTTCATAACAATCCCTTCAGCCGTTTTTACGGGAATCGTGAGCAACTTTTCGGGGAAACCACGCAAACATACGACATACAGAAATTTTTTAGGGTGTTTTCGTTGATAACTTTGCTTGAAACGTGTGCAACCAAAATTTGGCGTGATTTGGAGCAATGTACAGACAAAACCTTAATTTTATATATATAGATGCCCGAACGGGGCTTCGGTACTTTCTTTTAATACATTGAAAGATAATTTTTTTGATTACAATTGAAATTATGTTCTTTTGAAAAAAAAAATGGTGAATCTATCAACACATGTACCATTAAGATGAATTTTCTTAATTATATTTTTTATTGTGTATTTTAAATATAATGATTTATAAATGAAATTATTTCAACAGTTTTTTTTTCACATTAGAAACAGCTACTTAATTTGGTTAAAAGAATTTCAAGAACAACCGGATTTATATTTAGAGGTTTATTTACACACTTTTAATTAATATTTATTTAAATCAAACCAACGTGAGAACAATTCATCTTTGTCTATAGACTAAAAGATGTTCATCAATAAAATTGAACGCCCTTCAGTTGTTTGATGATCTAGCCAAGTGGATTAATAAAAGCTTAAAAAGATGATAAAAAAATCAAATGTGATTCAATCGATATTTTAATTTAATTCGACTGAAAATGACCTAATCAAATATTTAATTTACTTTGATTACTCATTGTAAAATAATATTTATCTCTTAATTAATACTTATATATATATCTGCCTAGTACATACCTATATAATAATCTATATATATAAAATTAAGGTTTTGTCTGTAGACATTGCTTCAAATCACGCCAAATTTTGGTTGCACACGTTTCAAGCAAAGTTATGAACGAAAACACCCTCAACAAAATTCCTGTATGTACCTATGTATGTCTGTCTGTATGTATGTTTCCGTGGTTTCCGCAAAAATTTGCTCACGATTCACGTAAAAACGGCTGTAGAGTTTATTATGAAATTTCATATTTGGACCAGATGTCTCCGAACTTACGTTTTTAGCTATATAACGTTTAGATATTTTGAGCCCAAAAGGGGGTTTGGGGGGCGCACGAATGAAAATTATCAAATAACTTGCAATGGTCCTGGAGTTGAACCATAGTTTATTTTAATAATTAATTAAATTCTTATTTTTATACATAATTAAGTCTAATTGAGGCAATATAGTAATCAACGAACAAGGGAAGCTTATGAGTTCTGGGAAAACATAGTAAATGACCGGTGATTAACAACAGAGAAGAGCATTGACTTGAGTGAGTTCCACAGTTGCTGACATGAGTGAGGCGAATGAGTGAGCATCTACTGCTATCGATGTGGCTCTGAATACACCTACACTTATACTTTATAGTCAAGTTCCGCAGTATTGACTTGAGAGAGGCTATCAAGTGAGCTTATACTACCAGCGAAGTGCAAAGAATATATATACAAATACCTATACTTTTATAATCAAGTTCCGCAGTGGATGACTTCAAGAGTGAGTAGAAGCGACCACACAGACTTCTCCTTATTTATACATATACTTCTGCCTTATAATTGAATATACACGCAAGGCCAGGAGTGAATAGGAGAGCTCTACTGTCTTATATATACACATATATATATATATATCTACACACACAGCGGAGTGCCATACACACCTACGCGGAATCACCTGTTACAAGGAGTATACAACGAGCACACACACACCGGAGGCTCCTCTCAGGACTTCGCTTGCATTACAGATACAGAGTGCATTGTACAATCAATCAATAAAACCATCTCATTATCTCTATAACCGCTGGTCTGTATAACATTATTTATAGTATTAGTACCAGGAAGCCCATTTCCATACATCCTTCACTCATCACCTAAGATTTCATTCTCCATTTTAGGGACGTGCCACTTGGATCAGACACTGAGGGACACACCCACCCCATCAACAAATAGCGAAGCAGATTAAACTAAGATTAACGTAACAATAAAGCCCAATTTCCCTAGTACATAAGTTACATTGCCCCCCCTTGCCCCTTGATAACCCCCCACCCCTCGTGAACTCCTAAGCTATTAACTCTACGGCAAATCTGGGGGCACGGCAGTGCAGAGGGCTAGGCGGGGGTGGAGGGCACGGGGGGTGCAGGGTTTGTGGAGGGGGGGTTCAGGTGAGGGTCCAGTGGCGTAGTGGGGTGGTACGGGGGTGGAAGTCCGAGGTGGATGGGGTGCGGGATGGAGTGTGGGGTGGTGGTGTGGGGGCGGGGGTTGGGCACAGGTGCATGGTGCGGCTGGTAGGGGTGCTTGGTGGGTTTCGATGGTGTGGTGGGTGGGAGTGGATTGTGAGGGTGGGGCTCGTGGGTTGGGGGTCAGGGGGCATGCCCCCTGGCTAGCAAGAGGGCTTCCGAAGGCGGGCCTTGCAGCTAGTATGAATATAAAATTTAACCATGCTTATAAGAGATGTATCCTCGAAGGGAGGGATTAGGGCTCACTCTTACCAGGCCAAATCATCTAGTTGACACTACATAGAAAATAATGTAAATCGGTTAAAATCTAATATATCTACCATATATACCTACCTATAAATCTTTTAAATTTTATTTCATACAATTTTTATTCTAGTATTTTTAGAGTAATAAATAACTAAATTATTTTTAAAAATTCGGATTATAATTTTCAAAAATAAAAATCTTGAGGAAAACATTTCAGGGTGCGTGCTTTAAAAATCTTCTACTACTTGTCAGTAGGTACTTTTAGTGAATGATTCATCAAATTAAACCTCATTTACTTTTTCTATAATCCATTCTGCTTGAATTAAATATATAGGTATGGAAAAATTTTATTCGGTACGCTAGGCGTGTTTAGGATTGTAGAAAACCTAGACAAAAATCATTTTCAATAATTTTATTTTTTCAACACTCTCGTCTGTATCCCATTCTGTCTAGATTTAAATACGATAACTAAAAAGCGAAAAGTCGGAGAAAGTTCTTTATGGTGCTTTCTAATTTCAAAATTAAATGTTTGATAATCTAGAAAAAATCAGAAGAAATAAGAAGCATCCCTACTTACAATGATATGTTCTATTATAATTTGAAAGTTTAAAATCTATAATCAGGCAGTGGGATTAATTCCCATTTTTACAATTAAATATAATATTTTTAAAGTAATTTTTGTCAATTTTCATAAAATATTTAATTATTTTTTTATATTGTAAGAGGAGACGCAATTATCCTAATTAAGATATTGACATTATTATAATCATTCTCATTTTAAAAATGTATTTAATAATAACTAACCCACAAACAAGAGATTGCCGTTAGCACCATCTAACATCAATTTGCTGTAGTTAATCAATTTAGATTTTTGAATTAACCGCCGACAATAACACCATCTTAGAATGATATGTACTTTCAAAATTTGAAAGTTTAAAATCTTGAATCTGACAATGGGATTAATTTCTCATTTTTTTAATCAAATATTTTAAAGTAATTTTCATAAAATATTTAATTATTCTTTTTAATATTGAATAAGGACACACAATTATCCTAATTAAGATATTAACATTATAATAATGATTTTCATTTAATAATAACTAACCCAAAACAAGTGATTGCAGTTCGCACCATCTAACATCAATTCGCTGTACTTAATCAATTTTGAAATTTTAAATTTTTGAATTAGCAGCCGACAATAAAACCATCTTATAACTAGATTCATGCCCACCCCCTCCCCCAGTTTCAAGAAAAGTAACCCCCCCCCCTCCCCCCATTTTATTCAATTCTACAGAATTACAAGAGCTTTTTATTACCTTTTGTTGAAGTTATAAACTTGAGTGTTTTTATTTTTATAATATAATGCTAAAACCTTTCAGCAGATGCTATACGCTCTACCCTAATATTATATTAGTTAAATTTTGCAGTGGCATTTGGAGTTGCATTTTATTTTAGAAGCACGACATTTATACTTTATGAACATTTCGATTTCTTGGCAGCTTTACTAGGTAGAGCTATCTTTATCAGAATCCTGGGCTTTATCCGTAGCATACTCGTATAGGTATAAATAGGAAAATTATAAATTTCTAGAAAAATAATAAATGTTTAATTCCATTAAAATTAATATGTTAATTTATTAAATTAAACAAGATTGTTATTTACTATTCAAGGTGTTCATTAATGTGACAATTAGGTATCTTTTTGCAAAAAATAATGGCATTATTGTATCCAAACGATGACATCATCAGAAGAATTGACATTTCCTATTTCAATATTTACACCGTCAATTTGAAATCATGATATCTACACGAATTAGCACTTTATGAAAGAATTTTTAATGAAATTGGAGTAAGAATTATTTATAGATTATTGCACAAAAAAGTTTCTCCAAATAGTGAAGATTTTGGAAAAATCATTTTGTTGCTGAATATTCATTTTACTACCTACTAAAGATCATTATATAATTCCAAGTATTTTCAAATACATTATTTATTTATTCTATAGTTTACTATCCCTATTAAGAATAATTTTAAATAAATTTTTTATCCTGTAATTTGTTAGTTTTTTTTATGCTTTTCTCCTCTTTTCTTAATCGTTATTTGAATATGAATAATTGAATTTTCATTGTAAAATCTTTTAGTCATTTTTAAAATTTGCTGATTTATATAAGTAAATAATAGATCTTATCATTAATTCATATATGTAATTTAACAAGCAGTTAATTAAAACTTAAGAGTGATTTCCTCTAGGAGTTTAATTCCTTAGTTTGTCTTAATTTGAATTAATCACTTGAGCAGACATCACTTTAGGTACCTATTTTTAAAATTTAACCATTCCCTATTGATTATTGTTCAGAAAAATAAAAACGCGGTACCCTCCAAGATACTAAGATAATAGTAAAACATTTTTTGTTCTCTACTATGTGAAATTTTATTTTCAAAATGCTCTCTTATGCCCACTCAACGTTAAATATTTTTTTTAACGACGTACAGCTAACCACAAAAAAGTCGCAATATGTTACCTAGTAGAGTATATACTATGTGACTAATAATTTTAATTATTTAAAGGCCTCCTCTCACCGATGTCTTCCGATTTTAGCCAAAATTTAATCAGCTATTAATCTTAATATAAAATAACTAGAAAAATATGAAATTTAATTTTTAATATTTATACATTGTATGGGAGACCGGGGCACATTTTCCATAGGGGCACGTTTTCCAACTCGCTTTTGTTTTTAAATAAGCAGCCAAATGACCCATGAGAACTAACTGGCTGAAGTAGCAGCACAGCACCCATCATCTACGAAAGTTTTAGTTTAGTATTATAGTTGCTGTCACATCGTCGGCAGAGCTGTTTTCTTAATTTTTTCAACGATGAGTAAATTTTCAGTTCTTTATTAAAACTTAAAATAAACGTAGGTACTAGCATTAAACTTATTGTTTTTACATTGAATGTACTAACAAAGGGTTTCGTTCTTCACATAGATATGCGTTTGTTTTGCAAATAACTTACACAACTACTCGTGTGGGTAGTGTCAATGTTCCAAAATGGCGACGGGGTAAGTTTTCCAAAAGCCTACAGGGCATGTTCTATTATTATGCCTTTTTAGTTAACATTAAAAAATACATATTAAGTAACAAGCAAGATTTATAATTGTGTTTTATCATTTAAAGTATAGTTGGAAAATTTGCCCTCGTACATTTTTAGCAGGCTGGAAAACTTGGCCCGCATATACGGGGCACAATTTCCAACTTCACATGATCAGACTTAACCATTTGCTGTCAAGAACTATATTTACTTTTTTGAAAAATAATTTTTCTAGTTTCTAGATAAAGGTATAGGGAATGCAATGATATCCTGTTTATTTCAAAAAAGATAAAAATACAAAATACAAAATTAAAATTATAAAAAGTTGGAAAACTTGCCCCGGACACACAGAATTTTGTTCCTCATTGAGAAATGAACGGAAAACAATCTCAGAGACATTTTGACAAAATAATTAATATTTCTTAAAATAACATGTTTGTTTACTATATAAGTTTTTTTAGATATTTTCAAAAAAATTAAAAAACCACCAATTTTTCATATACGTTTATAATACTACACCATGTACTTATATAATAGTAAAGTAAAAACTAGGTAATTAAAATGTGGAATTGCAGATAATTACGACTCTCAAAGGATGATAGCAGAAGTGTTTCATTTCATCCTCATTTAGTCAATCGGCCTTGTTCTAGACCAGTGCTGTCCAACACGTGCCCCGCGGGCGATTTTTGATTTTGATTTTCTTTCAACAAACTAAAATACTAATTATTTATTTTAAACACCTGTTAACAATAAAAATCAATTCAAAATAACTAAAAAAAGAGAACTCAATACCAAAAAGTGGTTTTAATAATGGTAATTATCGAATAAATATTTTTCGAAATTTTGAAAAGTCGAAAAAATAGTAATTATCAAAGGACCCCTATCAGCTCGGTCTTAAAATTTGTAGAATGAATAGAAGTTTAAAATAAAAAATAGTCATGATGACAGTATTCAAGAACCAAAGAATAAATGGTTTTAGGGAAAAATATATGTTTAAAGGATTATAAAAAATGACCCAGTTTTAATTTAAACATTGGGATTAATAAGACTAATAATAAGATTAATCGGCCATTATGTTTGAAACACAAATCGGAAGAGAATGACGTCATTTTTATTCACTCTTGCTCGTCTAGCTTGAATTTTTCGTATGATTACGCCTTTCTGCATCTTTTATTAGTTATTTTGTTGTTTATTGTGATAAAAATAAAAAATGCAAGAATCATCCGAAGGAACAAGGTTATATTAAGGCAAATAGCTAATATTTACCCAGAATTCATTTAATTATGTTGGGAGAAACTAGACCGAAAAAAGGCCGCGCTTGCCAATTAATATGTACACACTGAAAATAATTTTAATCGACGTTAGGCATCCCAAATAAGAGTTATATGAGTTAGTGACGGTTTCTGGCTCGTGCTAAATTTTTGAGCCCCTAAAAACCACGAAAATTTTGGACTTTATTCCGATTTTCGCTTATAACTCTAAAACCATGCGTCCAAAAGAAAATTTCATTTTTACCAAAATAAAATAGCACAAAATCTGAAAAAAGTCCAAATTTTCGTGGTTTTTAGCACCAGCCAGAAACCATCACAAACTTATTTAACTCTTTTTTGGGGTGCCTAACGTTCATTCAAATTATTTCCAGCTTGTGCATATTTATTGGCCAGCAGAAGTCTAATTTCCCTGGGCTATATAATTTATCAAATATTTTTTTCATTTTCATTTGTTAATTTTTTCATTTTAGCATTTCTTTTTCGTCTCCCTGGGGGGATTCAGTCCCCTTAGCCCCCCCCCCCCCCCCGCGTGTTTGCGCCAGTGCATCAAAGTAATCTCCACAAAAATAAACTGGCGATTTCGTAGCTACATCTACTGGGTCTCGCCGTTCGAGCTTTAGCCATTTATCTCTCACTATTTTTTTGCAGGAACATAAACAAACAATTTGTTAAGTGTTTTTATTGATGTGTTTTTTCACAGAGATATCTCCGGAACTATATTGTTCGTAAATTTCGTTTTGCCACCAATCGATGCAGAAGTATTTAAATAATAATCTGTCTAAATTTCAAAAAAATCCTAATAAAACGCATTTGGTGATACAACTACCTTAAATAAGAAATAATTTAAATAAAAAAATGTTTCACCAAGTACCAACACCAAATTCCTTAAAAACTATAATTTAAATAATTCGGAAAGGCAGTATAAAACTAATTATTTTTTAATTAAAAAAATAATAATGATACAAAATTTTAATTTCGCCGTATACATATTAAGATATTTAAAAAAATATAAAGTGTGTAATGAAACATTCATATTATATATAGTACACATTTTAATATTTAATAACCCTGACCGATTCCTCACATCCCAAGATAAAAAAATATTTTGTATTTGAACCGGACAAAAAATTTGACCCACTTCAAGATAATTTGATTAAAATTGTTTTAGTATTTTTGATTTTGAGGAAAATTATTATATAGCTTGAAAATTTCAAGTTTTGTATTTTATTTATAATAGTTACGAGCTAAAACTGCTGCCATACAAAGACGGACATTTTAGCAACACTAATAGAGTCCTATTTTACTTTTGAAAGAAATCCTAAAAAAGTGTTAATATATACGGTTAATAGTAGAGATAGTTAAGTTTAAATAATAGCCATAATTATCTTTCCTCATTTTGATCATACTGGACGCATTTAGAAGACCCGTAGAAACGGGATGGTTAACATCCAGATCTACGCCCCTGGTTGAAGGTAATTCCCCACAAGGCCGCAAGTTCACAATCCTCTCTTAGTTCAACTCTTAAGGGTACAATATTGAACTAAAAATATAGATAAAATACAAGGTCCAATCTGTAAATATGATAGAGTTGTAACTAGGTGTGCCAAAGGTGTTCATGTAGGCAAAAAATAGGGCTAAAAAATAATTTATACCATAGAATACCCGAAAGAAATGTTGTTTGAAAGGTAATTAATTAGACTTTACGCATAAGGACCTGATATTTATATCTTAAGTCACTATTTACGTCATTAGGGGATGGAAAAATCTAATCATTGTCGTTTTGATAATGATTAATTTATTATTAATGATTTGATTTTTCTATTAGAAGAATTGAATTTCGACTGAGTAAATCCCCTCTCAATCGGAATGACTACGAATTTCTAGAGGAAAAATAGAAAGAAAAAACAAACAATATCTTTTAATCCCTGAGGAAAACATATTGATTAAAAATTAAGTTGCATTTGAACTTCCTAATCAGCGGACACGGATGTGGTGTTCGTCATCGTGTTATTTGCAGAGGGGCTGTGTTGTGGTCATTCCAATGTGGCTTTCCTTAAGGGCCCATTAGTGAATATTAGCAAGGTCTAAATTGGGATGAAGATGAGCAGATTTTTTTATTTTTTTTTTTATTTTTATCGTCGTTGACAATGGTGACCTTCTCGACGTCCCCACCAAACCCCAAAAGAAGAAGACATCAATCGTCGCCGCGTTCGGGATGCTGACGAATCCGCCGGTATATAGTCCTGGTGGCGGACCAGGTATCAATCATTCAACTGACCAGGGTGTTCCAAGAGACATAGTAGCACAGCTCAAGGGGTCCATCCATCCATCATGAAGGTAAGGACAAAGACCAGAAAAAATTGATTTCTTTTTAATTTAAATAATCAAATTGGTATTTCATTTTGGTTCATAATAAAAAAAAAAATACATTTAGGGCTGATTCTCGGTTTGTTTTTTTATGTTTAATGTACAGATCGATTTTTTGTGGGACTTCTGTGTCAGTTTTCTTAAACTTTTTCACACATACTTTTTTCTGATGACAATACGATATCATTTCAAATTTGAGTTATCCTCCCCCTCCCCGGGATGTTACTCATATTGACTAACAGCCTAACAATATTTATATCTTTTGGAAAAGTCTTAGAGAGAAGTCATGGAATATGAATTCCTATTCCCTCATTCCTCATAACTCTAGGATTTTTACATGGGAGAAAAACCTAAGCTATTTCTAGGGACAGGCAGGAAAAACAAGAGGAATGAAGACTTTTGTCCCGTTAACAAATTTTATATTATTTATTTATTTGTAAGTCAGGGTTATTTAAAATTAGATATAATTTTAACAATATTATACTTCAGTCTCATATTTATGAAACTTTTGTATTTTTTTAAATAATAACGCATCTTAAAGAAAATAGTATTCCAATTAAAATTCATTCCTTCCATTTTTAATGACAATTTAGATTTGTGTATTCTGAATTTTTAATTTAAATTATTTTCATGAAATTGGCTGTTCGTGAATTTAGTTCATTTACCCTAATGGCATAATTTGTAACAGCCAAGTTTCATGAAAATAATTTAAATTAAAAATTTAGAATCCATAATTCTAGAATGTCTGGGTATTTCTTATTTTTCTTTATTATTATTCCAAACTCTACCATTATGCCAAATTTTAGCATCCTAGATTCATTTCATATTTATAATAGATGCAAATTTACCCTATATTTTTCACCCCTTTATTTAGGTGTTGAAAGAGAGAAAGTTTGGGTTTTTGGAATTTTTTTCTTTATTTGTTTCCCAAACTCTACCAGCATCCAAAATTGCATGATTCTGGAATGAAGAAGGTGCCCTATAGGTTTTGATGACCTGTCAGTCAGTCAGTCAGTCAGTGCCAAAATTTTCTCAAGCCCATATCTCAGAATCTATTTAAGTTATATTATTGAAATTTGGTACTCTCTTCAAGATCGATTACATAATTACATGTGTATAGTTTTAGCTCTGTATCTCAAATGGGTTCTGAGCTGCAGGAGGGTCAAAAGTGGCTCGAAATTGTTCGTGTACGACCAATGCTCGATCTTGGCCTGCGCTAGCTGTGGGCTATTATCTATGATAAATAAAATGAAAACTAGGGTATTAATAAGTGATCTAGACAAGCAGACGAGAATTTTCCATTTTGAGTATCCTTCCTAAAATATCAAATTAATATGACAAAGAAATTGAACTTTTAAAAATAAATTCCAAAATAGGGTGTTTTTTGACTTGGGCTATTTTTCCACTGAAAAAGTAAGCTAAAAGCCTCAGAATGCAAACACTAACTAAAAATTGACGATTTTTGAGTATACAAAGTCTTTTTCCTAAATTGCGATGTAATTTAACGATTTTTTTAATAAATTAGAGAGAACAATTAAATTTGCATCCTTGAGAACATAGTAATAATTTAGCGAAATTAATTATTTAGTCAACTATTTCAAAAATTATGTTTATTGAAATAATAATTCCTCCAGCTATTTTCGCTATTAAATAAATTTCTGTATACATATGACTAAAAATAAAAACTGGTCTTCATGGCTCCGGGTATCAGAGGGTATATAATTGGGTGGGTCGAAAAAACTGAAATATTTTTTTTTTAAACTCTTTAGTGCAGAAAAGTTGCCTATTGTAATAAGAAGAAAAATGGCATAAAAAATTAAAATCGGTTAACATCTTCCGCTCGCGCATTGAACTTGAAACTTATGAAAAATTGCAAAAATCACGATATTTTTTTATTAGTTAAAATTTTTAAAATAAACACACTAGTGTTTTATACTTGTTTTAAGGTTTAAATAACCTAAATAAATTAAATTCTGATCAATAATATATACTTTTTTACGCGCAATTTCTTAGAAAGAATAGAATTAAATTAATAAAGCGTTTTCGAAAAAAAATTCAGTTTTTTCGACCCACTCTAGTATATAAACTTCCAGCACAGTACAAAGCAAAGAGAAAAAAATAAAAGTAAATAAATGCTCAAGTTCCGGGATTGATCCTCTGTTGATCTTGATAAAAATCGTTGGTTTTAATTTTATGACGGATTTCCATTCATATCATCTACAGATATAAATAAGCAAGAGCTTTTCTTCTTAAATTCTATTAATTAAATTTACTGAAAAATATATTTATAATTAAACTTTATTAGCTTAAAATATATTATATAAAATTCAAAGTAGAAAATCTTCTTCATACAGGTTGCTGGATATATGAAATTAAATACTATTATAATAATAAATTTAAAAAAATTGATTTTTGAAAAATTGTTAGATTTTAATTATTTTCTAAGTTACTCCTAAAACAATCGAATTTATAAAAAACTGATTATTCTAAATACACTTGAATTAATAATAATAAGTAATGGAAGGCAGCCCAGGGGTAGTGAGGAAAGAAAAAATTAAGTCATATCAAATAAGGTGTGATTTATTGGAATCCTTCCTCCTTTCCTTTCAAACCGACGTTTTGACCGAAGAAGGAGGGAAAAATCCTCCGAAACGTCGGTTTGAAAGGAAAGGAGGAAGGATTCCAATAAATTACACCTTAATTGATATGTGTTAATTTTTTCTTTCCTCACTACCTCTGGGCTGCCTTCCATTACATTCAATTAAAATTTCTACCAGTCCGTCTCTCTCCAGAGAAAATTTCCGTGCAAAAATAATAATAAGCTTTGAAATATTCCTAGTTACTTTTATTTTACTTAGTTTGCTGTCTATCTGGGTAGAATCTTCTATTCTAATTTTGACTCATTTTTAGAAAACTGATTTTCTTGGAATTATTTATATATACGTATTCGGGATGGTAATACAATATTTCATCAATTCTCAGGCCCGTCTCTAACGCTCAGGCATTACCTGAAGGGCGGTGCCTTGTGGGGGTTTAAACGCGTTTTTACAAACTGTTCTCGCTGAGGTGGCGTAAATGTGATTGAAGGAGACAATAAAAGAGTGTGTCTTCTGCTGGAATTATAAATTTTATTTATTTATAACGAGACTATAGTTTCGTTATAAATAAATAAAATTTATGATTCCAGCAGAAGACACACTCTTTATTGTCTCCTTCAATATATAAAAATTCTGCTACTCTCGGCACAAAAACTTTATATTTAAGTAAATGTGATTGTTACAGCTTATTTTATTGTTATTTATTTTGTAATAAAACATTTTTAAATTTTCATAAAATTGTTTATTAACATGTTACAATAATATTACTTACTATAGTTTTAAGGAATTTAGTGTTGGTACTTGGTGAAACATTTTTTAATAATATTACTTACCCTTGATGATTTAATAATAACTCGGAATGTGAGCGGAATTAAAAATTATGCTTGAGGGTGGCACATTCTATAGTTATAGCCCTGATATTAAAAGAAAAAAATTTAATTTAAACTTGAAAAAATAGAATTTAAATATTAAAAAAAAATCACTACTCACAAGATAAGTCCAAGGGAGTTTTTTCTATTAATCTAGGAAAAACATGTTGCTGTTTTCCAGCCAAAATCAAAGTGTGAAATATGCGAATTTCAAAGTATAAAACATAAAACAATAATATATTAAAAAAAAAATTAGAAAAAAGCCCGTTTATTTCAAAAAGACGAAAAAATTAAAGAAATAAAAACATGGGCGCTTTTAACATAAAATTTATAATAAATAATGGCCCATATTTTTATTTTAGTCATGAATATTGAAATTTCGTAGGTAATGTATTTAAAAAAAAGCTTAAAAAGGATTAAGTTTTTTTTTAATTTTCACCTTTCACATCTTGACATTGGATGGTAAACATGTTTCTACTTTTTAAAGCGAATTTTCTAAAAATATTTTTTATTACTACTATATTTTTTATAAGCTTATAATATATCATGTTTGCAAAATTTGCTTTATACTTTAATCAAAATTGTTAAATCTGAAGCAATCAATGCAATTAATACATTCTATAATAATTATCTAGTAATCGCTGAATTCTTTAATGATAATTAATTTAGTTAATTGAAATCTATTTCTAAGTGTTTGATACTTATATATCTATTTAATAAAGATACTAATTATAGAATTCTTGTTCAAATCACTTAATTAATAAAAGCAACTGAAACTAATAATAAAAGTTGAAGTCATCTTGATAGGATTTAAGTACTTGTTGGACTTCAAGTGTGCAATTTTATTTACTTGTTTTTTATTTGTTTAACAGATATTTTTGGTTGTCTTCCTCTCATTATCTGCGTTAGTTCATTCTCGACCGTACATCGATCGAACTTATCTTCCACCAAGTCCCGAAATACTTTCAACAGAAGGACCTGAGCCAACACCAACTTATCTCCCACAGGATATCGATTCAACTGAACAAACTGAAACACAAACGCGAATTTATCTTCCTCCAGATATCGACTCAACTGTAGAAACTGAAACTCAAACACAATTGTCAAATGCAGCTGAAATAATAACCTCAAGCTCTAAGATAGAAGATTCGACTATAACTGAAATTGCAACCTCTAGTTCTAAAACAGAAGATTCGATCATACCTGAAATAGTAACTTCTATCTCCAAAACAGAAGTTTCGACTATACCTGAAATAGTAACATCTAGCTCTGAAACAGAAGATACATCTACGATAGTGTCAATTACAAAAGATGAAACAACGGAAAAGATTTCAGATGAAACACTTGAAATTACAACTAATTTAATTCAAGATGATTTAGTGTCGGCTACGACAATCAAATCCAATGAAATTGAACAATTCTCTACTCAACCGTCGGGCGTTTATCTCCCTCCGCACAAAGTTGTTACTACCCCAATTCCTAGAGGGGATACGGGTATAGTTTATCTTCCTCCACAGAAAGATAATGGAAAAACTCTTACTGGAGCAACCCAGGACAAAGAAGGAAACGTAATCCCAGGAAAAACAAAATCTGGCAAAGGTTTCATCTCAGGAGAAGAAAAGAAAATCATCTCGAAAGAACGAGAAGGCCACAGTCTCATCCCAGACCAATCATACTCCAGCCCAGGTCAAGATTATTTCCAATTTGAATCTGTAAGTATTTCTTAATTTGGAATTAATGTTGTTCTTCCGCACATGTGTAATATATATATCCATATTAGAAATTAATTGAAGGTTAATTTTAATTTGTGATTTTCTAGCCCTCCAAGTATAAATTCGGTTACGAGGTTAATCATCCCGAGAGTCTACTTAATTTCGGACATCATGAATCTCGAGCAGAGGATACAGTCACCGGTGGGTACTTCGTCCTTCTTCCAGATGGCCGAAAGCAAATCGTCGAATATGTAGCTGATAAAAACGGTTACCATCCACGAATTCATTACGAGTCTCCTGCTCGAAACTTGATCACTAATTATGATCTAAAATATAATCAGCAGCCACAAGAATTCTATAAAAGTGTCGGAAACAAAGATACGCCTTTTCCAGGCCCTGAACTTGTTGGGAATTCCAGGAATCATTTGCCTGATATGACTTATTAAGTAAAGTTGCGTGAATAGTATGCTTACCTCGCAAGGTCTGTCCGAGTCAGATTAATTGATTGCTCAATGCATAATTCCTAAGTTAAACAAACAAATAGATTTGAGCTCTGACGAGGAGAGACTTTTTCATTCTGCTCACCAAATAATACTTTGTCATATATATTCAGTAATCTACTTAACTTTTTATAAAGTTACCAAAATAAGATATATTGAAAACTTAAAATAATACAATACAATTGTTTTTTTCATTCAAAATGATTCAAGAAGGTCCAGCAAAAGACAAAATATTACAACTGCCAACTGTTAACAATAAGTCTAACTTTATAATTAAGTCTTCAATTATAGTATATCTAATGTATATTAAATTAATAAATAAATATTAATTAAAAACAATTGTTTTTCTATTTTTCTTACTATATATATTTTCAGTTTACCTTAATGAATAAATATAGTTCTTTTCTCAAAATATTTATAAACCAATTAAATCAATGGAAATTTGGAAAAATAGTTGCTTTAAAATGGAAATTTTTGAACCAACTATTTTTCAATAACTCGCTTGCCCCGTTCGTCTTTCCGACTACATAATTATAACTTTCGGTCTTTCATAGGGTGATCATTCGTCCCGGATTTTCCGGAACTGTCCTGGATTAAAGCCCTGTGTCACGTATTAATATATGTCCCGGAAAATTTCCCAAATTAGATAGATAATTCGATATCATGTGAATATTATAATATTTGATTATATTTTATTCGCGCATTGACTAATATACGCTTTTCACTTAATACGCGCATGCTTATGCTTACAGTCACCACACACACACTTATTATACTATAAATAATTTTTTTACTGTATTTTCATGTTTCATTTTAGTTTTGCATTTAATAAATATTTTTTGAAAAAAAAATTGTTAATGGGGGGAGGGGTCAATGTTCCGGATTGGACCCCAGAAAAAATGGTCAACCTAGTATTTCAAGACCCGCATCCACAGAGAGCTTCAACACCGATCCAATCTCTGAAATATCATCTTTTCACAATGCCAGTGCAAGGGCCACCCCGGACTACAAAAGTTGTACCTACCTTTTGGTGCAATTACTTCTTATATCAATATCATTACAAAAAAAAAATAAAAAAAAATATTATTTCTATTGATAAAGGAAGTATTTCTCCCGAAACGTTTGGATATTTAATAAACGTATTGAGATTGTTTTAAAAAGAACTGTATTTATTCACTACAATAAAAACGATAATTGAATTATTAAAATAAAAAAAAAAAAAAAAAAACTACCATATGTATTAAAAAAGTTGTGTTTTTATTAGTTTTTAGGGTTCCGTTCTAAAGTAAACTGGGAACCTATTATTAGAGTCGGCACAATCTCTGCCTGTCTGCTAGAGTAGTGTTTAGTAAATTAAATAAAATACAAACTTAGAAGTTAAATGTATTCATTAACATTTTATTTCTACATAGTGAATTCCAACTGGAAATATTATTAGAAATAAATAAGAAGATAAAATAAACAGAATTAAAGTAAACGTTATAATTTAATTAATTGAAAATAATCTTAGTAGTTATAAAAATAATAATTAGTTTATGAAAATGTATTATAATTATATAAATCAAATAATTATATTATTATTATATAAATCAAATATTATCAAAGAACAAACTTATAGGTTTAAAAACAAGAAGAATAAGAAGAAGAAATATTATCTTCAGGGCCGGCCCAACCAATGAGTGAACGGAGCAGCCAGGCGCCAAGTACCAGGTGCCTCATTGGTAACAAAGCTAATTTTGTTTTCGATTTTCGATATTTTAATTAGGAGCGTGTGGCTAGTATGTGAATTTATGTGAAACCTTAAGGCCAGTCGTTCACTGGAAGCGACAATGAAGGACGAAGATGAAGCGCGACAATGGGCGAATACTCTATTTACTAAATACTACTACTAATACTCTACTCCATTTTGGTAATTGTCGCGCTTCATCTCCGTAGCGCATTGACGCTTTCAGTGGACAATTGGGATAAGAGCTCTCAAGCCCCTCGCTAAAATTTTTTGGGATATTAAATGAAACAACCCTTTACCAGAAAAAATGAATATTTTTGAAATAATATTTTTATTTTCACCCAAAAAAAAAACTCGTAAATATAAATTTAAAATCTTCGTCTCTCTTCTAAATTATTGGTAGTAGTCAAATTAATTATATAAGATTTTTCGTAGGACATTTAAATGCCTAGAAATTATTTCATGTAACTTTTTTATGGGTGACTTACTTTTGCTTGTATAAGAGATCAAATTTGAAATGAAACATATATTTAATCATTTTTGCCTAACACTTTGAAATACACAACTTTGTATAATGACCTTTGTTAAAGAAAATTGAATTATAAACAAAAATTTCTATAAGAGTCAAAGCTCTACGATGAATAATTAAAAAGTTATTGCAGTTGATAAAATTTAGTCTGAAAATTCAAGCCCAATGATTTGATCAAATAATTTTTCGAATCGAAAAAAGTGGAATTCGGTTGATATCACGGATTTCGCTAAAAATCTTTGGGATATTAAGGGGAAATAACCCTTTACCCGAAACCGAAAATAGATTTGAAAAATTATTTTTATTTTAACAAAAAAAATTCATGAATATACATTTACTTATGCTCTAAATTCTAAATTATTGATCAAATAATTTTTTGAATCACCAAAAGTGGAAATCAGTCAATGTCTCGGCTTTTCCCCCATGTCCCCACAAGTACACCTGTTGGTCGAAATTTCTTTCTCATTTATAATTCTTTTTTCTGTTTTGTCGAGAGCCCCTGGGACGCAAGCCTCTCTCATGAGAGCCTGTCAGAGGAAATCTCACACAATTTTTATGGATTTTTTTTTTCAGCTACAATCTTATACCATTTATATAATATCTCATTTCACATATTCAAATTAAATATATTATTATATGTTATAATAGACGTATAACAATTAAAGTTATTATATTATTATATGCCTACTAAGGCTGGCTGGCCACAGGGACTCGCGGTACGGGCCCACTCCACAGAATTATATTATTGACTAGCTGCCAAGACCCGCCCTTCGGCGGCCTCTTCACTAGCAGAGGACACGCCCCCTGGACCCCCCACTCCACCCACCACACCCCCGGAAACCCACCCCGCTTCCCATCCCACACCATGCCCAGCCCCGCCCCCCACACCACCACCCCAAAGCTCCATTCCGCACCTAACCCCTTGCCCCCGTCACCGCACCACCCTAACCCCGCACCACACCCCAACACTCCATTCGGCACCCCTAACCCCCTCCACCCACCCTTAGGACCCCTCAGCACCCCAACCCACGCCTAGCCCCCTGGACCCCACGCCTCACCACTCCTGCACCTCCACCTCCACTCCGCCTCACTCCTCAGCCCACCCGCACACCACCCTCTGCGCACCCAGTTTTTGCATTTCTAGCCTTCTAGTGACCCACAGATTATGTATACAAAATTTGGTTGAGTTTGGCCCAAGAGAAAGAATTTTCATTTTTTGACCCTCCCCCCCACATTTTGGGTGGTTAGTTTTTGCATTTCTAGCTCTCTAGAGGCCCAGAGATTATGTATACAAAATTTGGTTGAGTTTGCTCCAAGGGCAAGAATTTATATTTTTTCACCCTCCCCCGTTTTTTGGGTTGTTTTATGGGGAAATTTTTTTAAACAAAAGTTGCCAGAAATCACATCCCCTAAAACTTTGTCTATTATAAAATTTGCCCTAGGGTTAATAGTTTAGGAGTTATTTGATAATTTTTATTCGTGCGCCTCCCCCCAACCCCCTTCTGGGGTCAAAATATCAAAACGTTGTATAGCTCAAAACGTAAGTTAGAAGACATCTGATGTAAATATGAAATTTGATAATAATCCTTTCAGCCGTTTTTACGTGAATCGTGAGCAACTTTTCGGAAACCACACTGAAACAGACATACATACATACAGCACATACAGGAATTTTGTTGGGGGTGTTTTCGTTCATAACTTTGCTTGAAACGTGTGCAACCAAAATTTGGCGTGATTTGGAGCAATGTACAGACAAATCCTTAATTATATATATATAGATATTGAATAAATAATTTTATTAATAAATAAATAAAATATCATTTATATGATATGAAAAAATTAAAAATATGAAAAACGATTTTGTTTTATTTTAATATTTTCAGAGGAGAAATCTCGCTCTCGGTCTTGTCGTGGGAGACAATGGGGACTGAAACTTTATTCATTATTCACAAAATTTCAATTCAATATATTTTATTCAATTTTAATATATTTAAATATATAACTCATATAAAAACTATAAAAAATACAACTAATTTAAAAGATAGAATTATTATTATTATTTTGTTTTTGTTTTTTTATTTTATTTAATTGGCTTCGGAAACTAGATGGGCATTTAGCCTGCCGATTATATTCGTTCATATATCTCCAAATTCATCGGCCTTCATATGCAGATCCCTAAGGCCAACTCGGTGCACTTGGATTCTTTCTTGCGGTGGACATGAGGAAAGCCGTAACATCGACCGATTTCCACTTTTTTCGATTCAAAAATTATTTGACCTATAACTTAGAGCAGTGTTCTTCAAACTCCGTGGAACAGTCAGGTTAAACTCAAACGTTTTAGGGAGTTCCGCGAGTAAATTCTAAAATTCGATGTATAAAATATAAATACTTTATATTTTTGTTTATAATTCAATTTACTTTAACATAGGTTATTATACAAAGTTGTATATTTCAAAGGGTTAGAGCAAAAATGATTAAATATATGTTTAATTTCAAATTTGATTTCTTATACAAGCAAATTTATGTCACCTACAAAAAAGTTGCATGAAACAATTTTTAGGGATTTAAATGCACTACAAAAATCTTATATAATTAATTTGTCTACGACCAATAATTTAGAAGATAGACGAAGATTTTAAATTTATATTTACGAATTTTTTTTGGTGAAAATTAAAATATTATTTCAAAAATATTCACTTTTTCTGGTAAAGGGTTGTTTCCTTTAATATACCGAAAAATTTGTATTGAAATCCATGACATCAGCCGAATTCCGCTGATTCCATCTCATGGCAAGAGACTTGCGTCGCAGATATTATGGTATACTAAGAAATTATAAATGAAAAAAATCGATCTTAGTTTTATCGATTTATTGTATCTTAAGTTTCATATTAGCTTTTAATATAAGAGATATCATTTTGATTAAGAATTTTCTAGTATACAAGAAATAGTATGAAAGATTCAATTTCTTCTTTCTGGAGTCGAGATCAACTAGAAATGGCCAAAAGTTTTATTTTTTCTCATTAGTAATTTATTTAAATCTATTGAAAAGTTCATATCTGTGTGTTATTGTCATTTATCTTTTATATAATAAAAAATTATTATTAGGAAATTTGCGTTTTAAAGGGTAGTTTATTTGAAGACCAATTTGAAATACCGCTAATAACTCCGTTGAAATTTTTTTAAATATTAAATTTATAGATATTATAAAACAATTAATTATTAATGATTTAGTTGAAATTTTGAACGAAATCAATTCAGTACTTTTTGAAAAATGATGAAAAACCCTGAAAACCGCCACGAAAGGCCGTTTTAGAAACATTTTAAAAATTCACCTCCATGTCACAAGTCAATGTTTCGTTTCATATGACTTTTTTAACTTTTTTCAAAGGTATCTCTTGCTTTCAAAAAACGGCCTTTCAAAGACGGTTTTTAGAGTTTTTGATCATTTTCTCAAAAGTACTAAATCGGTTTCGTTCAAAAATTGAATTAAATTATTAATAATTAATTGTCTTATAATATCTATTATTTCATATTTTTTAAAAAAAATTTCAGCGGAGTTATTAGCGTTTTTTCAAATTGGACTTCAAATAAACTACCCTTTAAAATGCAAATTTCCTAATAATAATTTTTTATATAAAAGATAAATTTCAATAACACACAAATATGAACTTTGAATCTTTTCATACAATTTCTTTTTAAACTAGAAAATTCTTAATCACAATTATATTTTCTTATTTAATATGAACTTTAAGATAGATTAAATCGATAAAATAAGATCGTTTTCTTTCTCATTTAGTCCATTTTATCAAGAGGCATCGCAAGTCACCAGGCATCAGCGAGTCATTTGTGACGGTTTTCTAGCTTTTTATCATTTTCTTAAAAACTAATCAATCAATTTTGTTCTAAATTAAATATAATGATTAATAATCGATTGTTTTATAATATTTATTAATTTCATATTTTTAAAAATATTCTAAAAAATAAATTTTTGATATAAAAGATAAAAATGAAATAACACACAAATATGAACTTTAAATAGATTAGGTTACTTTTGTATATTTCTACTCGACTTGCTCCCTGCGAGTAAAAACTGAATGTTTTCATAAAATTTCATGATTTCAAAAATACAAAATTCTTAATTAAAATGCTATTTTCTTATATTAGAATGATACTGTGAACCTTCATATAGATAAAAATGATAAAATAAGATCGCTTTCTTTTTCATTTATAACTCTTTTGGTCTACCATAATATCGAGAGGCTCTGCGTCGCAAGGTAAGACCGCAAGGCCCAAAGCTTTGCCAAGGGCCTCAAAAACTCTTGTAAGGGGGCGCCATAATTGAATCTCGCCCATCCTAAAACTTGCCTCGGGCCGGCACTGATTATCTTCTTTAATGGAATCTTGTATATACTATATACAATTATATATAGAAACGGTTTCTCGAAAATGGCTCTAACGATTTCGCTAAAAATTGGTGAACTTATCTAGTCTCGTTAGAACGTCGTGAGTCGTGTATAAATTGTAATCCGATTGAAATAAAGCAAGGGGGTATAAATTAGTCATGTCGCAAAATAAACATTTTAATCGTTCATATCTCATCTTCGGTAAGTCGCAGAGCCTTGAAATTTGAAACTTAAGCTAATAGGCAAAAGTTACCTAGCATCGCTCGGTGTTCTAGGCACTTTTTAATAAATTACATAAAGGAAATTCAATTTAATTTTTTTTATAATTAATTAATTTATAATTATCGATCGTAAGATGGAAACAATTTTTCGGTAGATTTGCAGTAAATTAACTGCAGTAAAACAGGTAGAAATAAAATCATTATTATTAATTTTTAATTGTTTTCTTATATTTAAAAAAAGTTAAAAAAGTGTACCTACTTTTAATTTAGTTTCCGGGAAGTGTCTCTCGGGCTCATAATAGACCAATCGTGGGGGTTGGATTGGCCACCCCTGCCTGGTATACAGATCTTCTTAAACAGAATTAGGGAGAAAATTTAAAATTTTATTCAATTTAAGATGAATGTTTGAGAGAGGCCCAAAGCTGTCATATTTTCTTCAATTTGATACCTATTGGACATCGGAAATTTAGGAAAATAAAGGAACCCTCTGTATCCGTTTCCATCTCACAATTATTTAGAAATATCTCAAAAACACTTTAAACTATTATGATAAAAAATTAGAAAAATTAAGGGATTAATGCCTATAAAAAGTTTTAATGGATCACTAATACTAATAATAATGAACTACATTAATAAACAATAATAATATTTTAAGAGATATTAATTATTTAATCAAATCATGATCGAATGTGTTCAAATTAGTGTTGGAAATCAGATTATAGCAGTTTAAACGAGCTGGTCTTGAACTCTAAGCCTCCTTCTCCCTAGGGAGAGACTCTACCCCTTTGCCAACCTTATCCCAACTTCTAAATGAAAATGCTGAAATTCCTATAAAATTGAATCTTTTAATGGAGACTCCTTGAATGGTTGTATCTAATAAGCTGAAATTTGGCACCCATGTTGGTATTAATAAACTACATCTTTATATCAGCTTTCTTAAATCATTTACAAACTTGCCATGGTTTGCTAAAATATGCTTCGAACATACGATAAGTGAAAGTAAATAAGAAAGATGCAATCTCTCACACATATTTTAATTAACCTTAAAGAGCAACTAGATCTCTAGAGATTTATTTTCAGAATTGAAATTATTATATGGAGATTAATTTAAATGAATTCAACAAGAATTGTAGTCAAGAACAGAACGTCGGCGTCGATAGGCGGGGTGAAAGTAAAGAGGAATGGTTAGATTTATCGATGGTAAAAGATTAAATTGCTTATCATTTTTTTGTTGCTTTGTCGAAGATCGTGGGATAATTTTAACGATCGCTTTAACAATCCGACACTGGATTGAAAACGAGCCTGAAACGACAAGTGCTTCGACTGTTTATTTATGGAGATGGAATGTGTCAGAATTTCGCACTCTGCCTATAAATTGGCAGAGAAATGGAAATTACAATTTTTCAACAATAGACTTGTGAAAGGATTTTCGCTGGAGCGAAATTACATCAGAGAATCGACAATAAATAATAATAAGCGAGCATCAAAGAACCATTTAGATCGCTTCTCGATTTATAGACGAACAGCAAAGGACTTGGGCAACAGCTGAGTGCCTTTTTTTAGTTCACGGTCACAGAGTACTTACTACTAGTACTAGTTTAATAGTCATTCATTTGGAATTTTTTCATCAAACCATTTTTGTACTTATTCAGATGAATTTAAAAATAAATAAATAAATAAATATTCTTTATAGCTTAAGAGGGAATCCCTCTTGTACATATCTTGGTATGCTCGACGACTGTCTATGTGTCTAAAACTGGATTGGAGATAATACAAGAATATAAGGCCGTAGACAGTTCATTCTAGTGCCAAAATATTTATACTTTCCGAGATATATTCTAAATATAAATATCTGAACAGATTTTAGGCTATCTAACTGTTTGAAAATGTTATAAATCAGAAGAAGTGCGAGTCGGACCGTATACAGGGTATTCCGTACCTTATCTTCAAATATACTTGATCAGGTGACATTCATGTATTACATAAGCATAATTTAATTTATTTTAGACCACGACACTCTTCCCTATATAAGAAACAATAGACTCTAGACATAATTTTAATGATCTTTTTTTAACATCCGAGCTTATAAATTCAATTAATTTAACCTTTTTAAATGTTATTAATTCAACCCATGTATGGAGTCGAAAACAAAACTAACTAATAACAAAATAACTAAAGACAAGAGCTAGTCGAAAATAGGGACATAATCATCAAAAAGTGATTCCCATTCAATTTTTAAAAATAAAAAATATATATCTATATTTAATGCTGACTTTCTTCTCTGTAAAGAAATAACAAGCTTGTGAAATATGGATGTTTGAAATATTGATTCGAATATTTTGAGAGCATGGGTCAATAGATATTTTCTATCAGGAATGAGAACAGAACTTGGGCTGATAAAAAAAGAAATTTAGAAAATCTGGATATAAAAGATCAGCGGCAAGAAGAATATTTCATGGTTTGGTCTCATTGTCTCTTTTCAGAGGAGCGGCATCGTTGATTTTGGAGTCTTGAGCCCCTGCAGCGAGTCACAACAACAATCTTCTTACTACGCCGAGTGCTGTAGTCGTATATTTGAGTATATGAAAAGATTAATTTATTCTGAGATTATAGAGGATACCAGTAATTTGGTGAACTCATAATAATAATGGGGGGGGGGATTCATAAAAATAATGTATGAGATTGTAGGAGACTGTCTCGCATCCTGATAAGCTTCTCTCAATCAGAATTACAGGTATAGGAAAGAAAGATATCTTAATTTATCAATTTCATTTATTTGGAGGTGAATACCTTGCGTTTATAATAAAATAATAAATAATTTTTATTAACTTTTTTTAATTATTTAATACTAAAATTATTCATTTAAAACTAATAATAGCTTTGCTCTGGACTCAGAATTGGGCTCTCCTGGTTGCCAAGACCAGGGCTGTATGTTTATAATATATATATATTATATTTCATAAATTAATTATTTTATTTATTTATTATATTATATAATCCTACGTTTAAATATATTAATATTTATTTTTCAATATAAAAATTCAAGTCCAATTGGCTAAATTATTTTTTGAATCAAAAAATATGGAATTTGGTTGATGACTCGGATTTCAATCAAATTTTTCACCTTTATACCAAGGGGCACCCTTTATCTAAAACCTCTAAAAAGCCTCTAAAAATTTATTTTGAAGACCATAATTTTTAAATTTTTCGTGGGAGAGGAACCGGAAGCCCCCAGGTACATGACTCCCCAAAATTAAAGTCTGGAATCGCCGTCACTGCACTCAACTTCAACCGGTCAAGTCGTTCCAGAGATGTAAATAATTATTTAGTAAAATAAACAACAAATTATTATAATGACCTTTATTAAACTACATTAAATTTCTAACAAATAATCTTATATATATGAAATCTCTAAGATCAATGGTTTTCGAATTCTAAGAATTTAAATATTTTTTTATAAGTTTATAAGAATTGAAGCCCAATGAATTGTCCAAATAATTTATTGTTTGAATAAAAAAATAATATGATAACACGATTTCGATAAAAATTTTCACATTTATAGGGGCCAGTTACCTTTATAATAAACCGATTATAATTTCATAAAATGTGTTTATTTACAAGAAAATTTCTTAAATATTATAAATATATAATTAATCTGAGCTAATATAATATATAAGATATAATGCCCACAAATCCTCTCGAAATAACAGACCAAACGAATTATAAAACGATCTTATTTTATTGATTTAATCTATGTGAAGGTTCACAATATCATTATAATATAAGCCAATAGCATTTTAATTAAGAATTTTGTAGTTTAAAAGAAATTGTATGAAAAGATTCAATTTCTTCTCTCCGGGAGCGAATCAACTAGAAATGGCCAAAAGATTTATTTTTTCTCATTAGATATTTATTCAAATCTATTGAAATTTCATATCTGTCTGTTATTTTCATTATCTTTTATATCAAATAATTATTATTAAGAAATTACAATTTTAAAGGGTAGTTTATTTGAAGTCCAATTTAAAAAAACGCTAATAACTTTGTTGAATTTTTTTTTTAAATATGAAACTAATAGATATTATAAAACAATTAAATATCAATAATCTAATTCAATTTTGACCGAAATCGATTCAGTATTTTTTGAGAAAATTATCAAAAACCATCTGAATCGTCAAAAAAACGATGTTTTTTGAAAGCACGAGATGTCTTTGAAAAAAGTTTAAAAAGCCATATGAAACGAAACATTGACTTGTGACATGGAGGTGTATTTTAAAATGTTTCTAAAACGGCCTTTCATAAGACGGTTTTGGGGGTTTTTTGACGATTTTCTCAAAAGTGCTGAATCGATTTCGTTCAAAATTTAATTGAATCATTAATAATTAATTGTTTTATAATATCTAGTTAATTTTATATTTTTAAAAATTATTTCAAAGGAGTTTTTAGCGTTTTTTTTTCAAATTAGGCTTCAAATAAAGTACCCTTTAAAAATATCTTAATAAAATATATTTTATATAAAAGATAAAATGGAAATAACAAAGAGATATGAAATTTCAATAGATTTAATTGTGATGAGGAAAAAATAAAACCTTTTGGCATTTCTAGTTGATCGCTCCCGAAGGGAAGAAATTGGATCTTTTCATAAAATTCCTTTTCAACTAGAAAATTCTTAATCAAAATGCTATTTTCTTATATTAAAAAGGTACTGTCAACCTCCAGATAGATGAAATCGATAAAGTAAGATCGATTTCTTTATCATTTATAATTCTTTTGGGCTGTTAAATCGAAAGGATATGTTTATTTTAAGGATTTGTCGCCATTAGTCTCATTTGTTTTTTATTCTAATTCATTCACTTTACAAAAAATATTGAAATATCTTTTAACTCGTAAACTATTGATTTTAGACTTTTTACTCATATGAACTTTTCTG
The DNA here is from genome assembly GCA_024734495.1 of Forficula auricularia. Taxonomy (NCBI): domain Eukaryota; kingdom Metazoa; phylum Arthropoda; class Insecta; order Dermaptera; family Forficulidae; genus Forficula; species Forficula auricularia. The sequence continues at coordinate 1,145,976 of JALMQS010000828.1, read as the reverse complement.
TTGGAAATTAATTATTCTTTAATAACGGTCATTGTATAAATTTGTATAACTCAAAGGGTTAGGCATTAATGGTGAAATTTATGTCGGATGTTAGATAAACATTGATCTATCGCTCTAGATCAGGCCTGACCAACCAGAGACCCGCGGCCCTCGATGGACTTACTTGCTGCCCGAGGTCATATTTGACAAATTGTTTTTCATCGGGTATTTTAAAATATATTTTAAATTGCATTTAAGTAATTAAAAGAATTAAGGTTATCTATAATTACATGAAGAATAACATATTAAATTATAATAGTAAATTTCAATTAATGAAATAGTTTTAGAAAAATTAATTAAGCAAATATTAGACAGAAAAAAGAAAAAGACATTCAAATATGTTTGTTATTTTAAAATAAATTTTGAAATATTGTTTGGTTTATTCGACTAAACTAATAATTTTGATATTTTATGATTATTTTACCATACAAAATAATATATTTTGTTGGATTAATGTGTGTTTTCATTTCATATCTGGTTGTAGTATTGTTTTTTTCCACATTTACTCTAACTGAACACTTTCAGTGTATGGCTACATTAAAATTAATATTAATAACTTACAATAAAAATCGATAAGTGCCAAATTAGTTGTAAAGGCAAAAAAAATATTGAATAAATTGTAATTATTCTTATTTATTATGTGCGGCCCTCAGAAATTTTTGAGTCGTCAATCGGCACGTGGCGTAATTCAGGTTGGCTAGGCCTGCATTAGATAGTATTAGTACTTACTCAATTGCTCTAGAATTGCCCGTTTTGCTTATTTCCAATTACAAATAATAATTAATAGATTTTTTAATAATGAAAATTCGAGACTATTTCAAACGAGTCGAGACACGCATGGTGAGACAAGTTGAGACGTGTTAGCGGAAAAAAAATTTCTCGAATATTTCGAATTATTTACTTTACTGATGAAAAAATATCAATTACGTAAAAAATAAATATCGATTTATAAGATACATATTATTTTAATTTCCTTTTACCTGAAAACATTTCTGAGAGTACAAAATACCTAATTGTAAATTGTAAGGTTTTAGTTAATGAGCTAAAAATTGGTAGGCAAATATCTTACAAAGTACCAAATTTTAGCATTTTACCTGAAAACGTTTTATGAAAGTACAAAATACCAATCTTGAAATATTTTAGTTAATGAGCTGGAAATTGGTACACAAATATCTTACAGTACCCCAAATTTTAGCTTTTTACCTGAAAACGTTTTATGAAGGTACAAAATACCAATCTTGCAATGTTTTAGTTAATGAGCTGAAAATTGGTACGCAACTATGTATTTTGCATTACGATGCACCAAATTTTAGCTTTTTATCTAACAACATTTCCTGATTATATTATAAATTTTTTGCATGACTGTAATATTTTTCATGATTATTTTTTATATTTGAAAGAAGAGTAAAAATATGTATATAATTAAAAAATGGATCGGTGAAATAATAAAATTAGAATTAATAAACACATATTTATTAGCTAGTATTAGTTGAAAATTTTCCATTGAGAAAGGGAGAAATTCTTCCGGAATTTTTGGATTTGATTAAACGTTTAAAGATTGTTTTATAAAAGATTTGTATTTATTTTTTTGTTTTGTTTATTTTTAATATTACCAATTATCTTTTTTAATCAAAAAAATCTTAAGAATTTTTTCTGGTAAAACTAAACAACATTTTATGAAATTATAATCGGGGAGGGAGCGGTAAGGTACATGACCCCTCAAAATTAAAGTCTAGAGTCATAGTCCAGTCAACGAATGGGTTATAGAAAACATTTTAGAGGAGAGAATTTTTTTTCTTATGGAATGTGTTTGGGCTAGTTAGGAAGTAAAAATCTGACTAAAAACATAAATGTAAAAAAGAGGCCAAGTTCGGTACCAACGGCTTCGCCGACAAAAGAGTTGAGATCTAAACGGGTACCAAGTTCCATAGCAGCTGCTTAAATCATAGCTATAGGGATGAACAACGATTTAAAAGAAAATTTGTTACGTTCTTTGATATTAAATTTATAACTCTGCAAGTTACAATAGTCAATAAATTACGTTTAACGTGATGATATTTAATACAAGATTAAAATTTATCTAGTTGTTCTTATTTTATACTACAAACAATTTACTTGGATATAAAACTTGCGAAGCTATAAATTTAATATCAAAGAACGTAACAAATTTGCTTTTAAATCAATTGTAGAAGGTTGTACATCCCTATAGCTATGATTTAAGCAACTGCTATGGAACTTGGTACCAGTTTAGATCTCGTAACTCTTTTGTAGGCGAAGCCGTTGGTACCGAACTTGAACCCTTTTTCACATTTATGTTTTTGAGAAGATATCATTAATTTTTGAAAAGTTTTATGCTTTAATTTATCTAAATAATTATATTTAAACATTTATATTAATAATTAATAAATATTTCTCATAAAACATCTGTTAAAAACCCTGTCGGTTTTTCTTAAATTTCACCCCCTCATTTCGGAACCCGAAGAAGGGAAAGTTTCTGTTTTTCAATTTCCTCTTTTATTAATATTCCAAGCTTTACCAACATGCCAAATTTCAGAATTCTAGCTTGATTGTATTTTCACTATGTGTTAATTAAGCTTATAATCAATTTCACCCCTTCATTTTAGGTGATGAAAAATGAAAAGTTTAACTTTTCCGATTTTTCCCTTTAATTATAGCCCAAACTCTACAAGTATGGCAAATTTCATCATTCTAGGATCAGCGGAAGTACGTTAGGTTTTTATATGTCAGTCGGTCAGTGAGTGAGTCAGTCAGTGTTAAAAATGGCACTTTTCTGAGCTTAATAACTCAAGATTTATTCATGAAATTTGGGATTCTAGGTGTTCTAGTGGGTTTTATTAGGTATGCAAAATTTCAAGTGTCTAAGTCTAATAGGTTTTGAGTTATAGGGGGTCGAAAGTAGCTTGAAATGGTTCTTGTAAATACCTATACACATGGCCGGTGCGTCGCCCGTTTTTCCGAAATTGGCTGACACACTGCCGTGTGTCTAGATACTAAGGGCCAATTGTATGTCGGTTGGTAAACTCTTTTTAAACGTTGACAAAGCGTAAATCCTTAGAATTCACCCTTTGTCAACGTTTAAAAAGACTCTACCAACCGACAAACAACTGGCCCTTAAAGTCCCCAGTCCTACTAGCTACCAGACTTATGGGTGGAAGGGGTTGGAAATGTCCGGTTTTTTGGTTTTTTTGCTTATATCTCAAAAATGCTGGGTCGTAGGGAAAAAGTTACTCTTAGCAAAATAAGAGCCGATAATATTTGTTACAAGATTGCTTCTATTTAATTTTTCTCTATTCCATATGGTTTTTGAGATATTTGCCCGCGAATATATTTTATGTATGAAAAAAATAAAATTTCCAATATTTTTTTCAAACTATTGTCTCTATCACCTCAGCTTTTCGGTTTACAGTAAAAGTCATCAAAAAATAAGTTCTAGAGCATTAAATTTCCTTTAAAATGATATTTACATTTATAATTTTATTTTTAAATCGTCTGGAGTTATAGCAATTTTAAAATTTCAGGTCGATTTATACATTTTGTTAGAAATACCCGCAAAAACCCAGTATATAGGGAGGGTTTCAGCTTACATTAATTGCGGGAAAAGATTTTTTCTAGGATCTTTTGGTATGGTGTCGGTATGCCAAATCTAACTTTGCGACCTCGAAAGTGTGGGACCAACTTTTAGTGGCCGAAAAACCTCGAAATTTTCGGACTTTAACCCAAAAACTCGCACTTTTTTCTTTTTTTCCCCATTTCGACCATGATGGAGCACGTTTTCGACAAAGACCATTCTATACATTTTTAAACTAGATTAAATTTGCTACAATTTAAATAAAGTTGCATCTTTATTGGATAATGGTAACCCGTGCCACAATTAGGTTAAAGTTTTGAAAAACTGCAATTTTTTGCAAAGAATCTCAGTTTTCTCTTGATAAAATGAAAAGCACTGATCTTAAAAACTTGATTTTGATTACATTCTCTAGGAAATTTTATTGACTTGAACGTTTACTTGAACCACTTTTTTGATAAAACTCTTAGATTTATGGATATCAAGAATTTTCCTGATAGGAAATGATCCATATAATACTCCTATAATATAAATAGATTTGTGAGTAATTGAATTGAAATGAGTAAATTCAAAATTTATAATAAATAAACGGAACGAGATTGAAAATTTTTTCCACTAAATGGTGGAATTTGAGCGGATTTATCATCTAACATTTTTCATCTTATATAAAAATTAAGGCCAATTGATTTATCATATTTAATTACATTAAATATTTAAAAGTTAAAAAACAAAAGTCTTTGATGAGGGTGTCTGGATTATAGATATATTTCTGACTATATCTTCAGTCAAATTTTTGAGCAATATTTAAAATTAAGTGGATATTGATGACGTATTCCAAAATTCAAAAAAAGAGAGATAATTTAAACTATCTTTTTTATTCAAAAACCTATGTTTCGGTGGTATATTTCCTACTTTTCAAAACCCTGAATGCCTCATCAATATCCACTCAATTCACTAATCAGCCCGTCTCCAAAAACTACTTCAATCTTATTTTAAATTAGTATTATGTCACCTGATTTTTAAATTTGTACTTTTTTAAGACTAGCTAATAATTTTTTAAGTTTAATAAAAATTAAATAAAACAATTTTAATTAGTTCATTTTTAAAATGAATATAAGGCTTATTTTATTTAATACTTTTAATGCTTAAAAGCGACAAATAACAGGGTATAACAAAAAAATAAAAAATAGCGTTCTTTGCAATTAATTTTCAAATTTGCGGATTAAAATTAATAAAAAATGTCGAACTTTCCTTGTTTCTTTCATCTGATATGTATATCCCAAAATCTTTTTAAGTAATTTTAAGTAGTCACATATTCACTTGTCGCTAATAAAGGAAAAATTACAATGAATACAGGCTTAAATTTTTAAAATGGCGGCCCCGTCAATTTTTAATTCTTTATTTATCAATAATTGTTACTTTTTTAAATTAAATTATATTTAATAAAATTTTAATACTTTATTTATAAACAAAATGACACCTTATTTTTGCAAGTTGGTTAATTATTAACCAAGTTATGGGGGTTTTAGTTATGGTTAGTTATTCTTAAGTAAATGAAAAAAAGATGGTGCTGGATTCCAATTACATACCTATTGTTTGAATTTCCATAATTAATTTGACAAGCGAGTTGAACAAATCGATGTAAGATGGCAGCATTGGAAAATGAATAAAGTTTAAATTCAAATATTCAAAATTCGATGATGGCCGATTTCATCTCATCCAATTAACTATGACTAACCTATAATAATGACAATAAAAAAACATCATAACTCGATTAATTGTAAACCGATTTTCAAAATTAAGGTGTCATTTTATTCAGAATAAAATGCTTAATATTTTATTAAATAAAAGATAATTTGATAAAACTAACTATTGAGATATAAAGGATTGAATAATTGAGATGTAGCCAACATACTCAATTTTGAGATTCTATATTCACTATAATTTTTGACTACTTTATCTATAGCGAAGCATGGATTTTAAAACGACTATAGATAAAGTCTAGCAACTAACCGTTGCAGTTTACTGCGATTTAAATTATATTCTCACGAAAACTTTATTATGGCGTAGGGAGTGTGCGACCCCATTTTCCTGCAATCCTATACATAAAATTTTAAATGATCAAAGAAAAAAATGTATTTTTTCTAATTCTTCAAATATTTATTTATTTTCATTTTTTTCTCTCTCTCTCGTTTGTAGAAACATAATAATTTTTCTTTAGCTTGTTTCGAGTTTCTCTAAATTAATTATTTTCTTCAATGAATGAAATATTATATTTATAGAATTTTAAAATATTTTCGAAATGTAAAAGTGGCTAAAAATATAGGGAACAAATACTTTTTTGTTGTACTAAATTTTTTTATTTTTTTAGTAGATGGGAGGTTATGTATGCTTTAATATCAAAATAAATAGCGTATTTTTTGTATCTAACTAATCTTAAATAGTCCAGTCAACGAATGGGTTATAGAAAACATTTTAGAGAGAATTTTTTTTCTTATGGAATATGTTTGGGCTAGTTAGGAGGTAAAAATACTAAAAGTCCCAAGTCCTAGCTACCGGGCTTATGGGTGGAAGGCGGGGGGGGGGGGGATGTCCCGTTTTTTTCTTATATCTCAAAAATGTTACTCTTAGCATAATAAAAGGTTATAATATTTACTACAAGATTGCTTCTATTTAATTTTTCTCTATTCCATATCGTTTTTGAGATATTCGACCGCGAATATAGTTTTTAATATGAAAAAAAATAAAATTTCCTATATTTTTCGTCAAACTTTTGTCTCTATCACCTCAGCTTTTCGTTTTACAGTAAAAAGTCCTCAAAAAATAAGTTCTAGAGCATTCAATTTCCCTTAAAATGATATATACATTTATTATTTTATTTTCAAATCGTCTGGAGTTATAGCAATTAAAAAATTTCAGATCGATTTATACATTTGTTAGAAAACCCCGCAATAGCCCAGTATAAAGGGGCTTTCAGCTTACATTAATTGCGGGAAAAGATTTATTTTCTAGGATCATTTGGTATGGTGTCGGTATGCTAAATCTAAGTTTGCGACCTCGAAAGTAGGGGACAACTTTTGGTGGCCGAAAAACTTAGGAATTTTCGGACTTTAACCCAAAAACTCGCACTTTTTTCTATTTTTTCCCATTTCGACCATAATGGAGCGTTTTCGACAAGGACCATTCTATACATTTTTAAACTAGATTAAATTTGTTACAATTTAAATAAAGTTGCATCTTAATTGGATAATGGTAAGTCAACAAAATCTCCTAGAGAATGAGTCAGAAATCAAGTTTCTATGATGAGTACTTTTCATTTTATGAAGGAAAAACAGACTTTTTGAAAAAATGGATCATTTCCTGTCCGGGAAACTCTGGATATCTATAAATCTAAGAGTTTTATCAAAAAAGTGTTCCAAGTAAACGTTCAAGTCTATAATATTTCCTAGAGAATGAGATAGAAATCAAGTTTCTAAGATTAGTCCTTTTCATTTTATCAAGGGAAAACTGAGATTTTTTGCAAAAAATTGTAGTTTTTCAAAACTTCAACCTGATTGCGGGACGGATTACCATTATTCAATTAAGATGCAACTTTGTTTTAATTGTATCAAATTTAATCTAGTTTAAAAATATATAGAATGGTCTTTGTCGAAAACGTGCTCCATCATGGTCGAAATGGGAAAAAATCGAAAAAAGTGCGAGTTTTGGGGTTAAAGTTCGAAAATTTCGAGGTTTTTCGGCCACTAAAAGTTGTTCCCCACTTTCGAGGTCGCAAAGTTAGATTTGGCATACCGACAACATACCAAAAGATCTTAGAAAAAATCTTTTCCCGCAATTAATGTAAGCTGAAACCCTCCCTATATACTGGGCTTTTGCGGGTATTTCTAACAAAATGTATAAATCGACCTGAAATTTTAAAATTGCTATAACTCCAGACGATTTAAAAATAAAATTATAAATGTAAATATCATTTTAAAAGGAAATTAAAAATATATAGAATGGTCTTTGTCGAAAACGTGCTCCACCATGGTCGAAATGGGAAAAATCAAAAAAAGTGCGAGTTTTGGGGTTAAAGTCCGAAAATTGCGAGCTTTTTCGGCCAGCAAAAGTTGTCTCCCACACTTTCAAGGTCGCAAACTTGGATTTGGCTTACCCACACCATACCAAACGATCCTAGAAAAACCTTTTCCCGCAATTAATGTCAGCTGAAACCCCCTATATACTGGGCTATTGCCGGATTTTTTAACAAAATGTATATCTACGATAATATTATAAATATTAGTTTTAAGTTTTAACCGAGGGGTGAACCGTGATTGGAATTAAGTGCACACCGTTTTTGGAATTATGTGGAATTATTTTGGAATTTATCAGATAATACCCCTACATCTATTGTCTTCCTCTTGGAAATGAAAGTGGAAGTGGAAGTAGGTGTACATGATATTAGGTAGCGGTTCACCCGTTTTAAACATCTGCTTTCAAACAGAAGTGATGAAATTATAATAAGAACTAATAACAAATATAAAGAATTGAAAAAATAAAGGTACTTTTAGTTTAAATTAAAAGAAAAAAAAATTATTATAAAAAAATTATTTATTACATAGATATATACATCAGAAAAATAGATAATTGAAAAATAAAATAACAAACAAAATATATATATATATTATGGCTGATAGGGTTTTTTTTTTAATTTTTTTTGTTTTTTCTATATTATATTATATATTTTTTTCATGTTCCAACTTTAACTAACAATTGATTGATGCTATATGCAAAGATAATACAATATACAAATTTATCAACAACTTTATATAAGAATTTTTAAATTTAAATAAAGATCATATAAGTAAGTACCTATATTTAATAACAAAAATTAATTGAATCGAAGGCTGAAGGAAAAAACAAGTTCAATTTTTTAGTGAGTTTTCATTTTGATAATCTATAAGAGCTTTTTCTTTTGTAATAAGATCTAAATGTTTGAGATATTCTCTTAATTAATAGGGTAGGGTGATAAATTTAAAAAAAAATTAATCTATAAATTTCCAAATAGATAAATTATTTTTTCATTATAGACTCAAAAATTAAACTTTTTGGATTTCTTTCCACCTTTAATTCATTTATTCAAATTATTATTTTTGTTTTTCATTCATAAATATACAAAATAGTTATTTTTTAAAAAAACCAAAAATACAAATAAATATAATAATTTGAATCATTGTGAAGTTTATAAATAAAAAATAGATCCAGTTACATTTCTCAATATAGTTTTTATGTTCTTTTATACTATTATTCAAGGAGTTAAAGATGCAGGCATTTAAGGAAAGGAAATAAAATTCGATATCTTAAGTCGTCGTTTTGAGTTTATTTTTCTACTCATTATCACGAGCGCGACAAAGAAAATAGACCAAGAAACTAATAAATTAATGTTGCAAAAGCAATGACTCGTTAAAATTTGCTTACTTACTTAATATTACTGTGCATACCTACATAAGATCAAACTTTTAATGACTGATTATATTTGTGACCTTAATTTGTTGAATTCTTGATGTAATTTTATTTTTTCAGGTCCTGATAATTAGTAGATAAATAAACTCAAAACTTCGAAGAATTTTATTTCATTTTCTTGGATACCTGCACTTTTACTCTATAAAAGTTACAGCCACAACAATCCAGTACTTTTATTCAATTCATAATAAAAATTAACAGAAGAAGAATAAATGACAGAACAGATTAATTTATAGTAACGGAAAATTTGATAAAAATCTTGGAGGTCTCAAAGACTCTTTGAAAAAGGTCGCAAAAACAATTTCATGAAATTATAGGATTATATCATTATACTGGGCAGTATCTATGTAGAGTGAAGAGTATGTTGATTTATCCTAGTTTTCATATCTCTTTGATTACCATTAAAGACTGATTTATTTTATAGGTGTATTTCCATATGATTAATACATTCCTAGCCAGGGCAACCAGATGAATAAAGAAATTTTTGTTTTCCTCAAATGTCAACATTTCTCAATTTCTAGTGGAGACTTTATATACTGATCACATGAATCACTGCTTACGTGAGCAAATATATATTTTTTTAATTATTAATAATTTATTCAACAAGATAGCTGTTGCCCTTATAGTCTAAGAGCTACTGACCATTTTGGAATCTGATTTCAGAATCCAAATTACATATTCAAATAACATATCCCTTACTCGCCAAATCTAGTCGTTTTTAGGGGTAATCGACCCCTGAAGATGTGAAAAATCTACTTTGTAGGATTGATTTGTGGAATAGTCTGTCTATTACTACTTGGGATTATAGTCCTCTGCCCCTATGATTAAATCAATTATAAATTTTGTCAAGTCCTAATTTCCTAGAGTTGTGCAAAATTTTATTTAGTTCTCACAAGCAGAGATTAGCTGAGGTAGAGAGAGGTCATACCACCCTTGTTAAAGTTTTGACCAGGTTTCCTTAACAACTTATGGCAAATGTCGGGATGGCTAATGCGTCGTTTCCTCCTGGTATCGGGTTTTTGCGAAGAATTATTTAAATTACGTTTTGACTTTTGATGGAAATCTATGACCATGTTATTTGTAAATGAGCATATTTAAATTGAATTGAATTAAAATTAAAATTGGCAGATCTAGACCAAATTTTACATAGTTACTGTTTGGGACCTTGGGGAAGTATTGGTGCAAAAATAAATTATACGAAGTATAGGACTTGTAAATTTTAAAGACTAAAAGTAAAAATGTATTAAAAAACTTTATAACACTCTTTTATTACATAATGCATTAAAAAGAAGAAAATGCATTTTTCTTTAGTACTAAAAATTTACTTACTCACATGAATAAAAATAAAAATGTAGGGGATTTAACTTTAAATTTAATAAAAATAAGAGCACTTGTTAGTCATATAAGTAAATTTTAGTACTAAAGAAAAGTTTATTTTCTGCTTAGAATATTTTGAAATAAAAACGCGTTTTTTAAAGTTTTTTTTTTAATTTTGAGCTATTTAATATTTTGCGAAATAAATAAGATTTAACGGAACTAACTACTCGAACTAAAGGTTCAATTTTTTGTTATATTGAAAAATTGACTTGAGATTACTGTACTATAATATATATATACTACCTATATCAATAGAAGGAACACAAAATAAGAGATAAATTTATTTTTTTAGATTAATACCTTAGATCATTTTCATAACCACCGAAACACATTTACATGGTTGCCTTGTTTTGGATCCACTTTTAATTTTATAAATTACTGCAACGATTAAAGTAGTTGTTTCGCGACAATACTAGCAAAAAGTTAATGCTAGAGTATATAAAACGGACAATAAGGATTCATAATTCATAAGCCCAAAACTTTTTGTCTGTTTATGTACCGTTTCTAGCCAATCCCGTGGTCGTTTGACAAATCTGGCACCATTGCAAGAGATTAAATATTTTTATATTAAAATGACAGATAAAATAATAAATTTTAATGCAACGAAATTTTCTCTGGAGAGAGACGGTCTGGTAGAAATTTTAATTGAATGTAATGGAAGGCAGCAGTGGTAGTGAGGAAAGAAAAATTAACACATATCAAATAAGGTGTAATTTATTGGAATCCCTCCTCCTTTCCTTTCAAACCGACGTTTCGGAGGATTTTTCCCTCCTTCTTCAGGGTTTCAAAGGGTTCTCCGAAACGTCGGTTTGAAAGGAAAGAAGGAAGAATTCCAATAAATTACACCTTATTTGATATGTGTTAATTTTTTCTTTCCTCACTACCCCTGGGCTGCCTTCCATTACATTGAATTAATAAATTTTAAATTTCTATAAAAATCCTTTTGTTATTTTTTAACAAATGTAATCAACGCCTACGTTACACCTTAAGAAAATTATAATTTTGAAAAAATCTAGCAGATGCGAGCTTTATACACCTTTCGCTGGGTAAATAAATGCGCTGTTGCTAAATTGTTTTTAGTGTAAATTTTTTTTTATACATTTTTCATTTTTTATTCCTTATTATCTCAGAAACTGTGTTGTAACTATGAATCAAAATTGTCTTAAAATATGTATTGGTTATTGTTTAATGTTGGTTTAGTTTTTTATAAAAATGGTAAGAAGGGTTTCTTAATTATAATTAAATATGTATGTAAATTTTTCGATATCCCGTATAATGCAATGTTAGAGTCTGAAAAAATCTATTTTTGAAATTTAATATCTCCGGAACTATATTGTTCATAAATTTCGTTTTTATACCAATCGATGCAGAAGTATTTAAATAATAATCTGTCTAAATTTCAAAAAAATCCTAAGAAAACCCATTTGGCGGAACAACTACCTTAAAAGCAAGTAAGTTTTAAATACCTAACGTCACTTGTCTCTAGTGGCTAATTTTTGTCAGATTATATCAAATAAGATATTTGATTCTCAACCTTTAAATTCTTAAAAACAATATAATATTTGTTACTCCTAATTTTTTTCCTCCTATTTTAAAAATTTCCATACACCTGTTCAATTTTTAATATTACAAACTGGGTCTATTGTATATTTACAAAGTCTTTAATAAATAAACTCCAAAATTTCACAAGATTTTGTTCGATTACCGAATATTTAATCTTTTTCAGAGATAATTAGAATCTCTATGATAGAGTTTCTCTTTGAATTGAGACATAATATGTCGTTTCAGTTATTAAATTAATAAAATCTTTGTTGTAAACGATATTTTTTTATTTTTTAGTTCCGATGACAATTTTCATCGTGCAAATTATTAAGAGGACTGGTTTACAACAAAAATTTTCATGATTTAATATTTTTCTTTATATAAATTATAAATACATCAATAATATCAGGACATTGTTTGTAATTGCTATTCGAGAAGCAATTCTTTTCTTGGATCAATATGACCGATGTTTTTATTTCATTTTTTATCGACGGAGAGAAGCAGTAAATTCTTCTTAGGGTTTTTTTATAGGAGTCCGTTGATTCCGTGAATGACACCGTTTGTGGCCGGAATGTTTGATGTCAAAACTTGAGCGTTGTTTGCTTTAATTTGTCCTGGAAAACAATAATTACATTCCATTAAGTTTTAAGTTTTTAAAGCAATTTGAACCGCGAAAGTTAAATAATATGATAAATAATTTCTTATGTTAATTCTACATTAAGTAAATTATTTTATTATTTTTAGATTTTATTTGAAAAGGAAAAATAAGTTTAAGTTTTTGTTTTTTTATTATTAAAAATATATGATATAAATATTAGTTTTTGGGAATAAGAAACAACAAAGTTTCGAAATACTTATAACACTTTTAATCAGAGACATTTCGCCTCCGATGCTTTCTCAGGATCTAAATTAGTAGACGGAGGGGTGAACCGCGACCTAATATCGTGTACACCTACTTCCACTTCCACCTTCATTTTCAAGTAGAAGACAATAAATGAAGGGGCATTATCTAATGAATTCCAAAATAATTCCAAAGAAGTGTACACCTAATTCCAATCGCGGTTCACCTCTCGTAGTAGACTATAAGTAACGTAGGTGAATTATACTTATAGTCGAGGTTAGAGCTTCAGGATTGGAGGCGAAACGTTGCTGCACAAGTATCATGTTAGCCCAAGAGCCCACGACTGCCAGAACCTTCGTTATTTTATAAAAGCTGAAAGTTTTTCTGTGCATGTCCCCTATACAGGTAAGAACGACCAGCGACTATAGAGTTTGGGTTGTGGTTACTTTGGCAGGTAACAGGTAATAAAGGTGTATAAAATAGTACTTTAAATTCGTTAAAGTATAAAGCTCAATTTTTATATTTTCTTCGGGATAACTTTATAAATCTCGTCATCCATTGCCGGACACCTATGACAGTTGCTACCCCCTGCCAGACACCCCTAAACTTTAAGAAACTCAAGCTTGAGTGGTTTGCCATATAAGAATTTAGTCTTTTTGATTTTAAGTCGATTCTTCCACGTTTTCAGTAGAAGTTGTCATTAATAGTCAAAACAACAAAAATGGAATGCAATAAGGTTATTCCTCTAGTATTAGATAAGAATCGATGGTTATTTTTGATTTTAAGTCGATTCCTCCATGTCTTCACCAATGGTTATCAATAATAACCGAAATGTCAAAAATCTATGTAAAAACCATTAAAACTGTCCGCCTATTGAGGTAACATTTTTTTATAGGTCGCTAAGTAACATATATATAAATTTATCTTTTATATTATAACGAAAGTATAATTATAATTTATTAAAGTTTAGGGGTGTCTGGCAGGGGGTAGCAACTGTCATAAGTGTCCGGCAATGGATGACGAGATTTCTAAAGTTATCCCGAAGAAAATATAAAAAAATTGAGCTTTATACTTTAACGAATTTAAAGTACTATTTTATACACCTTTATTACCTGTTACCTGCCAAAGTAACCACAACCCAAACACTATAGTCGCTGGTCGTTCTTACCTGTATAGGGGACAGGCACAGAAAAACTTTCAGCTTTTATAAAATAACGAAGGTCTGGTAGTCGTGGGCTCTTGATCTATGTATTTATAGTAAACGAGCTTTTCGGTACGCCCTCGAAGCTCGGCCCTCCGGGCTGGTGCCCTGGCGGGCAGCGTCTCGGTCCAAAAATTTTATTCCTCTTAAAAAACCACACTCCAAATGTATACCCGTAAACTACCGAAAATACATAGTCTCTTAAAAGTTTCGCCTCTTTAATTTTTGAGTGGCGGGGGGGGGGGGAGGAATAATTATGAATATATTTTTTTATTTTTAAAATTTAAATTTCATTTTTCCTTTTCAAAACAAAAATAATGAAATGATTTATGAACTGCAAAAAATTCGCAGGCTGAATCATGGAAATTATTCAAATTTACGCGGTTCAATTAATTTAATTAATTACAAAAAATATATTTAATGTTTCTTAATTTAAAATGAATTGGAGTATTTCATTTCAAAATTCGAGTGCAAATTAAAATTATATTTCAAATTTGCCTAGTTAATGAAAATCAATTGGAGCTGTCAGTTTAAAATCCTAGCGGACAATTATATTTCAAATTTGCCTCGTTAATTAATATATATTTAATGTTTCTTAATTTAAAATCTATTGGTGTTTTTTCATTTTCATTCGAGTTCAAATGAATACAATATTATCTCGACACAAAGTCTAAATCAAAAATTTATAGTTTTAGTAACTGAAATCATGGTATAAATATTAATGTCAGATTGGTCTAGTGGTTAAAACTAATGACCTTAGTTCAAGAGTTCCTAGTTTCGATTCTAGACAAGAGGGAGATTTTTTTAGAGAAATTTCTCTTAGCGTTGTTACAAATTAATCTAGACAAACATATATAGTATATTTTGTAAAAAAATATATCTATGGTATATCTATATTTTGTATTTATATCAAAATACATTTTTAAAGAGCATCTACCATATATCTGTATCTATGTAGATACTTTTAAAAATGTATCATAAACAATTCCATATATAATACACTAATTATAAATCGAAGATTTGATACTTCGATGGTTGATTGTTTATCTTTAGATTATAAAAATCTAAATGAATAGAGATTATTAGATGGATAAAATACATGTTAGAATTCTCACGCCTGTTGACAGGGGGGCAAAATCCTCGGGTCTCGTAAAATCAAGAAGCATGTGAGGTGAATCTTATAGTTTGAGGCTCTATTTTAATTAGAAATGTTACAGTTATGTCCCTTAAGGACGTTCCCTAATATAGCTCAGATGCAGTTCGCTCTTTCCTCTACTCTCACATGTGCAGAAAGGCAAAAATATTTTCACTGCGTCGTTCCTCGGATCTGGCAACATTGCATTCTTACCGATGCTAAAAGATAAAGAATAAAAAAACACTTCATGAAACAGCTCAATGCGAAATTCCAGTTGAGAACAGTATAGTTATGCTGAGAGAATTAGCTCAAAATCTCAAATGCACCAGCTGCAGAAGTTTTTTAGATATGGAAAAATTGAGTGATTTTAGTGCGGCGTTGCCAAGTCGCCATCTCTTACTTGCCATGCCATGAGAGCAAAAATGAAAACCGTCAAAAATAACTAATTTTTAACATTTTTCCTACAAAACGAATACCGCATGATACAATTATTTTAACAGAAAAATATTTGTTATATCTTCAGTTAATGATTCTCTGTTTTTCAAAATAATTTCAAGAAAATTACGATTGTTATTTAATGAAACAGTCGCTTTAACATCAATCGGAATAGGGTTAAATATGCAAATTTCAATGGTCAATATTTACAAATTTAGTGTTGCAAGGACTATTGAAAAAAATTATACGCATAAAGGACACTTATAAATATGTGTATTCAAAGTTTTAAAAGGATTACAAGAAAGTCGATTTATTAGGGAACGTCCTTAAGAATATAGAATATTGCCATTAAAGCCAGAAGCTGATCGAAAATAGAAATAGAATTAATTTTGAAGTTTTGGTATAGAATAAACTTTAAAATAAACTTTCACTTAAATATTCCTTGGATTGTCGAATCAGAATATGCTAAGTTCTTTCGCTTGTCTTTATAAAAAATCATGTGCCTCATATCTCAATTTTTAATTACAGGATGTTCATTTCACTAATCAAATAACAAGGGGTAATTAGTTACGGTCCAGATCAAGAGAAAACTTTAACTTTTTATTTTAATGAATGCTAACCATAATGAAATTAGAATGGTAATTTATTCACCAAAAACAAATACTTTCAAGAATTTATAGAGATTTTTAAATCAAAGATTTGCAAAGTTAGAGGGAGGCACATCCATTGTGAATTTGTAAGCTCAGAGCGCGAGACTAGGGCGTTAAAATAAAAGTTAGTATGTTTAATTTAATAGTATTTTAAAATACTTATTTAATTGTGTTCTGCGCGAAGAAGCAAAATTGTATTTTTAGTTAGGCGTGGCTAATCAAATATTTTTCTAATTAATATATTAAATAATAATTAATGTATCAAAGAGAGTTATTTTTTGACCGCGATATTTTTTAACAATATATATTCTACTCTTATTAAACGAGCAAAAATTGTATATTTATTTGTTTATATATTTGTATCTTGGTTCTATTTTGAAAACGACTCTACCGATTTTGATGAAATTCATGGGTTAGGGGGTTTTCGGGGTGACAATTCGATCTGTCACGATCTCACCTTCGACAAAATTGTTTTTGATGGGTTTTTTCGTAATCAAATTAATTATTCTCGGGTAGACAAATCCCATTCTTAGGGTTTTAAAAAAAGGTTTCCCTTTTCCTTTTGTACCCAGGCAGACAATGGGTTGCCTTAATTCATTGTTCTAAAAGGCCTTGAAGAAGTATTGTGATTGTGGATTTTAACATATTTTGTTCAACCTAAACGTTAGAAATATTAATAAACGTTTTATAATTGTTTTTATAAAGAACTTTATTTATTTAATAGAATAAAAATTAATCAAGAATTTATTTAAAAATATATTTCGCATAAGCAGGTCTCAATTTTCTGAAAAAACAACACATTTTGATAGGTTTTATTTATTAACAATTGGATGAATAAAAATGAATCATATGGTTGAATCAAAACAGGAGCAGGAGGTGGGGTGCAGTGGTGGGGGATCCGGGGGTAGGGCGAGGTTTCGGGGGTGGGGTCAAGCAGGGTGGGGGTACAGTGGGCGAATACTATATATATTTGTATTTTTTTTAATTTGAAAACGGCTCTCAAATAAAAATCGACCTTTTTATCAGAATTTTAAATTAAAAATAATATTAAAATAAAGGTTTTAACTGAAGGAAGAAGTTACCGAGCATCGCTCGGTGCCTCAGAGTACTATATATTACTAGACCACTGCTGGTTGAGGCTATTGGAGTCAGCTGAATCTTAAATCTGGACCAAGAGAAATGAAAAAGATATGATCCTTCTAAGTGTGATCCAGCATATCGCGATTCAGATATTATTATTACTTAATATCTGGCAAAAATTACCTTCATTCGATTCGCGAGTGAATCAAATGCAAATCCGTTTTTCGATTTGGACTATTCGACTATCTGCGGATCATGAAACTTTAACTACTGGTGATCGCAAAAACCGAATAAATGTCAAAACGGTAATACGGTTTCTTTAAAACCCGGCTTCACTTCACGTTATTCAAATAGAGTTGAAAACCGATTATCTGAGTACTCGAATACCCGGTTAGCCGGACAAGGGTTGAAATTCCTAGATTAGAAGCTTCTGGAAGTCTGTGACAAACAAGGGGGACAGACATCAAAGATTCAGAACAATCATAAGGCTCTGAATTTTAACTTTTTTTATATGGAATCTAAAAAGATGCTTACGCTTTATTTGTTAATATACGAAATAATGCAAATCAATGTTTCGCAACGTAAAGCTTACAATCTACATAAAAGTAGGTATTTGGATATTTTTCGAAAAAGATATTGGATTTTGTCTAATATTTTTTTATTTATTCTCTCACTATTTCGGCGATATATTGATATTTTTAGTGACTTTTTGAATGAAAAGAAACTCCTACAACAGTTGATGGTTGAACATTTGTAGTTTTTAAGGAATTTGGTGTTAGTACTTGGTGAAACATTTTTTAAATTATTGGATAAAAAATACTTGGTAGGTTTCACATTAAGATATAAAAAATAAATTTGTTTTATTTTTTATATCTTAATGTGAAACCTACCAAGTATTTTTTATCCAATAATGAACATTTGTAAGTTATTTGGCATATCGTCGTCTTAGAGAGTAAACCTGCTAACTCACAACAAGGAAATTTTACAGGAGAGAGAAAAAACAAACAAAATTTAATATTGTTGTTATGAAAAAAAATATTTTTCACATTTTTTTTCTACAACTTACGATCGTAATTTTAAGTAGCAGATTTACTTGGACGATGCTGCATTTCTTTTTCTTTCGAACGGTATTAATATCTCATTTATGATAAAAAATGGAGTTAGCTTTACACTCTAAGCCGACGATATATCTTTGAAAAGCTTACTATGTTAAATAAACAATTGTTATTGTTGAAGCAAATAATAATTAGTTCATCTTTATAGGACTTCTATAATTATGTCAAAAGAATTTTTGGACCATAAAATTTGATTAATTTTTTTAATTGCGTTGCTGATCACCTGAGCTTAATGTAAATTACATAATTGCTAGATCAGTCGGTTAACTATTGAAGCCCTGCCAAACAAAAATTCTAAAAAATGCAAAATAATATATAAAATATATTATACATTTTCTATTGTACCTAATTCATTATTATGTTAGAGGGGGTAAAATATTTTCAGGGAGTTAATGACGATCAGAATAAGAGTCAGGAACACTGATATAAATCCTTCTAAAAGAAAAAGAGTATTTATTAAGGCGCGAGACTGCTAGGGCTTGGCTCCTCGTGACATTGACCTACACTGGCCCGAGCCAACATAACTGTCTAGTCAGTACGGAAACTAATAGCCGGCTAATTATTATTATTTAGTTTCGTTGACGGGATTTTAAATGATCGAATGAAATTTCATCAAATTGTATGCGCATTAATTTAATGAATTAAAAAAAAAAACTCCAACAAATTTAAATAAATTGAATAAAGAGTATGTTTTCTGCTTGATTTAAATAAGTACATAAACATATAATGAATAAAATATATATGTAAATATTAGATTAAAGTGAGACTAAAGTTTCAAACACTTTCCTTCATCTTTAATTTAATAGAAATATGTATTTCCCACACACGAATAATCTATCAAAAAGGTGTTTTAGTTGAAACTTAATGGAATAGCGGGGAAGTCATTGAACCTATAATATTTATATTGAAATGAAAATGAAGGCAAAGTCTTAGAAGCCATAGTCTTAAAGTGATAAAATATTTACATATATATATTTATGTATAAATATGTTTACTTATCTATTTACATCAAGCAGAAAAGCCACTCTTTGATTTATTCCTCATAAATTGTATAGTTCAGTTATTTTTCTAAATTTTAACTAAATATCAAAAATTCTTCTAAAACTTAAGTGATCATCTAATTTATATTATTTTGATTTTAATGAATAAATTGCTATTTAAGTTCAAATATAAAAAAAATAAATGAAGAGTAGGATGTTATTATTGACAATCTCTAACAAGTAAAACAATTTATCTACTTAAGATAGCCAACTGGTGACTGAAACTATGAATACATATAAGTAAAAATAATTTATCTAAATTATTAAATCTATTTCAATTCTATGACAAATAAACTTTGAAGTTAAAAGAATGTATTATTTATTTTAATTTCATTTTAAGAAATGAAAATTTGACTATATCCGACCTTTACTCGAGGAAATAAAAGAAATATTGAGGTGCGTGCAAAAGTTCGTGCGGAGTTTCAATAGATGAAGTTATGAGTCGTAACGTGTTGTCATTAATGCCTACTCCTACATATTATATATACTTGGAAAGGTGACGTCTTCAGCTTTCATTTAAAAAAATTCATTTGTTTTCATACAAACTGCTTCGATAAATATCACTTTAAAAATGAATATCGATAAAGTGCATTTACGGCATGTTATGCTTTACGAGTTTCGGAAGGGAATAAACGTTGCCGCAGCCGTGAAAAACATTCAAGATGTTTATCAGTATCAAGCACCAGCTAAACGAACTGTGGAAAAATGGTTTGCTAAATTTCGGCGCGAAGAATTTAACTTTGAAGACGAGCCACGCTCTGGTCGACCTTCTGACAATGTTTTGCGTACTTTAGTGCTCAATAACCCGCGAATTTCAACAGAGGAAGTTGCTACAGCACTAAACGTTGACAGATCAACCGCTTTTCGGCGTTTAAAAAAGATGGGATTCGATTTGAAGCTCGATATATGGGTTCCCCATTTGCTGACCGAGAAGAACAAAATCAAACGAATTTCTGCAGCCGTTTCTTTACACGGGCGGCTCAATAACCAGTCGTTTTTGGATCGATTAGTGACGGGCGATGAGAAATGGGTCCTCTACAACAATGTTCAGCGTAAACGGACATGGAAACATCCATGGTGACGCAATTCCAAAGGCCAGTTTACACCCGATGAAGGTGATGGTTTCAGTTTGGTGGGATTGCAAGGGCATAATCTATTTTGAGCTTCTCCCTGCTGGCGAAACGATTGATTCGGACAAGTACTGTTGCCAATTAACCAATTTGAATCGAGAAATCAAAGAGAAACATCCGATTTTGTCAAATCGCAAGGGAGTCATCTTTCATCAGGACAACGCCAGACCACACGTTTCGAAAAATAGGCTCTGCAAGCTGAAGAGCCTGAAATGGGATGTCCTAACGCATCCACCGTATTCTCCTGATATTGCACCATCTGACTATCACTTGTTCCGGTCATTGCAATTTTTTTTTTATGATAATGATGAGAGAAGGAGTTACACCAAAAAGGTTGCAACCCCTAAAGGCCTGGGTTGGCCCCTCCATCGTGAAAAGAAGAAGAAAGAATTTTATGGGTTGGGCGGGGGTCGAAGATATCTGTGGATACGGGTCTTAAATAGCTGAAGGTTATAAGTCGCGGGAAAGATGGTGGCAGGGAGCAAGTTCCAGTCTCTGGAGGTCATAGGGATAAAAGAGTTGGCGAAAGCGCTTGTTCGACTTTTATCCAATTTGACAGCGAATGGGTGCTGAGCGTTAGAAAACCGCGTGTTTCTCGTAAAAAGGGCATTAGGGGGGATAATTGATTTCAGCTCGACTGAACAGACACCGTGATAGTATCTGTAGTACAGGGAAAGGGCAGAAACGGTTCTTCGGTGAGCCAGGGAGTCGAGTGAGTTGGTTAGAGCCGGGTCTCCTATTAGTTTAATTGCTCGCTTCTGAATTGCATCCAGTGTAGCAAGAGAATGCTTGGAGGCACCCCTCCACAGATGAGAGTGATATTCGAGACAGGGACAAATTTGAGCCTTATACAGTATAAGAAGTTGACTGGGAGTATAACAGCGTCTAGACCTAAATAGGAGACCAAGCTTGCGCGCTGCAGCTTTAGCAGTGGTTGAGATATGGTCATTCCATAAA
Organism: Forficula auricularia; assembly: GCA_024734495.1. Taxonomy (NCBI): domain Eukaryota; kingdom Metazoa; phylum Arthropoda; class Insecta; order Dermaptera; family Forficulidae; genus Forficula; species Forficula auricularia. The sequence continues at coordinate 1,124,346 of JALMQS010000828.1, read as the reverse complement.
AGGTCAGACCCTAGAGTTACGCCTAGCATTGAAATTTTATCCCTGAATTCTAGGGAGTTCGAGTCGAATGATATGTTTGGTAGGTTTCTGTCGACGCGCCTAGAAATAAGGCAACACTGAGTTTTCCCTGCAGTTTTGGGATCCCCAGTTTTTAAGTTTGCATAAGTCTAAATTAATTGAAGATGCAATGTCTGCACGGTTTTTATGCGATGCAGGGGCGTTATGTAGGGTGCTGTCATCTGCGTAACAATGTACCGGATTCCAATCCGGAGAGCAAGTTTAGAAGGTCGTTGATATAGATAAGAAAAAGCGTAGGGGAGATAACCGATCCCTGAGGAACTCCAGCGTTGGTGTGTAAGATGATATTCCATCGATGACAACCTTAATACTACGGTCTGAAAGAAAACTTTCGAGCAACTTACAGAGTTTCGGCGCAAGGCCGACGGAGGTCAATTTGGCAAGAAGATTTTTGTGCCAGACCATATCGAAGGCTTTTGAAATGTCTAAAGCTACCGCGAGGGTCTCATTCCCGGCCTCCAGGGTTTTGTTCCAGATATGAGTTACATATGCTAGGATGTCACCAGTCGACCGGAATTGCCTGAAGCCGTATTGCCTATCATGTAAAATTATTTAAATGGAAAAAACTTTGACTCTTTGGAGGCCTTAAAAAACGGCGTGTCTTCGTTCTTTGAATCTAAACCGCGCAGTTTTTATGATCGAGGCATCCGTCTGCTGCCAGAACGTTGGAAAAAGATTATAGAAAACGATGGAGAATATATCATTGATTGAATAAAGATTTTTGTTTGCCTAATCCCTGTGTGACTTTTACTCACAAACTCCGCACGAACTTTCGCACGCACCCAATATTTTAATTGAAATCAAGTCTGGATTACGTCTGTCCTGGCTCCATTTAAAGGAATTGAAAATTACCAGTGAAACTCGAGTAAATTTCAGGTATAAAGAATCTAAGTTATCCCAGATAACAAATAAATGAAGATAAGAAAATGTGTTCTAACAAAAAGAGGTCAGGTAATATATAATCAGGGCTAATGAATAACTTTTTTGTGCGGGGGGGGGGGGGGGAGAGATCATGAGTTAGTTCTAAGGGACTTGTATTTAGAAAAAAATTGAAAACAGCAATTAATTTGAAAGCAATAGTTTGTCTTTTTATTGAGACTTTCTCAACATTTAAATTTATTATTTCACGTTAGATTTAAATAATACATTTTATGATCAATTATTACTTAGCTCTAAATAAGGTTGCTACTAAATAAATGAGAGATCTGGCGTTTCCTGTGAGATTTTAAAGTTAATTTTAAGATCACAATGGAAATGCTAGATCAATAAATAATTTAGTAACAGCCTTATTTAGAGCATATTATATGTAATTAATGAGCACAAAATGAATTTATTAAATCTAACGTGAAACAATAAATTTAAGAGCTTGAGAAAGTCTCAATAAAGAGATAAAATGTTGGTTTTCGATCCAAGTCTCTTAAAAACTTTTATTTAAGATTTACGAAATGATGGACGCAATCCATATAAATATACGAATAATAATAAAAATAATAATGAAGAGAAATCTGGATATATGATAGTGTTTTGTAGTGGAAAAAGAAAAAACTAATCCCCTATTCACTACTACTTTTGCCAAGATTTCGTTATAAGTTATCATATGATAAACATCCTCAGGGTCAGGGGTCAGGGACTATTTATTAAAACAAAATAAAGAAATGATAGTAAATTATTTTCATCTTTTTCCACTACAATACACAACCATACATCCAGATGTCTCTTCTTCGTTATTATATTATCGGTTGATCCATTTCTTCAATATAGTAATACTAGCTGACGACCGGGCCTTCTACCCGGCGTCACCTAGCCCCTGGCGGGGAGCGTCTTGTTCATACCAATTTAATAAGAGAAATTTAAAATGATACTGTAAGTATTGAAAGAATGTGCTGAATGAAATTGATTCAACAATAAGGAACAATAAGGAAATATTTATTTAACACATTGTCTAAGCAAGATCTCTATCTGACCAATCAGAATCGTCCTAATATTTTAACGCTTTGCTATTGACTATGCACTCTCCAATCAGATCATTTGAAAACAAACATACATACTTTTCCATTTTATATATATAAATTATTTAATATTAAATTAGGGAACGAAGAAAATATTTTTTATTATAGGCAAAAGGTTCAGCCGGGGTTCGAACCCAGGATCTATAATAAAAAAATAGTTTCTTCATTCCCTAATTTAATTTAATTTATAATTGTCTTTCGACGCGGCCGTTGTGTTTGCACCCCGGTGTAAAGAAAAAAAAATGTTTTCGTCCTTTGGGTTTGTGATATATTGGGAGGCGTTTTAATATAATTATTTAATATGTTTTAATACTCTTATTTACCTGCATTTTTACTGATTGTGATTGAATGTTCAGGCTCAAGGCTCTCTCTCACTTGATAAAATTGCATTCCTGCCGTATAGAGGCTGCCCGGCGTGACATGCCTTAAGACAAGAGCTCTGGCCATATCTGGATCACTTAAAAGTCGCTCCTGATCCGCTGCTGGTATCAAAGCGAAAGCCCGATCTGTAGGTGCGAACACCGTGTACGTTTTGGTACCTGAAAATTCAATTTCATATTATAGCAGTTCGTGTGAATTTTAAAGGGGTTTCCCGTAAAAATCTAGAGATATTAATAATATAAAGAAATTAAAAGTCATTAGGTATCAAAGGTGCTGAAGTACCAAAGGGATGAACCCTCTGACATCTAAATTGAACAAATCTAATAACACCTTTGATAGAAGCTTGTTATCCGTTTTTTAGTAAATTTAATACTAAGGAAATTCCTCAAGGTAAGTTGGAATTTTTTTAAATTTTATATTTTTCAAAATTCAAAAAACTGCAACATTTGAAGACATCTATAAAACATGTTCTTATATACTGCAAGTATTTCCTCCTGATTAAGATTTTGTAGGCATATTATCAAGGGTTGTTGTTTGTTTTAAACCCAATAAAAGAAAGACATCGGATAGATTTTCTTGGTCTATAAGTGAGTACCTGCTAATCTCTAAGTCTTTTAATAACACATTAATTTAATTCCTGTAGGTGCAATGTATTAATAAATAAAGTCATTATTAGGGATATGGACAAAAATTAAAAAAAGACAATCAAGTGTAGTGGGGCGCTTTGTCAATTTATAACCACTTATTCAGCTACTCAGATATGAATGTCTAATCAGCATATTAATGAATTTGATGAAGATACATTTATTACAGCCATAGTGAGGTAGACTTGCTATGCGTATTAACGAATGAAGATTTCCTCTTTAATAGTAAGAAAGAAAAATATAAAATCTATGAAATAGCTGGCATAAAAATCAATAAAAAATAACATATTCCATTAATAGATCAGCATTTCAACTTTTTCTTGAAGGGAGAAAATTAGGAGTTTACAGATTATTTTCTCTGAATTAAGCCAAGAGAGGGATGAAAACTAGAAATTCCACTTCATGGGCTGGACTTCCCTTAAACAGTTGAAGATTAAAGCTTCTTAATTCAACATTTACTAGTCCAGAATCTAAATCAAAATCTGGACAGCAGTTTTTAATCTGTAAACTCCTGATGATGGACTAATAATCCGAAATATATTGAGTTTGTATAAACCTCTTTGAGTTTTATTTCATTCACTGTGAAACTACACTCCCTTTACTTTATTAATTAATATCATGTTTCACCTAAAACCTACACCACTTTACCTAAGTAAAATTGTTAAAAAAATATCACTTTTGAGGATGGGTTTGGAGAAAATACGGGTATTCTAAATTATCATGGAGAATTTTTTTATAAAATTTGAAGTTTCAAAGGACCTTAAATAAAAGAATAGATTTATTTTATTCTTATTTATTTGATACCTTAAAAATTAAAATTAATAATCAATAAATATTTACCTGATAAAATAGTTAAACCTGATACGTTGATTGCCCGAATAAATTTATTAAAGCGTTTTGCACGATCGGCTCTCAAAGTTTGAGCAAGATCTCCAACTGGAAGAGGAAACATGACACGATCAATGGAGTGCGCGACTCCCTGGGGAACCCAGATATCTTGTTGGTCACTTAACACTCGGGCGCCGTTGATTGTTACCACCTGGAAGCATTCAAAGAATAAAAGAATGTGTACACCACACAGCTTTCACTTCTACCATTTTTATAACAACATTTTATTAAAATTAAATATTTAAAGTGAAAAATAAATTTAATAAAAACTTTTTTTTTAAGATTCGCTTGTTGAAGCTTAAGGAAGTTTGGACTGGAGAATTCTTTCGAGTTTGACTAGACACATGTTGAATTTTTCTATTATTATACGAGGATAAGTCAAAAATTACTTACACTTTTCGTTCTACAACTTTATTAAACTAAGATAGGTGTACAACTGATACATTATTTTTTGATATAGTCTCCACTTTTAGCAATGCACTTGGTCCAGCGATCCACAAGCTTCCGGATGCCTTCCTGGTAGAAGGTTTTCGGTTGGTTATAAAGCCACTTTTGCACCGCATCCCGAACGTCCATGTCTGAGGCAAATCGACGACGTCTCAAAGCTTCCTTGAGCGGTCCAAAGAGATGAAAGTCTGAGGGAGCGAGATCTGGGCGGTAGGGAGGGTGTTCCAGGGTCTCAAAGCCCAACCTGTTTATTGTTTCTATGGTGTGATGGGCCGTGTGCCGCCGGGCGTTGTCTTGCAACAACAAAACTTTCTTTGAGAGTAGACCACACCGTTTGTTTCGAATAGCTGGCTTCAGCTTATTGGCCAACAAATCACTGTACCTCGCAGTATTTACGGTAGTTCCCCTGTCCAAGTAGTCGTCCAGTTGTTCGTCATTGCTCTTCTTTGTTGCAATCTGATAGCGGAGCTGACATGCTTATGCTGTTGTAGCTAGACGACAACTGACACGATCGTGATTAAATTCCGCATACCTGACCACAGACGCGCCAACTCAACGCATGCGCATGGGGCCGCCTCCTATCTTAGTTTAATAGTTGTAGAACGAAAAGTGTAGGTAATTTTTGACTTATCCTCATACTATCATAACTATTTAAGCACACTTTCTCAGCATTGGTGCTGAAAATATTTACTTATTGTTTAAATAGTGAGGGATTATGGTAAGCTTAATCAAAGGGAAAGATAATTAATAAGTAGAATTTATAAAAAAGAACCAAATGATACTCTGGATAATCTTCATTTGAGAAACTTACGCAGTATGTGGGAGATTTGTAAAATGGTTTCCTTCTGTGCAATCTTCAAGGGGGTTTGGTAAATGAAGTTTCTTAATATAATATATGAGACGAGTCTTTCCGTGGATATTACGAGTAGATAGATAGTTGTAAGCCTTAGCAACTTGCCTTAAGATTTCCTCAAAGGTACTTAAATATTTATTTTTTTGTCTCTATTATTACATTTCAATAAAAAATTATTTACCCGGGATTCGAACTCTGGGCTTTGAAGAATTTAAATATTTAAAAATATTAGTTTTTAAAAGTCGGGAACAAAAAAGTTTCTAAAAAAAACTTGTAACATGTTTACTCAGCGACGTTTCACCTCCAATCGAGGCTTCCTCATGCTATAAACTCTACTAATAAGTATTGTAGTCTTATGCCTTGCTTTCATATATATATAGGTATATTGGACCATATTGTGAATATAAACCATTCTCGAATCATCTTAATCACACACAGAAAATTTCATCAAAATTAGTCCAGCCGTTTAGGAGAAGTACATGTATATGCACACGGACATAAGAAATATATATTTAAAGAAGATAATCAGTGGCGAGCTGTGACTTTTCAACCAGGGGATGCTGTCCAAAAAAGTAACCTTATTTTTTTTAATTTTATTTTATTCTTCGCTTTTTTTTGGCAAATTTCATCGAATACTTATGGGCTTCATAGAATATTTCATATTTAATATTAGATTTTTCATGACTCGGTATGAAAATACTCTAAGTGTTTTGAAATTTTAGGGATGCACCGGATCCACAACATCCATGGACCGCACGCCACTGATATAAGTACATATATAATAAAATAAAGTATAAAAAATATGTACTGTTTATGATTGATTGGGATGATTTGGAAGTTGATAAGTGAATGTATGAATCTAAGGCTTTTATTATAGTTTGACTATGATACTTGTAGTGTAGTTTAGAGCATGAGGAAGCCCCGATTGGAGGCAAAACCTTACGGAATAAATGTGTTATAAGTTTTAAGAAAAAAATTTTCCAGCTCGACAAAATTTTAGATAAAATCAGTAAACAACAAGGTATATTTGAAAATATTTTCTTGCCGACAGTAGCATAGTGTTGTCGATTTTCAAGAAGAAATCAATGAGGGTGTCCTACTTGATAGAGACTATGTATAGTTTCGAAAGCTTGACTTTCATCTTCACTCTTTCTTAAAATTATTATGTTTTCTGTGCATGAATACTTTCGCATGGAGTGGTATATCGATATATAAAATGTTATATTATATTAAATTGTGAATAAACCGCTCCTTGATAAGATACTCATGAACAGAAAACAAATATAATATTTATAACAAAAATTGAAGATAAAGCCTTTGAAACTATTGTCTCTATCAAATAAAATGATATATATTCATTTATATTTGAGAAAAACATTAAATTTAAATACATATAGTGATAATAACTCTTCTTCGACTACTTCTTCGACTGCCATACCCGAAACGGGCGTCGGCGCCTCTGCACATATACCTGTGCTCAGTGTGTTTAGTTGTTTTACACAGATATACGGGACCTACTATTTAAAGCCGGTTCCGAACGGCTAATTTGGAGAGGTTGTCTAGGCAATTATACTCTTGGTAGGTTGCCATAACAACTCTACTAACAACCATAATAACTCTAATAGGCTGAAATTACTATAGGTAAGTAAAAGTAAAAATTTACTTAATAATCCTGAAAGAATACAAATAAATTAAACCAACCTTAACATCATTCCATTCAACATCCTGTGTATTATATGTATTAACACGTAGCTGCGTTCCAGCTAAACTGACGCCAGTCATTTCATCCTGAAGTGCACTGATTTTGAAAGAACCAGGTACTACATGATGCAGCAATAACTTTAAATAAAACATTATTATTAATATTAATATCAACCAATTAATAATTATTCTTCCTGGAAGTAGTAATAAATGAACTTTGATAAAAAAATTACTCACCCCGCTTAAAAGTCGTGGATTTTCTTTGAATTTCTCATTTGCTTTATCTGGTCCACCAAGTTGAACAAGAAGAGCTCGGAATGCTTTATCAGTTGGAATGAAAATCGTGTAGGGTCCTAAAAAACGAGAAGCATATTAATATATTTGTATTTTTTTGTTCATTTCTCGACGATAAGAATATGAAATATTTTTTCATGGAGATTGTAACATTTAGTCTTGCTTTGTAAGTTCTTTTCACAAAAAAAATTAAGATTTGTTTTTCCTTCTGTGGCTGTAATTAATACAAGGGTAAAACATAGGCAATCAAATAAAACAAACTCTATTAGTCGAAGTTTGAAATTAATATTTTATCAATTCTTCTTCAGGACCTGAGTAGATTAGAGTGGAAATTACTAAATAGAAAACTAAATAAATAGAATTATTTATAAAAACAATCTCAAAACGTTTAATAAATAAAAAATCAAAACGATTAAAGAGAAATTCTACCTTTATCAATTGAGAATTTGTAAATTGTTGCTGATCGAAATTTTAAGAAACAAATATTTAATTAACAAAAGTTCAATTTTTTTAAAATATTTATAATTATACTATATTCAAACGCCTCCCACTCGATCGCGAACCCAAAGGTCGAAAATAATTTTCTTCTTCACTCCGGGGCGCAACCACAATGAGGCAGCGTCGAAAGACAAATATAAATTAAATTAAATTAGGGAACGAAGAAAGATTTTTATATTATAGACAAAAGGATCCGCCGGGATTCGAACCCGGGATATTCGCATGTGCACTGCGATGTCGAGAGGATAAGAGCTAAGGCTCTTATAAAGGCATCGCAGCGCACATGCGAAGATCCCGGTTCGAATCCTGGCTGATCCTTTTGTCTATAATATAAAAATCTTTTCTTCGTTCTCAATTTAATTTAATTTATAATTATGTTAATAGTTCCTTTGTAATTCTTACATAAAGCAATTCATTTTCAAATTAACAATTGATAAAATGAGAACTTGTTCAGAAAAGTTTTGATTTTTTTATTAAACGTTTTGAGATGTTTTTATAATGAATTGTATGTAAGGCCCAATTATAAATGGTGTCTTATAGAGAATTAAAAAAAAAGTTATATTAACAAAAGAAAGCAATTTATCAATTTTGTTTGGTTACATATTAATTTCATTCAGTTTATTTCTAAAACAATGGCGATGAGCCCAAAAATACCTCGTTCGATCTCCTATAAACATACGTGTTATTGTTGAACACAAACAAAAGCCAGTAAGGGCGACGCGATTTTTGAACATTAGGTCTAATTCTGTGATTTAACCTGGTAGCATTTAAGTTAATTACTGCCAGCTTCCAACAGTCATCAAAAGACCCCTTTTCGAAACAATGAAGAAGATGTGCTTGTTTTTTTTTCCTTCTCGTTTCTAAAGTACTCATGTCAAAAAATTTCTACAGAGGGTAGGTAAATTTATCTACTCTATTGTACTTGGGTCATCAAGAAATGAAAAAATAATATTTAATTCAAACTTGGACTATGGCGAGTTTGTTTTATTTGTCCGCCTGTGTTTAAGGTAGTTGTTCCGCCAAATTCGTTTTCTTAGGATTTTTTTGAAATTTATACAGATTATTATTTAAATACTTCTGCATCGATTGGTGCCAAAACGAAATTTATGAACAATACAGTTACGGAGATATTAAATTTCAAAAATCGAGTTTTTCAGGCTCTTTAACATTGCACTACACGGGATATCGAAAAATTTTAACACATATTTAATTATAATTAAGAAACCCTTCTTACCATTTTTATAAAAAACTAAACCAACATTAAACAATAACCAATACATACTTTAAGACAATTTTGATTCATAGTTACAACACAGTTTCTGAGATAATAAGGAATAAATAATGAAAAATGTATAAAAAAAAAATTTACACTAAAAACAATTTGGCAACATTTAACCAGCGAAAGATGTATAAAGCTAGATTTTTTCAAAATTATAATTTTCATAAGGTGTAACGTAGGCGATGATTACATTTGTTAAAAAATAACAAAACGATTTTTATAGAAATTTAAAATGTATTTTATCTGTCATTTTAATATAAAAATATTCAATCTCTTACAATGGTGCCAAATTTGTCAAACGAGCACGGGATTGGCTAGAATTGGTACATAAACAGCAAAAAGTTTTGGGCTTATGAACTATGAATCCTTATTGTCTGTTCTATATACTCTAGCATTAACTTTTTGCTAGTATTGTCGCGAAACAACTACCTTAATCCCTAAAACTAATAAATTAAGATAATAGTTTTAGATCAATCAGAATTAGATTTATGGCAAAAAAAAAAACTAAAACTAGATTTTCATCCATTTTTGTTTGTAATTCAAAAAAATGTAGTTTTTACTATAAATCGAATTCTCATTGTGCTAAAAACAAGAGGTATATTGGAAATGTAATTGAAGATTTTCAATTAATAAAACTAAATATTTAGAGCATTTTCTGTTCTGAAACAATACGCCTCGAAAATAGGTAAAAATCGTTTATTACGAGAATTATATTCTCAAAAACTAGACCCGAAGAAACCTAAGCCATTTTTGGAATCAGCCCGACAAATATACCCAGAAGGAGGTCTAACATTTTAGGCACCTAAATGTGGGTTAGATAGTGTTATTTACCTGTTTCATTTAAAATCGATTCGAGTCCAGAATCCCTCAAAAATTTAGCCATCGCAAATAGGCCTTCTCTTTTTAAAATTTTAGTCAATGTGATATTTCCTTCCGATGAATCCGAAGGAGTAGATACACTCTTCAAAAATGGAAACGGTGTCTGCGTCTCGGCATTTTCATTAAATGGTTTGCTTGGTGTTGGGTAAACGGGAGTTTGATATTTTACTGACTGAGGGAAAGTGTTGGCTGTTGGTAAAAATTGATAAGTGAGATTGACTTTTTTAGAATAGGAAGGTGATCGGTAAGTTGTCGTAGGAGGAGACGGTGTGCTTGAAACAGGAAACGATTTATCGTAAGAATTAATATTGTTCGTTGGGGAAAGAGAACGTTGGACGTTGCCTGACGATTTACTAGTTTCACTGATGTCATTTAACGGAGAAGGGTATTGTGTGGTGGATAAGTAGCCAGAATTATGATTGGAGGGAATTGTTGGCGAATACTGAACTGGAGAAGGGGACGGGAATTGAGAAGAGCTAAAGTGAGGCACGGAATTGGAATATTTGTTATCGGTGGGGGAATAAGAAATGGTGGGAGGTGTCGTGGACGGAGAATGGTAGATGGGAGATTGAGATTGAGATTGGACATGGACACTGTAAGGGCTGGTCGGGACTGTTGGAGTCATTTCGTGGGACTTGCGGACGTCGACAGACACTCGTTGGGTAGCCTTAGGAGTAGCGAAGCTTGGCGAAGGAATCGAAGCGTGGCCAACCGGATTTGCCGCTCCTGGGATTTTCAAGTCTCCCTTTTGGAGTTTTTGAATAATTGAGTCGACATTCTCAGCGCCGGCTGTGTCGCCATCTTTATTTCCTTTTACTCCTTTTACTTTCACAGACCCATCAGGTTGTTCTTCTAAAAAGACGAAGGTCACCTTTTTATCGGGAAGATTATCTGGTAAATTGCCAATTTCTTCAAGACCTCCATCTTTATGGCGAATTACTTTAAAATCCGTGCCGGGTGGTAAAACACCTTTTGTTAATTGATCAAAATTAACTGTAGGTAGTGCTTGAGTTGTTGATGTTGTTGCTCGTGGGGTTGTTGTTGATGGATTTGATTGAGGTTTCGTTTTTCGAATCACCTAAAAAAAGAATCATCATCATCAACATGAGTCAAAAATGAGGTAAAAATGATTGTTTTTAATAATAATCATTTAATTATATTTTGCCAAATATTTTTCTTGATATTGACAATTAAGGAGGGGTCTACAAAATAGATTCGCAACAGAAGGGAAGAATATAGCCTTGTGTTACAAAATGTGACGAGAAGGGAGGCGTTCAAAGGAAAATAAACAATTTAAATTAAACAAGAATACAATCAGGTGAATAACAGAATAGTCTTACTTTAGTTGGAATCATAAAAAGATCAGAAACCAAATAGCCACTGAAATAGTAGTTGGTGTATAAAATATACACAAGCGAGTAATTACGGTTTAAAATGAACTAAGGAATCATAACCTGGAGTTTGGCTCTGTTATTTATAAACTTGTATTATACTTGAATTATTACATATATTCAAATAACTCCTCAAAGTTGGAAAATTACTATTTCTTTGTCCTTAGGGACAACGCAACCACAACGAGTCCTCGCCTAGAGACATTTATAAATATTTTTATTTTTTATAATGATATTGATGAGAGAAGGAGATACACCAAAAAGTTGCATCCCCTAAAGGCCTGGGTTGGCCCCTCCATCGTGAAAAGAAGAAGAGGGGATTTTATGGGCTGGCTAGTAGTTGAAGTTATCTGTGGATGAGGGTCTTAAACAGCTGAAGGTTATAAGTTGAGGGGAAGACGGTGGCTGGAAGTGAGTTCCAGTCTCTTGAGGTCATAGGGATAAATGAGTTGGCGAAAGCGTTGGTTTAGCTTTTATCCAATTTGACAGCGAAGGGGTAGATTAGAAAATAAAGAAAAGATTTTATAAGAGCTCTTTAAAACTATCTGGAAGACACGAAAATCCCGGGCTTGACCCCCGGCTGATCCTTTTATCTTATTCTCTAATAATATTTGAATAATCATCTGAAAGTAATGGAAGGCAGCCCAAGGGTAGTGAAGAAAGAAAAATGATCGCATTTCCAAATAAGGTGTATTTAGTCATTTTTTCTTTCCTTTTCTTTTAAATTTTAATATTTGAATAATGTTGTTAATTTAAATGAGGATTCGTAGAAATGTGGACATTATAATTTTTTTAAAAACTAAAATTATCATAACTAAGTAGTTAAAATTTTCGTTCCGATTTCATGAGCAATTTTAATCTTTTAAATGTCTTGAATGAATCTATTAAAGTTGTTATAGGGAAATCAGGACTATATCCTGAAAGTGATATCCCCCAGCCAGAATTAAAAGAAATAGAAATTATAGAATCAATCCAGAAATTAAAAAATCCCAAAACTCCAGGCGAAGATGGTATAACTAATGAGATGATCAAATATGGTGGTCCTAATTTATGGAAAGAAATCATCTTATTATTAAAACAAATATTCACCCTATGTAAGATACCAGAAGAATGGAAAACTAATATAGTTATTCCAATTTTTAAAAAGGGAGAAAAGGGAAACCCCGAAAACTACAGAGGCATCAACTTGCTCAATACCCAGCTAAAGCTCACCACGTCTATTATTGCAAAGAAACTTACTAAAATAATAAATCTCGAAGATGAACAACAGGGATTTAGACGCGGGCGTTCTTGCATCGATGCTGTATTTGTTGTGAGGCAATTAGCTGAAAAAGCCTTGGAATTTAATAAACCTGCCTTTTTCTGCTTCATTGACATTGAAAAAGCCTTTGATAAGATCCAACTGAAGCATGTCCTGAAGATTTTGGAAGATCATGGAACACCAGTGGCCATCATTAGATTAATCCAGGAAATATATCAAAATAATTATGCAAGAATCAGAATAGAGGGGAAACTGGAGGGAATGATCCCAGTCAACCAGGGAATTCGACAAGGCGATTCACTAAGTCCATTTTTATTCAACCTTGTGATGAATGAATTAATAAAAGACCTAAAAAATGTCCAAGGCTACTCAATGGGAGATGAGAATGTCAATAGTGTGTGCTACGCAGACGACGCGGCTCTTGTTGCGGAAAGCGAAAACGACCTCCAACGACTCTTACATAAATTTGCACTTTCCTGCGAAAAATTCCAACTCAAGATATCCTCGAAAAAGACGAAAACTCTCACAATACCGAGAGAACGAGTACGTTGTAAGCTACAACTTTATAACACCATAGTAAAACAAGTGTCATCCTTCAATTATCTCGGCATTCAGATTACCAGCTCCGAAAGCGTTAGCGAGGAAGTCAGGCTCCAATCTATTAAGGCGTCCAAAATATCAGGATGCCTGAATGAAACGGTTTGGTCAAACAAGTTTCTGGGAACGGAAGCAAAAGTTCGCATATATAAGACCGTCGTGCGACCAATTTTGACATATGCGGCCGAAACAAGAACTGACACCGAAAAAACAAGAAAAATATTGGAAGTTTGTGAAATGAAAACGCTACGCAGAATTGCGGGTAAAACAAGGATGGACAGGGTAAAAAATGAAGATATTAGGGAAAAGTGCAATATACAAAATGTCAGCGTATGGGTCCAAAGGAGAAGAAAAGAATGGAGTGGACACGTATTGCGAATGAATGAAGACCGGCTGGTGAGGAAGGTACATGACAACATCCCTACAGGGAAAAGAAGACGGGGCCGTCCAAGAAAACGATGGAAAGACGCTCTGGAGTAAACAGGCTTTTAGCCTAACAATAAGAAGAAGAAGAAGAAGAGGACTATATCTTTTATGAAGATAATTTATATCTAATTGCCAACGTTTCGTCAACTTTGTTGACTTCTTCAGGGCTCAAATAGTTAACTTTCCTACAAATTTGTTATTTTTATAATTATTCTTTCTTAGTAAACATATCAAGGCAACTCATCAACAACAATCAGATTGAAAATTTTTTCTTTTTCTCTAAAGTCAACAAAGTTGTCGAAATGTTGGCAATAAAATATAAATTATCTGTATAAAAGATATAGTCCTTATTCCCTATAACAACTTTAATAATTTAATCGATGGACATAAATAATCAAAATAACTATTTAATAATGTGATGCTACAGAAAAATGTTAAAGATCTGCCATAGAATTACAAATGAGTAAGTTTTTGAAAAAAATAGAGAAAAGAGAAAACTGTGGAAAAATCTGAAGAATTCTTCAGATTTAACTTAAGAGAAGAGTTCAAATGATAGGGCCCTTAAGACACGGATAAGATATTTTAGAAGGCAAAAAAGGTGAAAGGAAAGTGGAGTATTTTCCCCAGGTAATGAAAGATATGAGATATGGGATTTTTAGAGAAGTGAAAGAGTTGGCAAGAGATGAGTGGCCAGTCAGTCGGTGATTGTGTCAAACCGACCTTAGGAAAGTATACTCGATGTTTATGATGAATTGTTTAGTTATGGTTATGATTCTCCTTTCTATTATTATAACGAATTTTAATTAAATATAATAGATTCATTCATGACATTAAAAACAATAGAATCTATTTATGTTGCTGTTGAATTCGGAATAGATCGACGAAAAGTTCAACTCTAATTAAGGTAGTTCTTTACAAATGCAAAAATTCAAGAAGTCTTCGAAACTTGGAATATGTCATTAAAAGCATAATAAACACACTGTTAAAATTTGAAGACGATTTACCATACCAAACATGAAATAATTGCAATTAAAAACCAAACATGAAATAATTGCAATTAAAAATGACATTTTTAACATAGAGTATATAGGGAAAGGATGGGGATATGATCATTATTTTATTTTTTTCATTGACGGACTTTCACCATCTTGGTGAAAAACTAATATTTGTTAGAATAATATATTCGAGGTAACTTAAAAAAAATTGAAATTATTTACCACGTAGTTTTGATAAAAAATAAAAAAAAACATATTTGGACGATTATCTTTAGTGGAGGGGATATAAGATCAATCGCTTGGAAAAGATTCATTCATAAAGAGGATATAGTAGTGTGAAAAGTACAGTCACGTTAAAAAAACATAACCTAAAATTTTAGCAATGTTCATATGTATAGAGTGGTTACGAGGCTAAAACTTTTCGTGTAGATTGTCGCGAAAGAACTACCTTAAGGAGGTTCTTTCGCGACAATCCACACAAAAAGTTTTAGCCTCGTAACCACTCTATAAATACGAACGGAACTAAAATTTTAGGGTATTTTTTTTAACGTGACTGTCCTCTCACACTATGAAATCTCTATATAGATACATACATACTAGCCGGATCGTTTCCAAGCCATTGTCCTTATATCCCCTTCAGTAAAAATAATCGCCCAGCTATGATTTTTTTGTTTTTTATCAAAACTACGCGGTAAATAATTTCAATTTTTTTTAAGTTACTCCGAATATATTATTCTAACAAATATTAGTTTTTCATCAAGATGGTGAAAGTCCTTCAATAAAAAAAAAAAATATAATGATCATATCCCCACCCTTTCCCTATCTACCCTATGTAAAAAATGTCATTTTTAATTGCAATTATTTCATGTTTGGTACGTCTTCAGATTTTAACAGTATGTGTGTTGTGCTTTTAATGACTTATATTCCAAGTTTCAAAAACTTCTTGAATTTTTGCATTTGTGAAAGAACTATATTAAGTAATTTTTAATTTTGAAAAAAATATTTTGTCTACATCTCTAAATATTCCCAATTAAATTTATAAATCATGGATAAGAATTATCCTATATCCAAAATGTTATCAATGATTTAATAATCCTTTACCTGAAGTCGTTTTCCATTAGCTAAGTAGACATCAGTAGCGTTCTTAGGAAGAACCACAGGTTCAATTTGATCTTCATCAGTCGGGGTTACCGATTTAGCCACTGCCAATTTTAGCTGTCTCAAAAGATCTTGTCGCTGTAAAAGTTGTACCAAGAATTGATCATGCAATTGTTTCTGGAGAGCCTCATCTTTTGTTCTCGATCCTTGTTGTTGTTGTTGTTGATTTTTATTGGCTGATGGCTTTTTGTTATTAATTTGAGATTGATGATGGCTGTTCAGTGGTTTGTATGTACTGAGATTCGGTTGAGATGTCGGTTGCACGTTGACAACTTTATTCGTGTAGACATTGACACTAGGCGAGCTTGATTCTTTATT
Organism: Forficula auricularia; assembly: GCA_024734495.1. NCBI lineage: Eukaryota > Metazoa > Arthropoda > Insecta > Dermaptera > Forficulidae > Forficula > Forficula auricularia. Next base: position 1,108,249 of record JALMQS010000828.1, on the reverse strand, counting down.
TAATTGTTCTCGTTGTTGGTCCAATTGACGTTGTTGTTGCAACAGAGATTGCTTCAATTGTTGATAAAGTTTTTGTCGATCACCTGTTAGAAAAAAAAAAATAAAAAAGTAAAAATTAAATCGTATAGATGAAAAAAATTAAATTAAAGAATACTAATTAGTAGAGATTGTGGTGTTGGTGCAAGGTGAAACATCTTTATTAGAGAATACATTTTTCACTCTTATCTATATACAGGGTGGGGCGTAAAGATCTACCACATTTTGAAGAGGTATAAAAAAATGAAAAAATTTAACTAGAAAAAAACTGAATATATTTTTGAAAAGAACATAAAATGATTTTTTACTTTACCATACAGGGTATGGTCAAGTATTGTAATCGTGAATGAAAAAAGTGGTTTTTTTCATTCTTTTTTTCGAAATATCTCAAAAACGGCTGAAACTGTTTTGATTAAAAAAATTGAGTGAAACCATGGCATTTCGCTCTACAAAAAAGCTCTAATAAGTGAACATCGAAAAAATTATATTTTTCGAGATAATAATTGTTTTGTCAAAATGTCTGCTAGTCTGTCTGTCTGGTTGTCTGGTTGTTAGTTAGTCTGTGCGTTACCAAATTTTTGTGGACGAGCTAGCTCAAAAACTAGTGTGAATATCGAAACCAAATTTCACCCATAGTTTTCGTCCATTGAGATTAAGAGCTGATTAGATTTTGGTGCATATCGACCCAAAATTAAGGGGGGTGGCGGGGGGTTAAAAATTAAAAATCTAGGCCGTTTGAGCAAACTCAACCAAATTTTGTATACATAATCAGTGGGACTCCAGAAGTCTAAAAATGCAAAAACTAACTGCCTAAAATGAGGGATGGGGACCAAAAAATGAAAATCTTTGCCATTTACCAAACTTAATCAAATTTTGTATACATAATCAGTGGACCCCAGAAGTATAAAAATACAAAAACTAACCGCCCAAAATGAGGGGGGGGGGGCAAAAATGAAAATCTTGGCCATTTACCAAACTCAACCAAATTTTGTATACATAATCAGTGGGACACCAGAAGTATAAAAATGCAAAAACTAACCCCCCCCCCTCTATATGATTATAAAGTATAAATAATTTTAGGGGCCAGGTTGGATGGTAAAGTCAAGTGGATGGTCACATCAGAACACGTCAGCTTATTTTTAAATGTGTTTTAAACATTATCAGACAAAGGGGGGAGGTCAAAAATGAAAATTCTTGCCTTTGGAGCAAACTCAACCAAACTTTGTATACATATTCTGTGGACCCTCAGATGACTAGACGTGCAGAAACTAACCAAATTTTGTAAGCATAGTTTGACCGAAAGGGCTAGAATTTTCATTTTTGAGCCTCCCCCCCCATTTTGGGTGGTTAGTTTTTGCATTTCTAGCCTTCTGGGGGTCCACAGAATATGTATGCAAAATTTGGTTGAGTTTGGTCGAAAGGACTAGAATTTTCATTTTTGACCCCTCCCCTTTTTTTCGTCTGATATAATGTTTAAAACAAATTTAAAAAAAAAATTATTTTATGTTCTTTTCAAAAGTATATTCAGTTTTTTTTTCTAGTTAAATTTTTTCATTTTTTTATACCTCTTCAAAATGTGGGAGATCTTTATGCCCCACCCTGTACTTCATATAATTTATAATAATATATAATTTACACACATATCACAGAGAAATCCTACGTCCTGTTCGACTCTGAAAATGATTAAGTATCTTTAATTTTTTGTTAATTCTACTTGGTAAAAAAACGCTTAATATTTAATTTGAAAGGTTTCTTTTATAACAGTCAGCTGCAAGTGTTTTGCAAAGGATAGATGAAGAAAATTAAAATTAAATTATTTTTATTTTTGGAGTGTAAAAATAAGTGGAGAAAACTTAGAAGAAGTTAAGGAATTCCGCTATTTGGGAAGTAAAATGGGACGAGAGAAGCCAAAAAGAAATGAAAACCAAAATTACTCGAGCGAAAATGTTTCACCTTGAACCAACATCATGCTCTGTGAAGCAAGTTTGTATTATAGTTTAATTACAATACTTATTGTCTATGTAGGAGCCAAAGGCGGCACCGATTGGAAGCGAAATGTCGCGGAATAAGCTAGTTATAAGTATTCATAAAAAAAATTGTTCTCGATCCGACCAATAAGTCTCTAGTAGCACAATGTTTCAAACTATATAGTAGCTATAAAGGGGCTATATAGATTCTCGAAATCTATATAGGCACTATATAGTTATCTATATAGTTTGAAACATTGATACTACTAGAAGATATTTCAATTTAAGACATGGAAAAGAACACGATAAGTAATTAAAAGCAAGTTGTAAATATTAAATAAATAATCTGACGTGTACTGATGTGGCCATCCACTTGACTTTACCATACAACCTGGCCCCTAAAATTATTTATAATCTTGTAGGGGGGTTAGTTTTTGCATTTTTATACTTCTGGGATCCCAGTGATTATGTATACAAAATTTGGTTGAGTTGGGTAAATGGACAAGATTTTCATTTTTTGACCCTATTCTAGCCCCCCCCCCATTTTGGGCGGTTAGTTTTTAAATTTTTAGACTTCTGGGGGGGGGGGGTCCACTGATTATGTATACAACATTTGGTTGAGTTAGCTCAAACGGCCTAGATTTTTAATTTTTAACCCCTCCTCCACCCCCCTTAATTTTGGGTCGATATGCACCAAAATCTAATCAGTTCTTATTCTCAAAGGACCAAAACTACGTGTGAGATTTGCTTTCGATATTCACACTAGTTTTTGAGACTAGGTCGTCCACATTTTGACAAAACAATTATTATCTAGAAAATTTTTCGATGTTCACTTAATAGAGCTTTTTTGTAGAGCGAAATGCCATGGTTTCGCTCAATTTTTTTAATCAAAATAGTTTCAGACGTTTTTGAGATATTTCAAAAAAAAGAAGGAAAAAAACACTTTTTTCATGAACGATTACAATACTTGACCATACCCTGTAAGGTAAAGTAAAAAGGCTGCTAATCTTTGTTAACACTCTTATGTGTTGATGGATTCTAGTAGGCATAAATTCTGGCAAAACATTCATGATAATTGTGATGATGCTGCGCCGGTGAGTTTATTTTATTAATCCACATGATGCTTTTTCACTCGGTCAAAACTCAGGATGGAGGGTGAGTATAAAAATAAATAAATAGATTATTTATTATAAGAGGTTTTTTATTTCCAGGTTAACAATGGTGGCCAATTTTCACATCATTTCGGCTTACTCTACCTTTATCAGAAACTTAAAATTTTTTTTACAATAATGTCTTATTTTGCGGAATTAGTTTTGATCATGATATATATAATAATAAGACATTTTTGTAAAAAAATTTTAAAGGTTTTGATGAAGGCAGAGTAAGCCGAAATGATGTAAAAATTGGCCACCATTGTTAACCTGGAAATAAAAAACTCTTATAATAAATAATCTTAATTATAATGATGCTAGACCGGTAAGTTTATTTTGATTCATCCGCTTGTTGCTCTTTTTTCTTTGTATAAAAAATTATTTTTAAGGTCCTGATGAAGGCAGAGAATGCCGAAACAATGTAAAAAAATTGGTCAACATTGTTAACCAAAATAAAATATCTCTCATAATATTAAATAATTTAATTATTTATTCTTATTAATACTCAACATCCATCCTGAGATTAAAAGACCGAGTAAAAAGAGCAACAAGCGGATGAATCAAAATAAATAATCTATTTATTTATTTTCATACTCACCGTCCATCCTGAGTTTTGACCAAGTATAAGAGCATCAAGTGGATTAATAAAATTCATGATAATGATGATTTTATAAAAATTATAGGAAATTAATTTTTTCCTTTATCTATTCTTCACAAAATATCTACAGCTGATTGCAATAAAGAAACCTCTCAAATTAAACATCAATTGCTGTTCAAAAGAGATTTTAAATTAACAAATTTTGGATTATATTCGCGATCACAGTTTCTGCCTTGTAAAGAGAGTATTAGGAGTTTAAAAATTTCACTTTATTTTCAAATTGTATAAGTATATTATTATCTTATAGATTAAATGAAAGATAAAAAAGTTAACATCTTAATTAAAATTAAAATCATAAATTGTAAGTGAAAAGTTTAAATTTTTTCTTTCGAACATGCTGAAGAAGATGGTTCGCAAATGGCCAAAATTTATTTGATTTTCTATTGAATATATCAAGTTTTAGTGTTTTTATCATGTATGGTTCATTGCTAAAATAAATTTTAAGTTCCTAAAAGAAAAAGAAAACAGAGAATTAAACAATCTTAAAACTTAAAGCAAAAAATTAGACAATGAATACTCCGCCTGCAATTCATGATCTACTTAATATTAAAATGAAAGCTACTTATTTAAATTAATACTTAAACTTGACATGATATAATAAATTATTATATAGAATTTAAGAGCTATATTTTTGCATTATTTGATTATCAGAATGGAAAAATTTGTTTTCACATTATATTTATTTTTTTGCGGAATTGGTTTTGATCACGATATATATGATTATTAGGTGTAGAAGTCTGAATGAATGATTTTCGATTAGATGTTTCCCAATTTGTTCTCCAAATTTTTTTCAAGTATAAATACATCTTTTAAATTATATTATATACTAGCTGCAAGGCCCGCCTTCGGCGGACCTCTTGCTAGCCAGGGGGCACGCCCCTGGACCCCCAACCCAGGAACCCCACTCCTACCCACCACACCCCCCGAAACCCAGCAAGTACCCCCACCCCCAAACTCTGCATTCGTGCCCAACCCCCGCACCCAGACCAGCACCCCACACTACATCCCGCATCCCACTCACCTCGGACCCCACCCCCGTAGTACCACTCTACGCCTCTGGACCCTCACCTGAACCCCCCACTCCACCAACCCTGCACCACCACCCCCATTCCACCCCGCGAAACACATACCCTAACCCATCCCCACTCCATTCCACACCCGCACCCACTTTTTGCATTTCTAGGCTCCTAGTGACCCACAGATTATCTATACAAAATTTGGTCAAGTTGGCTCTAAGGGTAAGAATTTTCATTTTTTGATCCCCCCCTACCCCCATTTTGGGTGGTTAGTTTTTGCATTTCTAGGTTTCTAGTGACTCACAGATTATGTATACAAAATTTGGTTGAGTTTGGCCAAAGAGCAAAAATTTTTATATTTTGATCCCCCCCCCCTTTTTGGGTGGTTTTTTGGGGGGAATTTTTTTAAACAAAAGTTGTCAGAAATCACATCCCCTACAACTTTGCTCATAATAAAATTTGCCGCAGAGTTAATAGCTTAGGAGTTATTTGATAATTTTAATTCGTGCGCCCCTCCCCTCCCCCAAACCCCCTTCTGGGGTAAAAATATCAAAACTTTATATAGCTAAAAACGTAAGTTAGAAAACATCTGATGTAAATATGAAATTTCATAATAATCCCTTCAGCCGTTTTTACGTGATTCGTGAGCAGTTTTCGGAAACGACGGAAACATACAGACAGGAATTTTGTTGAGGGTGTTTTCGTTCATAATTTTGCTTGAAACGTGTGCAACCAAAATTTGGCGTGATTTGGAGCAATGTACAGACAAAATCTTAATTTTATATATATATATATAGATATTGGATCATTTGGAAAATTTAGTGGATTTTTCTAAGGCAATTTCAAAAAATCATTTTGAGAATGGTAAAAAAGCGTAGTATACAATAAATTTTGCATTTCTATTTTTTCCTTTTTTCCTCTCTGGGGTAATTGAAATATTTCCCTCTCATAGATTCTGAGGTTATGGGGGAATAATTTATTTATAGCTCTCAAAAAATTTAACTTTATGTTATTCAGGAAATTCTATTGAAAACTAAACAAATACCCCAAAGGTTCGAGATAGGGGATTTATATTATTACGTGGGGGGTAACAATATCGCTCAAAACCTCCCTTTCAGAGGCCACAAGTCTATTCATGACAATCTGTAGTTGAGCGTTGTGGTTACTCGTTCAAGATTACATAGCCAAGATTTTTAAGATAATGATGTTGTCATATTATTGGCATGTTTATAGTCTCTTGGTTTATATATTTCATTTGGTTCAATATGGCCTTCTTAAAAGAGGACTTAAAGGTATCATTCTACAACCAATTAGTTATTGTACTTGTTTTCTGTGATAGTTTCTTCAGTAGATCTTCATTTAGGGTAGAGAGACTATTTGACGATTTATTTTTAATTGGATAAAATTATTTTTATTTTTAAAACGTTTCTATAAGAGCAATTTTACTAATTCTAGGAAGTATTTTTTAAAGAAGAAATTATGATTTTTACAATTTTAAGCTATTTAATTATTTTAAAACATAAATTTAAACTAAAAATGTATGAACAAAGTCAAATGATGATTAGTCTTTAACAATCAGAAGATTCTTCCAATTCCTCTGGAGTTCCTCATCTTTAGAATCATCAGTATCAAGGCCCAGATTAATATGTTCAGCTAGAACTAGTATCTTCAAAGTATTTCTTCTGTAGTTGACAGTAGAGTAGAAAATGTTTAATTGGTGCTTCAAAAGTCTGTTTTGAGACTTATCTTTGGGGTAAAATTTCCTGTTTTGAAACTTAGCAAACCCTTTCCAGATTGTTGCATTCGAAATGGCAACTCTACCATATACTTTAGATTTTCAAGTGCATTCTTCTTCTTGCATTCATATCTTTTTTGAAGAAAAAAGCAGTATAATATACCACATTATGGTGACAATTTTGGTTTCAATTTTATTTTGATTACACAAAGTCAAACTAATACCATGGTATCAACAAGATAGATGAATTTAGCAGATAAAAAAGTAATTTTTTCATAATGAAAGAATCATTGCTGTCAAGTGAAATAGGAACTAGGAATTTGAGGTGTAAATTTTAAAATCCACAAAACCTTCCAAGTGAATCAATTTCTTTGTATGATAATGATGCGCATTCTCAGAGAATGCAGCACCTATAAGATCATTATATAGAACCGGGCATTTCTGAAAAAAAGAGAGTGATAAAAAAATATAATAATAAAATATATATAAATAAGCTGACGTGTTCTGATGTGGCCATCCACTTGACTTTACCATACAACCTGTCCCCTCACTTATATTAAATATTTAATAAAATTATTTATAATCATGTAGGGGGGGGTTAGTTTTTGCATTTTTAGACTCCTGGGACCCACTGATTATGTATACAAAATTGGGTTGAGTTTGGTAAATGGCAAAGATTTTCATTTTTGACCACCCCTCCTCCATTTCGGGCGGTTAGTTTTTGCATTTTTAGACTTCTGGGGACCCACTGATTATGTATACAAAATTTGGTTGAGTTTGCTATATGGCCAAGATTTTCATTTTTTGACCCTCCCCCCCATTTGGGCGGTTAGATTTTTCATTTTTAGACTTCTGGGGGTCCACTGATTATGTATACAAAAGTTGGTTGAGTTTGCTCAAACGACCTAGATTTTTAATTTTTAACCCCCCTCGACCCCCTTAATTTTGGGTCGATATGCACCAAAATCTAATCAGCTCTTAATCTCAATGGAACAAAACTACGTGTGAAATTTGGTTTCGATATTCACACTAGTTTTTGAGCTAGCTCGTACACAAATTTGGTAACGCACAGACTAACTAACAGACATTTTGACAAAACAATTATTATCTCGAAAAATATAATTTTTTCGATGTTCACTTATTAGAGCTTTTTTGTAGACCTAACTGCCATGGTTTCGCTCAATTTTTTTAATCAAAATAGTTTCAGCCGTTTTTTAGATATTTCGAAAAAAAGAAGGAAAAAAACACTTTTTTCATGCACGATTACAATACTTGACCATACCCTGTATGGTAAAGTAAAAATAGATAGATATATAGACAAAAGGAACAGCCGGAGGTTGAACCCCTGTCCCCACGTAACGTTGTGAAGCTTTACCAACTGAGCAAGTCATAGAACCCATACTAATTCTAAATGTCTATATGAAAATGGTATTTAATAACATTTTTAATTTTTTCTTTATTTATTTTCACAGCCATATAGCTATTTAGTGGCCTAAATATTAAACTATAATTTATTAAGGTAGTTGTTTCACTATATAGATTTTCTTAGGATTTTTTGAAATTTAGACAGATTATTATTTAAATACTTCTGCATCGATTGGTGACAAAACGAAATTTATGAACAAGATAGTTCCGGAGATATTAAATTCCAAAGATAGAGTTTATCAGACTCTTATACATTGCACTATACGGGATATCGGAAAGTTTACATACATATTTAATTATAATTAAGAAACTCTTCTTACCATTGTTATAAAAAACTAAACCCACATTAAACAATAACTAATACATTTTTTAACAAAATTTTAATTCATAGTTACAACACAGTTTCTGAGATAATAATGAATAAATGATAAAAATGTATAATGAAAAATTTACACTAAAAACAAGCTGGCAACAATGCATATTTTTAACCTAAAAAGTGGGTTAACTTTAGTACTTTTTTGACGTTTTTCACTTCAGTCATTGTCGCAACAGGTTTCAATCGCTTATTAAGAACTTTTTGTTTTATAAATCTCCCTTTATAATGTACTTTATCTGACATTTCTATGATAAAATATATACAAGCTCGGACAGTGTTGCCAACGAGCATGGGATTGGCTAGTAGTGGTACATAAACAGCAAAAAGTTTTGGGCTTATAAATTATGAATATTTATTGTTTGTACTATATACTCTAGTATTAACTTTTTGATAGTATTGTCGCGAAACATCTACCTTCAACACCTCGCAATTAATCTCAGCACCCAGAGGTGGAACATCATTTTTTCATGTTGAGTATACTCACGGTCCAGAGCTTGATGAAAAAATAATTATCTAGCTTTGGTTGCAGCTAATAATTGAGAGGTGTTTAATTATAGTATCATATAATAATTTTCTCAGATAATTATAGTTGGTTTACTATAATCACAATGATACTAAACCAACTAAGATAATTAAATTTATTAGTCGGAAATAGCGGAGTCATTAAGAACATATAATTATTATTTAATTATTAATTAAATATATTCCTAATTGGCTTACTCTGAAGGAAAAGTTCCTCTTGGAAGGCGTCTTCGGCCCTCCCTCGAGGTCTCAGTGACGCTGAATTCACTGTTGGCTTTGGTGACGGTTGAATAGTTTGATGTTGTTGTTTAATTTGCGAATGAAATTGTACCGTGAGAGGTTGTCCATCAGGTCCGGGACCTGTAATCACTTCCGCTTCCGGCACACCGGGATCGTACCGCCTTTGATGTTGTTGAATATCATGCAAAATTTGATCTTGTTGCTCTTCACTTAATTCCACTCTTGGATCATCCGGTGGCGATGATCTCGAAATTACAGGTAACGGAGCCTGGAAAATATCAATATAATAAGCATTAATGGATTGTCGTGACGAGAAAGTTGCAATCTTATTGAAAAGGTCTATAACATTCATTTAAAGGCTAAAGGATATTAGTTATTGAATTGGATTTTGATAGTCGATAATTAGACCACACATCACTGTTCAAAATCTTTAACAAATAAAAGTTTTCAAAGCAATATTTATGTCTGTTGTTTAAGTTTATATTTATAAGTGAGCTAATGTTTGTGACTCTGTCTTTAGTTCACATTAATTACAGACAGGAGCCTATCAGAGGAAGAAAGAGGGGCAGTTGCCCCGGGTCTCATAATAACTGAATTTGTTAATGTTGAAGCGCGCAAAAAATTCTGTGAAATAAAAATGTTATAATTTAATAAATATATAATAAAATTGTTTTTATTTTCTTGCCCAGAATTTTATTTTGAACTTAAAAGGCGCTCAAAAATATTACTTGCCTGGGACCTGGCATTTTCTACGAAAGGCCCAGATTACAGGTAATCTTCGGCTTACGACGGTTCGCACTTATGACCTTGTGTTTGTCTCTTTCATATATGTCCATCAGTCCAAATTACATAAATAAAACAAACAGTTGCGGTACAGTGTTTGCAGTTCCGGTGAATTAATAGTTATCTAAATCTGATATTCATTTCGATTAAATATTTTCTTACCGAGCGTAAAAGGCAGTTCCTAGAATAATAAAAATTAAGAAATTAATCTCTACTTGGTGCGGGGTGGGTGCGGGGTGGGGTGCGGGGTGAGGTCGGTGGTTGGGCATGGGTTCATGGTGCGGGGGGTGGGAGGTGCTGGGTGGGGTTCGTGGGGTGGCGAGTGGGAAGTGGGGTTATTGGGTTGGGGGTCCAGGGGGTGTGCTCCCTGGCTAGCAAGAGGGCAGCCGAAGGCGGGCCGTCGCAGCTAGTTTATAATAAATATTTAAATATAAATTGTTCATTTGTGCCTAGATTATATATACAGCGCTATCGCTTTAAAATTTCAATAAAAATCATTCTAAAAATGTTTTCTGCTATTTTTAACCATTAGTTCTAAAGCTAGAAAGTCAAAAATCTAATCAGTTCTCCGTATTGGAAATACAAACATTTTATAAAGAGAAACAAAGTGGTTGTCCTCTGCTTGATGCAAATAAACATATAAACATATATAAGTATTATTTTGAAAGTTTATAATAGGAAAATAAGGACAAGTTTTTATGTGTGACTTTTTTATATAACAGCCAACGTTTCGTCGACTTTGCCTACTTCTTCAGGGCTTCAAATAGTCATGCCACACATTCGTCTAAATTTTCTTGTTATCTTCATTACCATTGAAGACTATCAGAAACACAAATTTCAAAAAAAATTTTGGCACATTCACATAAACAATTTTTCTTTCACTGTTTTTAAAAACAGAATAGAATATTGTTTTTCTTTTTAGGTTAAAAATAAAATAAAATGAGAGTCTTCTGTTTTTTAAATAAAATAATTTTTAATTATTCTATTCTTTCTATTTAAAAAACAGAAGACTCTCTCATTTTATTTTATTTTTAACCTAAAATAAAAACAATTCTGTTACCATCGACAGTGAAATCTTTTATTCAACTAATATTGTTTTTCTTTTGATCCTTACATAAAGAAATCTCAAATTTAAAAATTACTATTATAAACTTTCAAATTAATATAAATTATGGACGGAAATGATAATAAATATACCTAGGTTTTATTAAATATAAATATATATAATGTATATATATTATTTACATATTATATTAAGTGGATATCGATGAGGAGGTCCATAAAAAAGAAGAAGATAATTTACACTATCTTTTTATTCATAAAACCGACGTTTCGGAGGATATTCCCTCCTTCTTCAGGGTTTTGAACAATAATATATTGTTACTGCCACTGAAAGAGGAGACAGAGGGAATGTCGCATTGGATTTCCTTCACTGACTTTTAAAACCCTGAAGAAGGAGGGAATAGCCTCCGAAACGTCGGTTTTATGAAAAAAAGAGTGTAAATTATCTTCTTTTTTTTGGACTGCCTCATCGATATCCACTTAATTCACTTATCAGTCCGTCTCCAAAAATTACTACAATCTTATACATATTTATATATTTAATAATTATATATGTGTATGTTTATTTGCATCAAGCAGAGGACAAACAACCTCTTTGTTTCTCTTTATGATTCAACAACTCTGCTACTCTCGGCAAAACAAAAACTTTTCAACAAACATTTTAGCACAAGAACGAACTTTTTGTTTTTATGTTATCCAGACAAACAGACAGAAACAAAATAATGGTTGAAAATGATTTTTCTCCAGGTTCCAGACATTTTTCAACACAAGGAGAGTGAAAAAAAATGAAAATTTTTGAGTGAATTGAATAGTGGTCTCGTCCAGCAGGCAGGCTTACAAACTAATATTGCTATGGACGGAGAGATAGATTACATCATTATAAGAATTCGTGACTGGTGAAGGTGATATATGAACTTACTTAGTAAAAATTACCACTTGCACTACGCGTGGTAATTTTTCGTTTTAATATGTCAGATCTTATGACCTCTGTGGTGTTTATCCCAAAGAACACGAACATGATAATCCAGTTGTTCATATTAAGCTGAATGAAATACCTACGCCAACTGTCAATGTCAAACTCATGGGCGTCTGTGGCGCGGCAAATCTTCGGCCGGAAACCGAAGTTTAACGAAAGTTTCCAAAGCATCCAAGGCTCTCTAGGACTTATCCAACTAGGCAGGTCAACCGGTGCACCCGCTCAGGCTCAGGGCAAAGCCTATCAGAGGAGGTGGCATGAAAAAGACTCCGAAACAATATTTTAAAAATAAGCTGACGTGTTCCGATGTGGCCATCCACTTGACTTTACCTACAACCTGGCCCCTCCTTATATTTAATATTTAATAAAATTATTTATATTCATGTAGGGGGGGTTAGTTTTTTGAAATTTTAGACTACTGGGGGCCCACAGATTATGTATACAAAATTTGGTTGAGTTTGGTACAAGAGCCTATATTTTTAATTTTTAACCTCCCCCCTCCACCCCCCTTAATTTTGGGTCGATATGCATCAAAATCTAATCAGCTCTTAATCTCAATGGACCAAAGCTACGTGTGCAATTTGGTTTCGATATTCACACTAGTTTTTGAGCTAGCTCGTCCATAAACATTTGGTAACGCACAGACTAACGGACAACCAGACAACCGGACGGACGGACAGACTAACAAACATTTTGACAAAACAATTATTATCTCGAAAAATATAATTTTTTCGATGTTCACTTATTAGAGCTTTTTTGTAGAGTGAAATGCCATGGTTTCGCTCAATTTTTCTAATCCAAATAGTTTCAGCCGTTTTTGAAATATTTTGAAAAGAAGAAGGAAAAAAAACACTTTTCATGCATGATTACAATACTTGACCATACCCTGTATGGTAAAGTAAAAATGGAGCTGACCATGTCCGTGTCGGGCAACATTTCCAGAGTTCCGTACCTTAAAACTAGGGCTGGATTTAAGGGAGGGCAAACGGGGCAACTGCCTGGGGCCTCCAAAAGAGAAGCCCCCACATAAATTGTACTTATTAAAAAAAAGTTTAGTAAATCCAAATATGCATGCCTTGAGCACTCATTTTATAATAAAAATATATTCAGTTGAATAAATAGTTATTTTATATAAAAATTTCAATTAATCGATTTTTAATTTTTATTTCGTTGAAAAAAGCTCGCAAGGTACGAAAATAAATAAATTTTGAGCGAATTCAATTCGATCTAGGACCGTTTGGGAGGCAGACGATCCGAGTATACCTAGTAATGTTTTTAAGAAGTGATTGGTATTATCGCTGATAAAAACTAAAGACAAATTTGGGTGTATATTATCCAAAGTATTAGCCACCAACACTCGAATATATTAAGTAACCAATATGAAAGATATAAGTGAGAAGTGATGGAAGGCAGCCCAAGGAGAGTGAAAAAATTCGCTCGGTTTATGGTTTATTGGACAGTCATTTTTTTCTCTCACTCAAAACCCAACGTTTCGGAGGATTTTCGATCCTTCTTCAGGGTTTAAAAGGGGTCAAAGAGGGAAATATGCAAGATACTTTCCCCTTCGCTCCTTCAGCAGAGCTCGAATGTTGTCCTTTCTCAACAGAGTCAACAATAGAATTTTTAAAGAATAGATTTTTACCCTTAATTAATAATTTATTTATAACGACCAACCTTCCCACAGACGTTCAACTTCGTCTTCTACACGGCATGTCGACCACAAGGTTAGCGACTAAGTTGACCGTCTGTGGGCAGCTTTACACATCTACGTAAACGCCAAAGAAGCAAGCGTTTCTCTGCTTTTCTGCCTTTTGTCGATATAGCGGCATTCTCTTTATTTATCGGTCGAGACCGAAACGTTAACTTGAGCTGAGAAGCTCATACCTACTACCGAACCTCAACAAACAGCCGGAAAGAAGGAAAACCTAAATGGACGAATGTACCTTATTTTCTCCCTGATTCTATCCGCACGCACAAATTAATGTATATTGATTGATCTAATAAATATATTTTTAAAATACTTAAAATACTCAAGATTGAGTTGTTTACCAAAAAAGAAATAAGTCTTTTTGATTTTAAGTCGATTCTTCCACGTTTTCAGTAGAGGTTGCCATTAATAGTCAAAACATCCAAAATGGAATCCAATAAGGTTATTCCTCTAGTATTAGTTAAGAATCGATCGTTATTTTTGATTTTAAGTCGATTCCTCCATGTCTTCAGCAATGGTTACCAATAATAATCGAAACGTCAAAAATCTAATGTAGAATTGTTATTGTTCAAGTATTAGATGAGAATCGATGCCTATTTTTGATTTTAACTCAATTCCACCATGTCTTAAGCAATGGTTACCAATAATAACCGAAACGTCAAAAATCCAATGTTGAATGATTATTCCTCGAGTATTAGATGAGAATGACTATTTTTGAATTCAAGTCAATATGGACTGTAAATTGCAAGTGTTATCTGATTAATAATAAAGGAATAAACATATTAATATTTCAAATGACTTTGGATAAAGTTTAGCAACGATCCGTTGCAGTTTATTTTTAAATATTACCATACCAGATGCTTTCACGCCCTCATATACCGATCTCTACTCCGCCAAGCTATACCCTCATTCTAAAAAAACCCCGTCACGCCATATAGTCTTCGCCTCAACTAAAGTAAGTCTTTATTAGCACCCCTTTTTCAGTACTGTGACATAATTTTTTCGAACTCCCTCGATGGTAAATCAGACAAAAGACTAGAAATAGCTTTAAATTCCGCTATGTCTTAAATCTAAAAGCACCTAGCCATCTTTCGGATCAAGATAAAAAAATCATTCTCTTTGCCAACTTTAAAAAAATAGTCCCTGGCAGGGGCTGCAACTTAGATAGGGAAATCGGTCCCAATTTTTCTTTCGCACAGGCGCAAGTTGCCAACATATTTTCACCAAAAAATAAAATAATTACATATATATTTTTCGTTTTTTTTAAGAAGAATGGTGTATTTTTGTGAAAACTGCCTAGAATTTTATATTTAAAAAAAAAATTTTAAATTTTTTAAATTTTCTATATTTTATTATGAATTTTTCTGTTATTAAGTTGCCTAAGATCTGTTACTGTCTTCTTTTCTATTCTGACGTTTTAGGAACAACTATAATATATATATATATATATTATATTAATTATTAAAATTGTTAATTGATAATAATAATAAAGATGATAAACAGATAATACATAAGATAAGAACATTCCAAAAGGTAATTTTGTCATTTCTGTCAATTAATTTCATTTTATTTATATTAAAAATAATTTAGGCTAAGTAAAATTGCTAGGGAGTTTGTATATCATTCAAATTTAACGGTCATTCAACTGTTATAAATAAATTAAATAGTAAATTTCAATATTTCACCTTATTTGTTGAAAGATGCCTCAAACATAAGGAATAATAAATCGTAATTAAATTCATTTCTGCATTTAATGAATAGATATTAATAGATTTTGATTTCTTTTAATTAACTAAAAATTTAAATTTGTTGTTCATTTCTACATATGTTATTGAAAAAAATATATTTTTCCTAGAAATTTTTTATTGTACCAATAAAAAGTTCAGTCCAATATATTGCAGGGGTTTTCCCACCCCTACCTCATGATTCCACCCCCCCCCCTATTTTCATGGAAAATAACCCCCAATTATATTTTTTAAACCACTTCTAAAGAATTAGAAGAGATTTTTATTACCTTTTGTTGAAATTATTAACTTAAACGTTTTTATTTACATATATCATATAATGCTAATTTTGCATCAATTTTCAACCCCCCCCCTGTGGGCACCTCTGTATATTGTATATATATATATCTTTATTAAATTACCTTTTTTTTATAGGTACGGCTCTTATAAGAAAGAGAAAAAAAAGATTTCCTAAACATCCATCAGCTCCATCAGTAGGTATTTGCTTACAGAATTTTTTTCTTCCATATTCAATGCAATTAAGTTTTCCAAGCAACTTGGGTATAAAGGTTTTATTCTTATATATCTATCTATATAATTTTTTTTAAACTACTTTGATAATTCAAAAAAAAAAAAAAAAAAAAAATGAAAGGTCACAGGGTCTGTTCTGTTTATCTTTGTGATTCGAAACAATATAAAGATTTAGATTCAAAATTAAAGTTTTTTAGATTTCCAGTTAAAGAGGAAACTAGATGTTCTAAGTGGCTGGCATTTGCTTCAAACCCCAAACTTCCCATCAAAATTAACTCAAAATTAGTAAACCTATGCATATGTTCTAAACATTTCAGTCAGAATAATCTTAGGGCTAATGGCTTGTTGGTTTGGAACGCCCTCCCTGACATTAATCCTCCACCAATTTTAAGTGCAAATCATGACTCCTTAGCTAATTCTAATTTTTTAGTATCTTCTTCAGTAGATAGGAATAGTACCGAGAATCAAAATTTCGAATTTCCTGACTATACAAAATTCTTACTTAAATTTGGATAATGCAATAGGAATAAACGATTCGTCTTCTCTGGGAAATTCAAATGAACTTAGGGAAATTGATTTTGAATGTTTAAATGAAGATCCCCAGAATATTAGTTATTTTCCTTTTGAAGAGACAGTCAGTTCTACAATAATAACTAGTCCTATTTCTTTAGAAAATAAGGGTACATTACCAAATTTTCAAAATTCTGACTTAGATGATTTAGGTGTAAGGCCACTTTCTGACCAGGGCCCTTCAAATTCAGAAAATAATTCAGAACCTTTCTTTATAAAAAGACCAACAAATCAAAAAAAAAGATATTCGTCAAATATTTTAAAACAATGTAATTTAACGAAAACTGATATCACACCTAAAAAAAAATGGCTATTAAAAGTAGCTTTTCTTATAATTCTTTCAATGATAAAATTGAAGGGTTTGAGGACTTCGGATCTTTTGGGAAAACAAAAACTTTGGCCAACCATGCTCTTGTATTTATGTTAAGGGGTCTAAACAGAAAATGGAAATTGCCTATTGCCTATTATTTTTGCAAAGACACTACTTCATCAGGTATTCTAAAAGACATAATTATTAAAATCATTATGGAATTGCAAAATTGTGGTTTTGTTGTAGTTGCGACCATCTGCGACCAAGGACCAACTAATAAAAGTGCGATAAATAGTCTCATCAAAGATTACATTAAATCCACAAAAAGATATGCAGACAATTTTTTATTTTCCATTAATGATCAAGAAATCGTCCATTTTTATGACCCTCCACATCTTTTAAAATGTCTTAGGAATCTATTTTTAAATAATAGGGTAAAGATAGCCAATGGATATGCCGAATGGGATCATATTACAAGGACTTATGATACCATCTTAAAAACTAATGAATCCCATCCCCAAAATAACACAAGATCATATTAATCCCAAAAGAAAAGAAATGAAAGTTTCTTTGGCTGCACAGATATTTTCCAATTCTTTTTCAACAGCCATTTATATGTCTATTCATCCCGAACACCGCAAAATTCTTGATAAAGATAAGTACGGTGAAAAAGCATATTATGAGCAACTATTAAAATTAAAATATGACCCAATATTTTTACCTCCCACAGCAATTTATACATCTAAATTTTTAGAATTCGTTGATAAATTGTTTGATAGTTTTAACGGTAAAAGCGAGGAATCGGTCAAACCTTTGAGAAACGTTTTAACATCAAAATCATCACACCACGAATTTTGGAACATGGCAGCAAAAGAGATTGATTCTTGGCTATTTGTAAATAATAAAAACCAACAAAAAAGACAGGGGACACAAATATCATGGGTTGCTAACATCCATGCAATTAAATTTCTTTGGGCAAAATTAAAAGGTTTGGGATTTAAAAAACTTAGCGTGGGTCATTTAAATCAAGATCCACTTGAAAATCTTTTTTCTGTTATAAGGCAGCATGGTGCCCAACATGTCCCCAATTTGAAGCTGCTTTTAAAACGTCAATATTGACAAATTTAGCTTCAAACAAAATTAAAATTTAATTCACATTTTGAAAATATTGGGTCAAAATTAAAAAACGAAATTAAAAAAAGGGTGCCTTTTTTCATTAGACATTTGCCCCGTTCATAAAAATCAATTAATAGAAAAAATTCTCACTGTTCTCGTTCTAATATTTATATACCGATTTGTAAAAATTGAAAACCGGAAATTAAAACAAATTATGAGAAATAAAATTTTTATTAGAAGAATGAATATTCTTAGGGGGCAATAGATTTTATTTTTTTAGACTTTTTTGTTGAACAGACTTTGTTGAATTTTTTTTTGTAGTTTCCTTCTAATTCTTATACTATCTTTTCCTTTCAATTTTTCTACTGTTTTTATTTAATGCTTCTTTAATTAATTTTTCTATTTCCTGCTTTATCTGACCTATATTATCTATCCTTATATCTTAAAATGAATTTTTAATACTTGTAAAAATTCATTTTTTCGTCATATCCATTCCACGGTGTTCCTGGCGAAACTTCTTCAATACCTTCTCGTGGTTTTCGCTGAGTAATGGATTGGCTAATACGACATACTAATATTATGTAGATTTAAAACTTTTAACAAATATTAATTTTCTTTTTTTAGGCCCGTCGCTGCTGCTTTTTATTAATGGAGACTGGCCTTTATTAATATTATTGCTATTATCTTAAATTATTTAATCCATTAGCCAAAGTTGAAGAATCAACTATAATTTTCTTGTTATGTTTATTTAATATATACTTATATATATATATATATATATATAGGAAATAATCCCGATGATGGATGAAGATGAGTTTTTGACTCGAAAGGCTTGATGGAAAGATATCGGAGGAGCGCCGATGTCGTCGATTTTCTTCAGAGGTGAAAACCTCTCTTGGTGGCGTAAAGCCGTGAAATTTGCTTTCCCAAAATAAGAATTGGCCCGGAGGCTTGTGAAAAATGCTTTTTTAAAATAAGAAATTGGCCGGAGGCCAGTGAAAAATGCTTTCAACAAAATAAATGGCACAAGGCCCGAAATTTATTACTTCTTCGTGGTTACAAGATTTCGTACAGCTTTGTTCTTCAATCGTTCCAAAGTCGACAGGCGAACTCTTGGAGAGCGTAAAACAGCTCTTCACACAGTGAGGGCTGAATTGCAACTGCCTCGCTAATTACGGCTTCGCTTCTTTTATAGCCGCCGATTTAATTGGTAATTAAGGTGATTGGTTGATAATTTTCCCTAGATCGCGCTCGATTAATTATAAAAAGGCGTGGTCTTCTTCTTCGCTAATTAGTCTTTCATAAGCCACGAATCGATTAACATCGAAAAATAAATTACATTTCTAATTGAAAAAAAAGCAGAAAATCGATCCCTACATTCTCCCCTTTCTCAATCAAGTTACGACTCGGAACTTATAACCAATCATCTTTTACATAGTTAAATATTTCAACTTAAAATTAATTTAGTTATTGTCTTTTCTTCTTTAAAACCGTTTAGGTATTTTTAACTTAATCATAAAATACAGAATTATTATTTTTTTTTACAATGAAATAGCACTTAAAACTAAACTTAACTATTGTTATTTTTTACAAAACAAATTGATCTTGAAAATTACTTGAACAAAACAAAAAACAAATTTTATGCTTAAACTTAGTGTTTCTTAATTGTCTATTTCTTTGATTTTAACTTAAAAACTAACACTTTCACACACTATTTTTCACTTGCACTTAAATTAACACTTTTTTTTTTTTTTACACTTTTATAATTAACACAACACTTCACTTGGGTATCTTCTTGAACACTTAATATAGTCTGAGGTAAGGGACCGACATGGGTTTTAACTGGTATTGAGGGGTAATTGAAATTAATTTTATCAGATTTAAGACCACTAAACTTTGTAACGTCATAGGCTGCGTAATCATTTTGGCTTTTGATTCTAATTTTCTTCGTAAGTTCCCCAATTCTTCTTGCTTGAAACCCCTTAACCTTGTCTTTGTTCATAGGTGAATTTGTCCCTTGACCATCTTCTAAATGACTTTCTTTACTTGAGATATCTTTATTTTCTTCTTTCAAAGCGTTAGCTGTTTTTGTAAAATGACTGTCTTGATCTGATAATTTCTTGTGTAATTCCCTGTTTTCATGTTTAATTAAATTTATAATTTCGTTTAATGAATTATTTTGATCTATCAGTTCGTTGTTCCTTAATTTTAAATGGTTAATTTCGTTTCTTTGAATTTTTCTTTCTTCGTTGAGACTTCTATTTAAACTGTTCAATTCCTTTTTCATTGACTGAATTTCGTGTTTTAATGAATTGTTTTCCATGCGTAGTTCATCTATTAAATGAGATTCTGTTTCTGTTCTTGTTTTGTTAATTTTATTAACGTCTATGCTTTTAATAATTTGGATGCCATCTTGTCCTATTTTAATTTCGGCCTGATCTAACAGATCGATTCCTAAAATTACTTGTTCGTCTATTGTTTCGTTTGGAACTACATAAAATTTAATATTAAAATCTTCGTTGTCAATTCGTGTGGTCGTTTTAAAATATCCTTTAGTTCCTGTTCGTGAAAATGCAAATCCGTTTAAAATGATATTCGAGTCTGTTAATTGTGGTGATCCTAGCTGTTTGTGGATGTCTTTGCTCATGAGCGATAAGCCTGCACCGGTATCTACTAAGGCGTTAATCTTGTGGTTGCTTATTGAAATGATCTTGTGATTGGATTTCGTTTTTTGACTATTTGCCGTAACTATGTTCATGGGTGGGTCTTTTTTGGTGATTAGGTTTTCGTTTCTATCCTTACTGCTAACTGGCTGTCTATTGCATTCATGATTTGCTACGTTAGCTGACTTGAAAGTGATTTCCGAATATATTTTTAACTTTTCTTTAAATTCTTTTATCGTTTTTGCTCCATAGAGTATTACTTTATTAGGACTATTGTCCTGTATACCGTCCAGTATATACTCTATTAATGCCTTGTCTTCTAATTTTCCCCTGCTTGCTATCTCTTTCATAATCAGGAAGTATTCATAAACGTGCTCACCCTTTTGCAATTTTCTTCTGGCTAGCTGTTTATGAATATCCGCGCTGCTAACTTGCAATGAGAATTCTTCTAATAATGCTTCTTTTAATTTATCCCACGTATTAATGTTTCTTTCACTTTCTACGAATAGCCTAGCTAGTCCAGTTATTAGCCGTCTGCCAAAGGTAAATAGTTGCAAGGTACTCCAACTTTGAATGCTTGCTTCGGATTCTATGTCCTGCACCCATCTTTCTATTGAATAACTGTCTGTTCCGTTGAATTTTTTTATTAGCGGTTCTACGTCCCTAAAATTGATTGGACTGTGTTCCATGACTGTATAGTGGTCTTATAACTGATAAGAGGGATAGGTGTGTAGGTGTGCGGTGGGATTGTCGGCTCTTACCTCGTTAGTTAATTCTTCGTCGTGTGTCCCTGCTGCTACTCCTGTGGGTGGCCTGGTTGACGGCTGTTATCCCGCCGAGTGTGCACTACCGTCGTCGTGTTGTCTTGGCTTCTTCGTTCGATCAGCTTCAATCACGATGAGAAACTGCTGCTGCTGCCTGCTACGTCGCCTGCCTTCGCTCGAATATTTATATACCGATTTGTAAAAATTGAAAACCGGAAGTAAAACAAATTATGAGAAATAAAATTTTTATTAGAAGAATGAATATTCTTAGGGGGCAATAGATTTTATTTTTTTATGACTTTTTTGTTGAACAGACTTTGTTGAATTTTTTTTTTGTAGTTTCCTTCTAATTCTTATACTATCTTTTCCTTTCAATTTTTCTACTGTTTTTATTTAATGCTTCTTTAATTAATTTTTCTATTTCCTGCTTTATCTGACCTATATTATCCTAATCCTTATATCTTAAAATGAATTTTTAATACTTGTAAAAATTCATTTTTTCGGTATATCCATTCCACGGTGTTCCTGGCGAAACTTCTTCAATACCTTCTCGTGGTTTTCGCTGAGTAATGGATTGGCTAATATGACATACTAATATTATGTAGATTTAAAACTTTTTAACAAATATTAATTTTCTTTTAGGCCCGTCGCCGCTGCTTTTTATTAATGGAGACTGGCCTTTATTAATATTATTGCTATTATCTTAAATTATTTAATCCATTAGCCAAAGTTGAAGAATCAACTATAATTTCTAGTTATGTTTATTTAATATATACTTATATATATATATATATTTTTTTTTCAGATATCCAGCAAGACATCATGACAAGATTTTTTTTTAATTTGTTATAAATGTTTTTTTTTTTCAATTTGTTAAAATTTTGTATCTGAATTTTATATTAAAATAATAAAAATAATTATATTTATTTATAGTTTTATTTCATATCTCCCCTTTTCTCATAATTTTATTTTAAGAAATAGTTTTTTTTCTAATTTTAAAATTACTCAAAAAAATAATTCCATTCTGGATTGCTATTCTTAATAATAATAATAATACTACTACATAATAATAATCGACAGCCATGGATTCCTAATACTAATGCTATTTCCCGCCTTTTTCTTTCCCGACTAATGGCTGCCCGCTGCCGGCTTGTGACGTCACCATAAAAATTGGAACCGCCTTTAACATTGAGTTGCATCTCTCTATACTCTCTGGTCCCTGGCGCATCGAACGATTCTCGATAACTTTTTGCCTCTAAATAGCTTAAAAAGTTTCAAATTTCAAGGATCTGCGACTTAGCGAAGGCGAGATATGAATGATTAAAATATTTATTTTACGACACTCCTAATTTATATCTCCTTTCTTTCAATAAGTTAGAATTTATACACGACTAGTAACTAATGACATTTGATAAGTACACCAATTTTAAACAAAATCGTTAGAGCTGTTTTTGAGAAAATAAAAAAAAAAACGAAAAATCTTTCATGTACATGTCCACTTCCGGTGTTCCAATTTCAACCAAAATCTTGCTGATGTCCTTCTGGCCTATTTTGAACTTAAGTTTCAAATTTCATAGCTGTAAGATTTATGATTGCGAACGCAGGGAGGTACATTCTTACGTAGGGTAAACATCAACTTCCGATTTTTCTATTTTAGCCAAAATCGTGTGGTACTTCTTGTAGCCTCTAGATTGCTTAAGTTTCAAACTTCAAGACTCTGCGACTTACCGAAGACGAGATATGAACGATTAAAATATTTATTTTGCGACATGACTAATTTACACCTCCTTCCTTTATTTCAATCGGATTAAAATTTATACACGACTAATAACTCATGACACTTGATAAGTACACCAATTTTTAGCGAAATCATTAGAGCCGTTTTCGAGAACCTGATTCTATATATACAAGAATTGCTCATGTAATAATATAAGATTGTAACTAAATTGTTGTATAAACTCTAGATGGGACATAAGGTCCTATGTCCTATGTTTGTATGCATTGTAAATAAATAAATAAAAAAATAAATTCAAGGTTGAAAGATAAAAAAAATTATCAAGAGGCATCTGGTGGACATATTCTGAATTTAGCTCGTAATTAGTTAACTAATTCATAGAGGTCAGAATAGAACTTTTTCAAATTCAAAATTAGATCGGAATTCAGATATAATACAAATTTCATCTTTGTAATAGGATTTTCCTGTTTTTTCAATAAAAATATGTTTTTTATTTTTGTTTATCAGGGTGCACTGGGTGTATATTAAGGACCGCTTTTCATATTAATTGGCCTTCCTCGCTTCATACACCCTTAGGACGACACAAAGAGTGTGAAATGACTTAGAGAGTTATTGGTTTGCATAATATAATAAAAAAAATTATCAAATACTAAGTGCACAAACCCGATCTCTTTGAGAAAGTTCATCTTAATCATAAATTGAAAGGAATATTCTTAAACGTGATTTACGATTTGAAAATCATCAAACTCTTGCTTCAAGAACAAATATCCCTTCTAAAAAAATTAGAATCTAGTAAGGAAGATGGGTGTGATGTTTCTTGATATTGATCAAAACAGGTTTTAATTTTATATAAGAATTTCATGATCTGACTGTTGATGAATGGATAATTGTATGAAATTACTTTTCAAAATCTTCTATTTTATTTATATAATCATACAATTTTATTAACAGGAAGAGCAATAAATATTGTTTATATTTTGTATTATAATAAAAAATAAACGACCTAGTTAAGAATATTTATTTATTAGTAATGAAGCTGTTGAAGCTTTTATTTTTGTGATTAATTTGATTAAAGTTTAAATTTTTATTTAAATCACACATGATTACTTTATAATTATTTATTGAAACAAATAATTACAATTTTAATACGACGTTTCGATCGACTTATTCTGCGATCGTTCTCAAGTATGAGTACCCACTCCGATTATAGGTTAACTGAGTCAGTCATGTTTATCTGGGCTCAAAGCCCAAATATACCGACGGCATCAGCGCCCCTGTCGGATTGAGCATTACATGTTTTTAAAGATTATAAAAAGCAAAAAAATTATATTGACAAATCAAATGATAATAATAGCAATAATAGTACATAACAATTAATTCACTATATCAAGAATGTTATAGTTTACATCGTTGGATTTTTTAATATAAGGTACATTTTGTATATTAACATATTTTTACATGAAGTTAGCAACCCTGACATCTGTAAGTTGGCACGGTATTCAAAAATGTTTTGATAATTAAAAAGTTTTTTAGAAATTCTAAAAAGCATTTCTTTAAACTTACTTTTTACCAAATATTTTTGATAACTTAAGTTACCTTATCTGGTAGATTACATGGAATTATTGGATTAAATTTATAAGATCAGGTTCCACATCTCATTTAGATTGTAACCATCGTCCCTGTTTAAATTGTTAGGGTGTTTTTTGATTTCTATTTTTTCTTTTATTTTTCTTTTCCAGTAATTGTCTTCAGTGTGCAACGTTTGGACTTCATCCAGGTCAATCTTGTGTCCTGTTTTCAGGATGTGTTCAGCGACCGCTGATTGATTTGGATGTTTTAATCTGGTCGCTCTTTCATGTTCACTTATTCTTATCTTCACGCTTCTGCTTGTTTCCCCAATGTATACTTTATTGCATTCACATGTTAGTTTATATACACCACAAGCTTCGTTTTTAATTTTGTCTTTAATTTTTGATGTTAAGAATTTCATTTGATGGTGGGGTTTGTATGTCACCTTCAAGTTGTTATTTCTTAATATCTGACCTAACCTGTTAGTTGTGCCTTTGATGTAAGGTAAAGTTATATGTTCTTTTATAATTTCGTCATCTTTTTTATTTGGTTTTTTGGTTCTTAATACTTTCCGAATTTGGTTTTTTGAAAATCCATTGGCTTCAAAGGCTATATTTAGCCTTTGTTTTTCTTTTGGTAGATTTTCTTTTGAGCATATAACTTTGGCACGATGATGCAGGGACTTTATGATTCCGAATAATTGGCTTGGGTGATGGTGGGAATCGGCGTGCAGGTATCTGTTGGTGTGTGTTGATTTTCGGTAGACATCAAATTTTAATTTGTTGCCTACTTTTTCAATTAACACATCTAGAAAGGGTAATTTGTTCTCACTTTCTAGTTCCATTGATACTTTAATTTTGGGGTGAATGTTATTTGTGAATTGGACGAAACTGAGCAAGGATTCCATTCCATGAGGCCAAATTAGGAGGATATCATCTACGTATCTCAGCCATAGTGTTAGGGTACTCATACTTGAGAACGATCGCAGAATAAGTCGATCGAAACGTCGTATTAAAATTGTAATTATTTGTTTCAATAAATAATTATAAAGTAATCATGTATGATTTAAATAAAAATTTAAACTTTAATATTTATTTATATTTATTTGTTTTTAACCAGATAATTTTTATGTAATGTATATAATCACATTTTATATACCACAAAATACATTATGATAATAGCTAATGACTGAATTTCGAATACTAATGAGTCATTCAAGAGTTTGGTATAGCTAACACATCCTTTTAGTGCCCTGGGCAGTATTACGAATCTGTCGCTTTATTATCATATCAAAATATCTCCATAGAATCTATATTGAGCTTTTTGTTATTCCCCAACTATATAAATATGTAAAAACTTCTTTGCTATCTAAAAAAATCAGAAAACAAATATTTTATCATTTTGAATCATAAAATGAAAATTTAAATTAAAAAAATAATATACATATATTCTGCCCTCTATGAATGAATTTTCAAAATAGGTGAATAGAATAAATTCATAACATGTCACTAGAGGCGCCTTGCTTGGTAATTTAAAAAATAGAGAATCTATTTCGATATATTTCACGATTTTAAATATTTTTCTTTTTCTTATAGTCCAAGAGCCCATGACCCATTTTTTCATTAAGTGTTTGACTCAAGTAGATATTTCACCTAGAGGTATTAATAGTATAGATGAGTAGGGAATCGGCTGTTTTCCTGATCTACCTGAGGTACTGCTGCTACTGCGCGCATAGGAGAAAGTTGTAAAAAAATGTTCGCCAAAAAAAGTATTAGATTCAAAATCCAACAAATACTATTCGACAGTTAAGTTGATTTTAAATTAAAAATTAACTAAGCCAGACACGTTTAGGGAGGCAACATTGAGCCAGACAACCTTAAAGTTGCTTTTTTTTCAAATAAAAAAAATGCAACTTTAGGGTTGTCTGGCTCGGTGTTGCCCCTTAAAAGTGCTACTGGCTTACTTAATTTTTAATTTAAAATCAACCTAACTGTCGAATAGTATTTGTTGGATTTTGAATCAAACACTTTTTTTGGCGAATATTTTTTACAACTTTCCTATGCGCAGTAGTAGCAGTACCCAGACAGATCAGGAAAGCAACCGATTCCTACTCATCTATGCTATTAATAACTTTAGGTGAAATATCTAGTTGAATCAAACACTTCATGAAAAATGGGTCATGGGCTCTCCGACTATTAACTTTTGATTGAAAGTAATGGAAGGCAGCCCAGAGGTAGTGAGGAAAGAAAAATTAACACATATAAAATAAGGTGTAATTTATTGGAATCCTTCCTCCTTTCCTTTCAAACCGACGTTTCGGAGGATTTTTCCTCCTTCTTCAGGGTTTCAAAGGGTCAATGAATGAGAGAAGAAGGAAACATTTTATTTGTTTCATTCATTGACCCTTTGAAACCCTGAAGAAGGAGGGAAAAATCTCCGAAACGTCGGTTTGAAAGGAAAGGAGGAAGGATTCAATAAATTCACCTTATTTTATATGTGTTAATTTTTCTTTCCTCCTACCTGAGCTACCTTCCATTACTTTCAATTAAAATTTCTACCAGTCCGTCTCTCTCCAGAGAAAATTTCGTTGCAAAAAAATTAACTTTTGATATTATCTGTTACGCATGAAAAGCTGAAAATACATTTTCAGAATTTTAGTTATTTTTGTGTTTTTCCATAGCTTGAAAACACTTGTGATACATAAATTTAAAAAAATGTGTAAACATTTATTTATTTGGGAAAAAATGGGCCAGAATTTGTTAAAACACTTGTATTCAAGGAAAGTAAAAATTCTTGACCTAAATCCTATATTTTATTCATTTTTTCCAAAATGCTTAAATTCTTAATAAACAATGATCATAATTTTCAGTTTTACTTAATGGTAAATTATAGTGGAGATAGCGTTAGCACACTCGTTCAGTGCTGGTCCTGAGTTAAACAAAAAATGCTAAAAGTTTCAAAAAAATTCATCAAAAGCGTTTGAATAGTTTTGAAAAAACGGTTCATTTATTCGAATTTAAATTTTCACCAATTTTTATAATTTTGGTAATTTTTTTATATATGTATATCTAAGTATGTTTACTGTCATGAAAAGTCAAAAATATTTTTTCTGAATTTTTGTCTTCTAATATATCTGCTAAATATTTGTTCTAAAACTTGCCAAGGCTTAAAACAATTTGGTTAACATTATAAATTTTTTTAATTAGGGAAATGGCTACGTAACTTTCCTTACACACTTTTATTTAGGATGAGAAGGATTTTTGTGAGCAAATATTTTGTATGAATATTTGAATTAAAAATATTTGAAAAACCGAGGGGCATCCTGCTCTCTATGAATGAATTTCTTAACCATTATGATGAACTAAGTTCCTAGAATGTCGGCTAGAGGCGCTATCCTAAGGTTTTGAAATTCAAATTCGAATTTTCAGATAGATAGTATTTTTCTGCATATAAATACGGGATAATTAGTGTGTATGTGCCCACTCACACTTGACCACTTTTTATCTTTAATTAAATCTTAATTAATTAAGATGGGTTTTCAGTTTTCTCTTAACTCTCACTCATTCAAGAGTACTAAATATCAAACTGAAAATTCTAAATATTTATTATTTATTTATTTATAGTCTACTAATATAAATTATACTATTATCTACTATATAAGTCTTATAATAATATTTTTTAAGCATTTAAAATTGATATTATAGAATTTTTTTAATCATTTGATTTTCCCATGGAATTCAAATATTGATTGAGCGAAGAGTTGTATTTTACGAGTAAATATTGAAATGTTGAGAAATTGAGAAGCTCTGTCGAATAAAAAAATAATAATAATAGAGTAGTTCCTTTATGCGTATATATTTAGTCACATTCACACATACTGAAATGATGATGATGATCTTTATTTCACTTTCACTTTGCACCCATCCGGTTCACTCCTCATTCTTCAAAGCTTTTATTTTTTAATATTTAATTTCTCATATCAAATGTAGTAATCTGGATCCTATCCGGTCACTCTTTCTTTAGCACGTGAAAAAAGTGAGAGGGACAATAGCTGGAAATAAAGGGACTTTAATTACCTAAATACAGTTAAAAAAAGAAACAGTCGGAAGTTTTAATCGGAGTATAGGACAATATCTCTATCTCGGCTAATGACAGCCATATCATTTCTGTTTATGATCTACTTAAAGATTTATTGAAGTTGTTCAAACAAATGTAAAAATGTTAGTGGTTTGGCAATTTTTTTGTAACCAAACTGCTTTGAACTAGTTATTTGAAATTTGGTAGTTACGCAGTGCATTAACTAGCCTTTTATGCGCCCCGTGCGAGCTTCTATAACTGGGCCCTTAAAAAAAGTATAGGTACTTGGTAGAATTTTGAATAAGTATTATATCTTCAAGGAGGTACGCAAATTTAAGAACCCAGGTAACACACAATATCCTCAGAATATTCTAAGAAGATTTAAATGTCCTTAGAATATCCTTAGAATATTCTTAGGATATTGTGGTTACCTGGGAATTGATTCTTTAGAAAAATATTTTGTTTTATTAATAAAATAGTCATTTAATAATCTAATAAATTGCAAATCTTATTATTAGTTCAGACAAAAAGCCAGGAAGGGAGTGAAAAAAAATCTTATTATTATTTTTTTTTTAGGAATAATTATCATCTGCAAAGTTCATGTGAACCTCAAGAATTGGATCTGCGAGAAAATACATATCGGCTCCGAGAAGGTAAACCAATTTCCATTTCACTTTTTATTAATTTATATGAAAATAAATGAGAATTTAAGGGAGAGTTTTTGATCTTATTTCATTCAACGGTAAAAATTTTTAATGACCAAAGTGTTAACCTTTAGGTCAAATAAATAAAAATAAATAAGTAATAAAATAATATTTTAAAACTATAAACGGGATGATTTGAAAGTATTTTATCTATTATTTTCTTAAGTCGAATCTTCTACCCATTAAATCTTGATTAATATTTTTAAAGCTAAATAATAATTTAAGCTTTGATGGAGTTTTATGAAATTATTCAATAGGTTTCTAATTATATTTTTTCTCTATTTTTTCATGCCATCTCTTCATGAAACTTCTGATTGATGGCTTCATTTTCTTCTTAACTTCACTTCTGGTCATCAGTGCTTCTTAACATGAGTATAAAAATTTATAAGCATGGCGTTTATCTTTGATTTTTCTTTTGGGGAAACAGTTTTTTATATAAAAATATAGATTCATTGGGACGTTCTTTTTCAGGATCCCTCAATTAATCTTTTTTATTGTAGAATTTTGAAATATTAATACTGTTGTTAGCTCTGTAACTTAACGAGTTCCTACTGTAAACTTAACTTAAAAAGTATTAAATTTTCAAAAAACGTACTAGAGCTCAATCTCCGCAAAAAACTGTTTAATGAAATCACGAGAAAATGTCATCACTAAATCCGAGTTGTCATGGATAATTTTTGTTAAGTGTCAGAATGATTGTAATCATCCCCCCACCCCTCGGGAATCGTCCCTATTACCAAAAATAATAATCAGGACCAAAATTGGCTACCCTGTGTGGAGGACTCATCATTTAAACTATAGCGTGAAATATTTATTCAGATAAAAAATTTTTTTTTTACATTTTAACTCAAATTTTTGAAATGATTTAACATTAAACTTGTCCACACTTAGTAATTTTAGAAAACGATAATAATAAAAAATGTGGTAGATTTGAATAACGTTTCTAGATTTAGTACAATATTATACTTGGACTGGCAACACTAAATATTAATATTTTCAAAACATTCTCTCTTTAAATTTATATAGACAGTATAATAATTATTACATATATAATAAAATCATATTGTAAATTTAGATCATTTAAATTGAATCTTATTCAACTTTCTTGAGATTTACCATAAGTACTATCGATATATTATAATAATAATAAATTCAAAAAAATATTTTTCAAAATAGTTTTTTTTAATAATTTAGATTATTTTAGCTTAAATATTAAAATTGATTCATTTTTTTTATTTTAATATCACTTGATTAAAATATAATTAGCGATAGAATAGCTAATATTCACAGCTAGGATATATTTTTCAGCTCCCTTTTCAGCTGCTGAAACAACTAGGAGCTGGTGTGGATAAAGATGGCTTTCTTCAACAAGTAAGAATTAATTAGCACTCGTAGTATCATTCGATCGTAGGTTATCAGCGGGTTATTCTTTTCTTATTAGGGAGTTTTCAGCTTCAACGCCTCGCCCTCTGTTGGATCAATTCACCCGTCAAGGGACACAACAACATTCTAAACTATTTTGTTCTTAGAATTATTAGATTCAGAATTTGCGGTTAATAAATTTTTTTAAAAAGATTTATATTCAAATTATGAGAAAAATTAACCCCCGTTTTTAAGTATAGAATAGGGATTAGATTAAAGTATATTTATCGGGAGGTGGGATACTCCATGCCAACGCTGAGGGTATTTGTTTACGTGTTAGAATCTGCGGGCTTTCTTTGGAGGAACAAATGCGGTGCTGTCCATTTTGGGCCTCTGTTGGATATTTGTGCCCAGCTCTCAGGTGACCCACTCTAATGTTAATTAGCCCGCGTTGTTAGGATCCAATTACAACTACTAGGATCCAACAGAGAGCTAAAATCGACAAGACACATTTCGTTCTCTCTTTGAATGCATTCTGAGGAAAGTCGACCAATTCGATCTGATTTAAATTGATCGAGGTCCAGGGTTCTGTGTTGCATGTTCTATCTTTGGTGTTTCCGTAAAGTCGTCGATTGGAGGGCTAAAGTTTCGTCAATTGCCACAATGGAAGCCTGATATGTTCTTTGTGTCTTTGAGAACGGGTTTGAGGTGGCTCTATGAACGCAAACGGACCAGGAAGGTTGTTCCGTGTTTCCTCCAAGATTAGACTGCCGTGAGGATAGAGGCAGCCTTGAGGCCAGGGGCGCTTTAATGCATTGTGTTATAGTTAAAACTAATTACTCTAAACTTACTCGGAACATGCAGGATCTCTTTCAGCTCGCCCTGGTACTGTTTGTCTTCCGAAATCCAAAAAATCAAGTCCACTCTCACTGATATAATCTTCTTCAGGATCCCGATTATCGGGCCGTGGTTAATTTGATTATATCAATTTTAATTGGAGTAGTTTAAGCGAATATCAAAAATTATCATTATAAATATTATTTATTAATTTTACAATCAATCAAACTATATCCTTTCGTTTACTACCTCTTCAGATTTGAAGAAGTAGATAAATGCAAGGTTATTCCTAATAATTTCTGTTGAGATGTTATAGATATTAACCAGATACCAGAGGAGGCCAGTTCAAAAAATGATTCAGATAGAAATTTTGAGAATCAAATATAAAAGACGAATGCCGATAGCAGTAAGATCTCACTTGATTTTCTATAAAAATTTTAACGCTACTAAATATCCACATTTGTCATTTATATTCAAATTTGGAATAATCGTTCCATTGCCATTCGATTTTTGAAAATATTCAAAAATCGAAACCTTCAAAATATTCTAAACAAAATATATGGTTTAACTCTTAGACCATGAAATATATAGACACGCCCTGGTGTCGATTTGGTGACGTCATCTGTAGGTAGGAACACCCAGAAATAGCATGGGCACTATAGGAATTATTATACATGGTGATAAATTTATCGTAGTTTAGATTATTTATTTTTGGATTCCAATAATCGCAAATTAATATTAAATTAATATACCAAAATATTTATGCGAGAACGTGACGTCATCTGTAGGCGATGTTGGCCTCACTTCACTCTGTGTGGAGAGTAGCAGAGGGCGTGTCTATATATTTCATGGTCTAAGGTTTAACTGAATGTTAAGATTTAGAATCAAGTGACTGCGATTTTTTTAATGATTAAGATCGATTGAGTGCAAAATTTTTATTCGTGCTATATCTGAGATGAGGTCACACCTCGGTAGACACGCCAAATAGGCGGATTGCAATTTTTGCCATTCTATACATTTTCAAACAGCTTCGTTAAAAAAATCCTGTAGGATAGGCAACCATCAGTGAAGAGAGAAAGAAGTCCCTCTCCAGAGATGCGTGCCATATTAGATACACAAGCGAATTTAAACCTTTGTATAGCGTAAGAACCATTAAAATTTTCTTTGATTAGTAATGACCTATTGTTGTTAATGTTATATTAAATACAAATACAAATAACGTAGAATGAACACTTTAATACTATTAATCTTCGATAAGTTCTTTCAATAAATCCTCTGCAGTTATTATAATAATAATTACTATAATCAAATCTACTCCAATAACAGGTTACATCCTCTTAAATCCTGTCCAAAAGATATATGAAAAATATGAAAACAAATTCTTTGATAAAGCAGAGCTGTAGACATAATGACAATGCGCTTCTTCCTTTTCAATCAAATCATTTTTATTCTACCATCGTACCATCTACCAGGTTTCTTAGCTCTCGTTTCTTCAATAGCTCATGACTATGCAAATTGAGACATTAATTTGTTTATTATTGACATCTGATTGAAATACCATATATTCACTTTCTATCACTGTAAAGATTTCAGATCACTTTAGGAAAACTCTGATAAAGATCTCGTATTGTTGTTGTTGTTGTTCAGAATTAATTAAATTTCTTTTAAATGTTTAATCCTATCTTTTGATCTTTGTTAATGTGTTCTGTGAATTAAATCAGCCAGTGGTTTAAACTAGATAAATATTGATATTTTTGGATCTTTTAATCCCCACAATTTCCAAATTCCATAATCCATGTCAGTTAGGAGATCGTCTATTAGTCTGGTGTACCCCATCTCTCAATCCCTGGATCATCCACCCGATTATTAAAGCATTAATTTGTATCCAATAACATAGGGTCCATTAAGTTACTTGGCCAAGTTTCAAAATGCCGATTTAACAAAATGTTCTCTGATGAAATGCATGGTAAAAAAAGAACTTATAAAAAAGAATTTGATTTTTAATGTTTATTTATTTTTACTTTACCATAAAGAGCATTGTCAAGTAGTGTAATCATGCATGAAAATAGTCTATTTTTGCTTCGTTTTTTCGAAATATCTAAAAAACCGCTGAAACTATTTTGATGAAAAAATTTGAGCGAAACCATACCGTTTCGGTCTACAAAATAGCCCTAATGTGTAAAGATCGAAAAAATTATATTTTACGAGAAATTAATTATTTTGTCAAAATGTGTCTGTTAGTACTTTAGTTAGTAGGTTAGTAACGTATAGTTACCAAATATTTTGTACGCTCTAGCTCAAAAACTAGTATGAATATCAAAAGGATATTTCACATGTAGTTTTTGGAGCATTAAGATTAAGAAATCGAACCAAAAATTAAGTGGGGGCAGGGATTAAAAAATTAAAATTTTAACATTTTCAAACTAAAAAAAAAATGAAAAAAAAATAACAAGAAAAATGAGATATATACTAGGTATTATAAAATAAATCTATAATCAAAAAGTTATTATTTTTTTCGGGGGCCAAAATTGGGGAAGGTACAAAAAATAGAACTATTAATATGACCCTTTAATCTATTTGAACGAAATTTTGCATATGAACCCTATATCACCTTATGAAAATAAATCACTATGTGAAATTGATAGTGACCAAAAATAGTGGGGGGGGGGGGGTTCAAAAATATTTTCAAATAAAAATTGAAGAATGCTGATATATATAATAAAATAAAATAAAATTAATTGCTAATGAACCCAAAATTAAGATTGGGGAGTTCTTCGAAAATAATTATAAATTATTTGATTAAATATTAAATATAAGAGAGGGGCCAGGTATATGGTAAATTCATAATGGATGGCCATTTCAGCTTATTTTCTTTTCTAAACAATGATTGATTTTAATATTTTAAAAGAGAGAAAATAAATTTAAGACTTAATAAATTATTATTTGACTTTCACTATTTATTGTACATCTGTTGTTGTGTTTTAATACTTTCAATTTTATTATAATTCTTTTAAATTCTTAGTTTTATTTTATATACTTGAGTAACACTATGCAAGTTTCATGCAAGTTTTCCCTCAAATTAGCCCTTACTTTCCCAACATGTTAAATTTTCTAAATTAAGGTTGGTGTTGGCTTGAACGGAGCATCGACACACTGGTCCAATAAATAGCCCAATGTCGATGGTCGTATAAAAACCCCACCTATCCACTGAGCACTTGCGTTGCGCAACATTGGTCTTCTCTGATGTGGGAAAAAACCACTAACCTCAACCATTATCGGCCACTACAAGCCAACCCCCTCTACTTAATAGTGATGGCTTGAATTAACAATGGAGATCACTTTTAGAATTTTTTACTTTGACGAAGGGTCGAAAAAGTTATTTTTTCACTATATTTAAACGAAATTATATATTTTTTTCTCTATATAAAATACTCTTTTAAATAAAAGTACACTTTTTGTGGAAATGAAATTTTATTTTCGTAAAACGAAGGGATTAATTTTTTTTACTTTAACGAAGGGTGCCAAAAGAGATTTTTTTAAATATAACTAAATTAAATTTTCTCCTCTCTAAAAAAATACTCATTTAAATATTTCAAAATATAGGGTTGGCGGGGAAGAGCACACCTTCTAGGTCTTGTCTTGGACGAGCGCAGATGACCTTAAACCACATTGATTGGGAGGCGTTTGAGAATAGTTTAAAATACAGTCAGGCCACTACAGAGCTGTTAGAAAAATGAACGAGTAAGAGATTAAAGAAATTCCATAATTCATATAGACATTTGGTATTAGTTTGGGTTCAGGGATCAGTATCTTAGTGGATATAGGAGCTAAAGCTCTTATGACAAAGCATTGCAGTACATATCAAAGATCCAAGGTTCGAATCCTGGCTGATCCTTTTGTCTATAATACAAAAATCTTTTCTTCGTTCGTTAATTTAAACTTAAAGCACAATATTTAAGAACATATGAGTGTGAAGGTGAATTAATTTATATATGTATTTGTTTTCATTCTGAAACTTTTGGGTCCAGGCACGTTATAAATTCACATGAAGGTAAAATTTTTTTTATTTTTGACAAGGCTTGGTTCGATCACATATGTGTACCGCATTTTGTGTATAACTCCTAATTGACTGAAGATGGCCAAATAAAATTCAGGCTGAAACGTCTTATTAAAGGTGTTTTAGTGAACCCAGTGATTCCATCTTTGGCTAATACCTCCTCCTTCATCTAGCACAGTTTCATCACAGCCACGAACGAAGTATTTGTTTAAATTAGTATTTCTACTAATATGAGAAAAAGCCCACCTTCTTGCTCGAAGAGTCAACTTTTTTAGAGAGTAAAGTTCATATATTTTTATAAAATTTTCGTTTGATAGTCCACATTCAATTACATGAGACACCAATTTTTTTATCTCTTCTTTTTATTGTATTAAAGATTTAAAACAAGTTTTCTTTTAGAAATAATTTATCATGATGATGATGATAAATTATAAAAATTTATATTCTAATTTCCATCCCACGCTTTTGTCATTATCCTTTTTTTTTTTTACTTTCTCCCCCTTTGAAAATAAAAGAGAAAAAATCATTTATATAGAAATGATATGAAATAATACAGACAAAACTACCGAGTGTAGTAAGAGGCAATGATCTTTTATGTTATTATGAGAATTATTTAAATCAAATTTAAATGAGAGAAATATGCAAATATTTCTATCGCTTATTTATAATTGAATAAATAAAATTTGAGTTGGTTTCCGCCTCTTTGATAATAATAATAATAATTTTACATAATTTATAATTTCTCGAGAGTGATAATGGGATGGATATGAGAAAAATATTTGCTATTTTAATTGAGGAAGAAAAAACATAATTCATTTATCAAAAATAGAAATTCAAATTTTTTTATTTACGAGTATTTAGATCCGTGAAAGATGGAAGAATTTCTAAAATGTTTTAAATACCAAGTACTTACTTTATCATTTAACCAGGTGTAAGTTATAAAAATAATTTATTTTACTTTAAAGAAATTTACTGAAAATTAACACCCTTCTAAAAATTTTATCGACTAATTGAAATTTCGTGAAATTATTCAAATTTTTTTTAGGAAAATCAAAATACAAAGTAAATAAAGGTATTTCTATGAAATATTTAAATATTTTACTAATGGGTAAAATAATTATTAAGTGAAAGGTAGAGGTGCGGAATCATGTAAATATTAAAAAAAAACTTTAAACCAACTACCTTGTAAATATTTAATATCCTTTATCAAAAGAGAAGTTTCGGCCGAAAGCACCAGAATTAAGCGTTGAAACCAATGGGGGGGGGGGGGGGGTTGGTAACTTTTGAACCAGGAGATGCTGTCCAAAAAATAGTCTTTATTTTTTGAAATTTTATTTTAATCTTTTTGTTAAATTGAAGGGTTGTTTTTGTCACAAATATAATAAAACAATAATTTCACTAATTATTTGAATTATTTAATTGATTAACAAAAAATTTTAAATCAAGTCACTTAAGTTCTGGAAGAATTTTATTTTAATCTTCGCTTTTTTTTGGCAATTTCATCGAATACGGAATCATTTTCGTTATTTTTCAAATTTAAAATTAGATTTTTTAACTATGTTTTGGGACCATCACCCCAAACCGATACTGCTTTGTGTTTGTGTGAGTGAGGGTAGGAGTCAGAAATTAAATCTTTTGAGTTAAACTCCACAGCCCATAATGAATCAGCCTGTCTTATAAGAAAATCTTAAATTTCTCCTAATTCTATTGCTATAAGCATAAGACTTGTCTAGAGCACTCTTAGTTATTTCCAATCTTATACATTGAGAGATCTTAGAAATGGATTACTCCAGAAATTCTCGAATCACATTTTTATTATTATTATTCCTTTTTTGTATATATTATAATTATTTTAATAGTACCTCAGCGACAACAATTTTTATTCGACTAAATTTCGTCTGAACTTGTCTTTGACATGCTCGAACGGGAAGTTATATCTACCAGGCAGGGACTTCAAACCTTCTATCAGCACCCTTTTCGGAAAAATCATTCATTTTAATTGCCCCTTGAAAATATGCAACAATTTTATTTCATTTCGAGAACCAATATATTTTTCAAAACAAAAAATGTTTTTTATAGAAATATTTGAAATAACAGATAATAATTTGAAAATTTATAGATCCTCCTGAAATTGTGAAGTCGACCTTATTTATTCATGAAATTTTTTTAAAGGAGAATGGTGTGGGTTCTTGGTGAAAGATTTTAAATAAACTAAAGAAAATTTTTAAAATTTAAAATGTATAATACTAGGTATGTTTCACATAAATAAAAGATCTTTATTTGTGAACTCCTGAAGATGGGCTTATACCCCGAAATATATATACTCGTATAGTCGTTCTAAACAAGCATCTGATCTTTTATTTATGTGACACCTACCTAGTATTTTATATTTTAAATTGTAAAAAGTTTCTAAAATTTTTTTCAAAATGTTCGTTACTTTATTCATGAAAATACTCTAAATGTTTGAAATTTTAGGGATGCATCCACAGCATCCATGGAGCGCACGCCATTGGATGAAACGTTGTACATTTTGATGAGAATATCTCATTACTTACTTTATAGTCATGAAGATTATCTAATAAAGGATCGAAAGCTCAGAAATAAACAATTAAATGGATCGAAAACTTGATATGTCCTCAACATCTTCATAAAGAAATCAACTTAACTGCAGTCAATCGAAATTTCTTCGCCATTCATTATTTCTATTTCTCAGGAAAAAATATCATCCAATGATATTCAGAAATGAAATTTTTTACTGAATATCATCATTACTAGACAAAGATTTAACTGACAAGTAAAATCGTTCATTTTGATTTTCGGATAACGAGAACTTATTTGTAAACTTTCATTTTCTTTGCTCGTTCTACATATTATATTTCCTAAAACTCATTTTTTGAGTCCAATTTAATCGTTTTTGAATATCATACCCCAATAACAAAGTGTTTCATTGCGAAATTTCGACGACAGATTTCTGATTATATTACTTTTTCAAGTTTCTATATTCTACTTGTGATTAGTAAGTCAATAGTATTGACATGTTCAAAGCACCGTTTCTCAAATGATCACTGAAGTTAAGAATCATATGTCTCGATTTGCTATAACCGCATTCACTGTGTGCTGTTTAAGGGGTTTTAATCACAATCGTTTTGCGTGAAGGTCACAAGGAAGAACGTAACAAAAAAAATTGTTTACTTTTACTGTCTTAAAAAACATATATCTTTTATAAAAACCAATCTGAAAACATGTATTTGAAGTCCAAGCGTTTCGTGGGAAATTCTCCCATTATCGATAGAAAATTTAACAAATTTGAAAAAATAGTTTCTTCATATTTCTTTCTTTTTTTCA
Organism: Forficula auricularia; assembly: GCA_024734495.1. Lineage (NCBI taxonomy): Eukaryota > Metazoa > Arthropoda > Insecta > Dermaptera > Forficulidae > Forficula > Forficula auricularia. The sequence continues at coordinate 1,069,230 of JALMQS010000828.1, read as the reverse complement.
CTTTGTTAAATTTTCATTGATAAAGGCAGGATTTTTCCCGAAACGATTGAACTTCAAATAAACATTTTCAGATTGTGTTTTATATAATATAAAAGATATGTATTTCTTTATTTATACACAAAACAATCAAAGTTTTTTTCAATATACTTATTGACTTATTTTGAGATCTGTTTTAAAACGATTTTTTATAAAATAAATCGCTTTAAATTATTTATTATATTTTAGTTTTAGTATATTTTTTATGGAATATATGTAGTAAGGCTTTTTCTCTCATCTTATCGAAAATTTCAGGAGGGAGGGGGGGGGTATTCAATCTTCCATTGATCACGTTCGTTCTTGTGGCGAAATGATTTTTTTTCTAAAAGGAAAAACTGTATATGTTGCAGTAAAAATCCGTTTTTAGTAAGAACGGGTTCTTTTTAGTTGAAACGCGTTTCACTGAAAGCGTTTGTGCCAACTAGAGTTTACTGATGTTGGTTGAGTTTGATTCAAAGGCCTAGAATCTTCATATTTGATCATCCGCCTCATTTGGAGTGTTTATTTTCAAAAATGTTTAAACTAAAATGTCAAAAATTAGAATCAAAGTTGTAGAGGATGTTATTTTTGACATTTTCGTTTAAAATTTTTTGAAAATAAACACCCAAAATGAGGCGGAAGGTTATAAATGAAGATTCTAGACCTTTGAACTCAACCAACATCAGTTAACTCTAGTTGCAACAAAGGTATTCAGTGAAACCCGTTTTAACTAGTAAGAACCCGGTACAAAAACGGTTTTTACTGCAACATATATATATTGAGCTTTTCATCTTCAAAACTTGCAGTTGAAACATGCAGAAAATCAAATTATCATAAAATGAGCTTTTGAACGGTTGCGGTGCTGAAATTTGGCACACAAGTTATTTTGAATAATAATTGTGTTTCTTTTCAATATTTCAACTTTCTCGGTCAAACTGTCACTGACAAAAAGTTACCAATTCACTAAAATTCACGTAAAGCGTACCGAGCCTTGAAATGATTTTCTTTTTTTCCTCCTATTTATTCGGCTATTTATTGAATTCTTTTAGCTAGAAAAGTAAGGTTTTTTCCACATATACGGCTGAAGACATTTGTTCAAGACCTTTGACATCAAAAGTACTAAAGGAAATAAATTAAATAAAGAACATGAAAAGAATAAACAGAATGGAACTTGTTGAAATATGTCAAGCAGTTTTAGCTCAAGGTCATTGAGGAGGGTTAATTTTAGAAAAGGGTGTATCAGATCGTTAAAGTCTCTCGTTTCTGTCTCCGATAAAGACGTCGAATTTCTACCCCTTGTCCGTCCCGCGCTCTTCCCACGTCAATGGCCACTCTCGATTTCAGATTCTCCCATCAGATTGAAAGTAAAACGCTTTTCTCTCATCCATTGTGAAGAGTGAGAGAGAAAATAGAAAAAAATTCAAATAAGTTTATTCTACTCGATTCACATGGTTTCTTAAATGTCACACAGTAAAGAATTCAAGGGTAATTACAGACAAAGAGACAGAATAGTCTGAAAACATTTTGAAACAATCTGCCAGGCAGTGATTCATTTATATATTCAATTAAATACATTCATCATAGGGATATAATATTATTTTTTAATTATTTTTTCTAATAAGAGAATTCTCTTGATTGTGGACTGTGAATAGTGAATTTAGAAAAATCATTAGTTTTACTATTATTAGAGATAATTATAAAAGTAATTAAAATTTTCTCTAAGAATATGACGTTTCGGTATATACTCTTGAAGCTATTTTTCATCTATTAATATGTATATTGAGAGTTAATTAAGCAAATCAAAAGATCAGAATTAATAGTTTATGAAATTCGATATTGTAGTTTTACTTATATCTTGATAATTTTTGGCAATATAGTAAATAATAATAAAACTATCCGTTTGACAGTTTAGTATTGAGAAGATATTGAAATAAATATCGAATAACTTAAATAAATTCAAAGTTTTGATTATTTGATATTGACAGAATAAAAAGTAGTAATATTTATTATCAGTGCTTGGTCACAGGGGTAATGAAACTGAAAAGGTTAAGAACCACTGAATTAGATCATATATATTATTTATTTATCTTTTTATTTCAATTATATTCTATTCGCAAAAACTCTTTTCGTGTGCGCCTTAAAGAGCCAAACCGTCAGAGCATGATGCTGAGCACCCGGCCTAAATAAAAGTGCCGTTGTTTTGAAAGTTCAAGTACTCGACCTTCGGATCATCATTTACTTAGAGTTCATAGGCACTGCAGGTGCAGAGCCACATGGGAAGGTAAGAAGGAAGCCTTGAACATAGGGAGGCGGTGAAAATTTTCTGGGGTCCAATAGTTTATCAATAAATTTTAATTCAATAATTTTTACTTTCACATTTATTCTATAGAATATAATGTGAAGTATTGCGATCGCCTGCCTGGGTCCTGACTCTTTGAGAGCTTCTATCTCAGAGATGAAAAAAGTTAATTTCATTTTGTGACTTCTAGAAGGAATCGATGCCCTTAATAGTTGAAAACCGGATTTAGGACATAAAACCGGATATTGTGATCCCCAGAGGCCAAAAAGGGGCCAAAAATTCATTAGTCAGTGAGTATGTGCTTATGTATGTACTTTGTACTCCCTTGCGTTTCGCAACTATAACTCTCAGAAATTCGAAACTTAAGCTCGATATATGCTAAAACAGCGGGCTTTTGGTTGAAATCGGAACACTGGAAGTTGACATTTACATAAAAATTATTTTTGATTTTCTCAAAAACGGCAATATCGATTTTATTTTTAAATTGGTGTACCTACTTATCAAGTGTCAAGAGTTATTGGTCGTGTATAAATTTTAATTCTATTGAAATAAAGGAAAGGGTGTAAATAAGGAGTGTCGTGATGATTAAAGGGTTAGGGTGTTGGAATCTCCTCCTCTCCCCGAAATGTTGAGGTATAAATCGGCGTTATACAGGATATAAATAAATAAAACGTTTAATAAAAATTTTATAATAAAAAAAAATACTATGATAAAAAAAGTAATCTGGACATCTGAGAGGTCTTGCCTCCTACTCTTGGGTGTAGTTATTAGGAGGGGGGGAGTAAGAGGGCAGTGTCTCCCCCTACAAAACTCATTACCTCCCCTAGGAAAATTGAAACTCAATTATTACGAGGCATCACTCATGTATTTCTCATTAAATTATTTCATTACTTCCAAAATTTGTCAATTCTACTAAAAAGTTAGTTGATCTCTGATCGGATTACCGAAATTGAAACCTTGTTGTCCCCTAGAAAAACTCTCTAACTACGCCAATACTAATACTCTTACAATATTCTAATTGTAAGAAATTCAATAGGCCTATATTTATAATATTCATAATGTAAAATGCGAAAAGAAATTGTAAAAAATAAAATTTAACTAGCTGCCCAAGCAAAAAATTGCTAATAAAAATAGCTCATCGGAAAGAGTGCTGAATATGCCTTTTAAATTATATTAAGCATGTTATTTATTACTATTTCGGCAATAATTTTCTAGCAATTTGCTGGCTGGCTGGCTCTCGATACTTACTAGAATTAAAGGTCTTAGAAAGTTCGTACCGGTGCCAATGCTTTTATATGTATATATACAAAAGGAAGAATTTATTATATTTTAGCTTCCAGCTACAAGTTTGTAAATGCAGAAAAAACAAATTTTATATGAAAGTCTCTTGAACGCTTTAGCTGTTGATCTGGAATTAAGCACACATTTATTAGTAAACTAGACCTCTGTGCTTAGTTTTAATTTTCTTAGCTCAAATCGTTCAATGAAAAAACATTTTCATATCTCTAAAATTTGCGAACCTCGGAACTGATCTTGAAAAAGTTTTTACTTTTTCTTTAAATTTAATGAATATTTTTTTAGGATAGGTTATAAAATACCATTATTAAATAGGTATAAATATCAATAATAAAAAAAAATAGGTATATAATGGTTGTAAATTTACAATAAACGTAAGTGGCGTGCGGTCCATGGATGCTGTGGATGCGACGCATCCTTAAAATGTCAAACATATTTAGAATATTTTCATAAATTCAGGATTATCTTTAAATTTTCAAATTATTATCCATTATTTCAAATATTTCTATAAAAAACATTTTTTGTTTTAAAAAGTATTTTGGTTCTCGAGATGAAATAAAATTGCTGCATAACTATCATGTTTCAATGGGCAATTAAAATGAATGATTTTTCTGAAAAGGGTGTGGATAGAAGGTTTGAAGTCCCTGCCTGGTATATCTTCCAGTTCAAGGTTGTTAAAGACAAGTCCAATCAAGTTTTAGTAGAATAAAAATTATTCTCGCTTAAGAACTATCAAAATAGAAATAATATAAAAAAAGGAATAAATAAAATTGATTCGAGAATCTTTAGACTAATCCATTTCTAAAAACTCTCAATATACTATAAAAGATTGGAAATAACTAAAAGTGCTATAGACAAGTCATAGCTTGCTTATAGCAATAGCGAACACCCTCTTCTTGTAAAAAGGTCTTATTAATTATTAGAAAGCAGAAAAGAGTGAGTTGTTCTCACCCATCACATAGGGTTCCGTAGTTTAAATTTTTCATTCAAACTTATTATTTTATAGTCAATTAAAATAAAATATATACAGATCAATTTACTTTTAAGAATATTTACTGATTTTCAAATTCCCCTCTTGCTATGAATTGTTTCAATCTTTATATTATATTTAATAAACCACCTAACTTATCAATATATTAACTCACGAATTTATTTATAATTTTCTCATTAAGGCTCTACTAGACAGTTTGAAGTTTTGGAATATTTTTTCCTAGTTGGATTTCGATATTTTGCGTTTCAGAGATATTCAACCTATAAACTTTTTCGAATTCCTTTAGAATTTAGACTATTTACTGATGAACTCTGGTTTGGATCTCACTTTAAGTTTCTGGCTCTGAAAAATGTATCACTTAAAACCTCACAACAAATCTGATCAGGTTAGACCTAAAATACCTAATCATAGATGGGACCTCCAATAGAAAAGAGCGGAATCAATTTTGGAAAATTTATACATTCTTATAGAATTAGAGATTAACTAATAAATTTTATTAATTAATTAAATAATTATTAAAACCATAATAAATAAATATTTAATTATAAAGAATGGAATGTGATTGACATCGTCTCTTGATTTGCATTGAATATTTCATTTTTACACTATATAATTAAAACATTAAAGTGAAAGTTCTCTTCTTCATTAGTGAGTAAGATTTAATTATTCCAGTAGAAAAAACAAAACGAAAACAAAACCAGAGAGGCAAAAAATACTAACGTGATAATTTAGCTTGGAATCACGTAGAAAGAACAGGAGCAATAACAACATTAAATATACAACAAGAAATCCTTGGCTGAGAAAGAAAGCATCCTTTTCTAAGAATCAAGATTTGATTAAAATTACAGATTGCAAATGTATTGATATATTTTTTGTCTATTTTTGTTACCTTCGCAAACGGTTCCTGATTACAGGGTTCCAAGTTCGAATTCCGGTTAGGAAATGGATGTTCAGTCATCAATCATTGTTATTTATCATCACTATCATCATATTTTATTTGTTTAGGGCACCAAAGTAACAATGAATTTCAGAGTGTTGTTGAAAATAATAATTATATACTTATTATTTATTTATTACAGTACTTGAAGTGCGAAAGTTTGGAAGTTTTTGATGCTGGGCGGTTACAAATATCTACATTATAAATCTTATCGCTTTTATGAATCATCAATGCATTTCTTTTGGGGTTTAAATCTTCATCTTCTTTAATCGTTGGCGTAGTGAATCATTGATCTCTTTTTGCTTCTATTAGATCAGGGCTGTCAATAATGTCTAGTCTACCGTGCGATTGCGTAAAGAAAAGGTAATAAACGTTTATACTTGAGAGAAAATCGAAAAATAATATACATAACAGGGAAAGAAGAGAAATTGACAGTACTTTAGATGTTTCTCTTGAACATTTTTCCTTTTCTGACCCTCTTTCTTAACTTCTTCTTTTAAATAGTCCGTCTAGAGGCAATAACGAATCCATGTATGGAAAAATATATGAATACTTTTTATAATTTTCTATATTTGTTGGTCGAAAAATCAAAATCTAATTATATTTTTGTTTTAGAAATATACAAATATGTAATAGAAATCCCGACCGAGAGAAAGAAAAAATCATAATTGTAAATAATTTTTCTGCGTTGAAATTTTAGCAGTGAATTCAATATTCCAGATGCTTGGATGAGATGTGCTCACCGACCATACCGAGAGTAGAGATTTAATTTTCCAACAGATTTAATTGCTATACACAAATCCTGACTTGTTCACAACATTTTTAATTATATACATGTTGCGCTGGCATCTTGAACCACGCATTTTAATTATCAAAACCCATTGTAAAAATGAGGAAAGATTTTTCAATGAAAATTTTGTGATGAAGCGCATTTTATCTCTGGTTGCATTGTGAATAAGAACAATTGTCTCAGTTGGTATATAAATAATCCACATATGATTCAAGAACTTAATGAATTTTACCCTGGTGATATAAATGGTCTATAATTTTTCTAATACAATATATTAATGGTGCTGCACGAAATGTGAATGTTGAACGTTATCGAGATATGATAAGAAATTTTTTATGGACCAATGGACGATATTGATGTGGAAAATTTGTGGTTTCAAAAAGTCAGGGCAACTTATCATATAGCTTAAGAATCTCTACTGTTATTGTATGCCAAATTTCCTTTTCGGGTCATTTCTCGTTTTAGTGACCAAAATTAGCCACCCAGATAGTTAACGCCATTGGATATATTTAAGCAATTGGACCGCGAAAGTTGAATAATGCAGTGAAAACTCAGTGTTGCCTTATTTCTAGGCTCGTCGACAGAAACATCCCAGATATATAATTCGACTCAAATTCACTAGAATTCAGGGATAAAATTTCAATGCTAGGCGTAACTCTAGGGTCTGACCTTTCATGGAATGACCATATCTCAACCACTGCTAAAGCTGCAGCGAGCAAGCTTGGTCTCCTATTTAGGTCTAGACGCTGTTATACTCCCAGTCAACTTCTTATACTGTATAAGGCTCAAATTCGTCCCTGTCTCGAATATGGCTCTCATCTGTGGAGGGGTACCTCCAAGCATTCTCTTACTACACTGGATGCAATTCAGAAGAGCGCAATTAAACTAATAGGAGACCCGGTTCTAACCAACTCACTCGACTCCCTGGCTCACCGAAGAACCGTTTCTGCCCTTTCCCTGTACTACAGATACTATCACGGTGTCTGTTCAGTCGAACTGAAATCAATTATCTCTCCTAATGCCCTCTTTACGAGAAACACGCGGTTTTCAAACGCTCAGCACCCCTTCGCTGTCAAATTGGATAAAAGTCGAACAAGCGCTTTCGCCAACTCTTTTATCTCTATGACCTCCAGTGACTGGAACTCGCTCCCTGACACCACCTTTCCCGCGACTTATAACCTTCAGCTATTTAAGACCCGTATCCATAGATACCTTCGACCCCCGCCCAGCCCATTAAATTCTTTCTTCTTCTTTTCACAATAGAGGGGCCAACCCAGGCCTTTAGGGGTTGCACCTTTTTTGTGTAACTCCTTCTCTCATCATTTTCATTAAAAAAAAACTAATTTTTAATAATTTTTGACTGCTATTTTTCCTTTTCAAAAATAATAAACAATTTCTAGATCTGCAGGCAAAAATTATTAAAAATAAATTATTAAACTTTCACGGTTCAATAGCTTAAATAAATTTATAAAAGCCATTGGATATTCAACTAATAAAAGCCATTGGATTTCTTTCTTTGGAGATATGCGAAAAAAAGCTTATATTAAAATCCATGTCCGTTGAGGGCTTTTGCGGACCCCGGGTTGGATCTTATCACGAACCCCCCCTTATTAAATGCTTATTAAAAGCTTCCAGGGTACTACTTTATTTTTATTTGGAGAGCCCCGGCTCTTCTAGAGGCCAAGGCCCAGGGTTGCATCCCCTAGATCCACTCTCGCCGGTTCAACAACTCTAAAACAATTCCAGTCTTAAAGACTTAGATTAAAAATGTCATTGGTAAAATTGAGCTGTAATTATACCAAAATTTCGTCAAAATAATATAAACCTGTAAATACGACTGTGGTGGTCATTTAAATAATATTATATTTCACTTTATTTTTATATCTTTATTTATTTGAGTTTAAATTCCCTGAGAAGTGATTCACTTAAATTTCACTTTAAAATGAAATAAAGATATCTATACTTCCTGTTTAATTTATTTATATTTCAAATTTCTACCTCTAATGGACACCATTTAGTTATAAATGCGTGAATGTTTTAAATAAGAGACCCTATGTTCCCTGAAATAAACTTATCACATGTACCAATCAATCTTAACTACCATCTATCACTATCTATAAATGTGCACATAGAGGATGCAAATGATAGTACATAATGAGTAATGACAAAGCACTCAATGCACTTAATCCATTGTATAAATGTCCTACTCTCTCAATCTTTTTGTCTAGCTCTTAATTTTGCAAGACTACTTTTATTTGCCTTTTACTAAATAGATCTGCTTTATTACCAGCCATTGTCCTCTCTAATTCTTTCTCTCTTAAGAAAGCCAATGAGAGAGAAAGAAAGGACTCTTCGGACCTGATAGAATCCAAATTACTTCATTTCATTGATAATTATTACCTATTCCGAGTTTGTTTGAATAAATACCATATTTTAAGTCAAATTTCTTAAATAGTTTACGAAAAAGAGTAAAAAACATCATTTTTTGGATAAAATAATAAAATCGGTCAAATTATTCTGACATTTTGTTTCTTTCTAAATAAACCATAAAGGTGGCACAAAGAAGGTTGTTGTTTAAATTGGAAATTTTCTTTTTTCTGTCTTTTTTTGGGCTTTTTTCCACAGAAGATTGGCCCCAACTTTGGATATCAGGGGTAGTTGAACCCCTGTGGGAATCCAGCCTTTTAACTCTCTCCAGGTGCCTAATTTTTATGAAGATTAAATTTCGTGAATTCGGAAGTATAATAAAAATGTCATATTTCTATATTATTTAATTGATATTCTAATGATCCCGGAAATTCATGAATGATTTTTCAAAAATCTATTCATCGGCACCCCACTCGATAAGATGTTCAAAATTTTCTTTCATTAGCTCTATATCTTTAGGTAGATTACTAAAAAATGTCTGAAATTTTGTATTTAAGACTTAATGAGTGTATTTAAGAATTTACCACAGAGTCCCGAATTTGGCGGAAGGGGTTCCTGGCTATAAACTCCGATTAATTCAGTTAACTAGTAAATAAGCTTATAGGTAATAACTAAAAAGTATTCTTAACAATTCTATAGGGAGAATTTGAACTCCGATCGATCATTTGATTTATTTGAATATTTGAATATACTAATCTATTTTCATTTAATAAAATTTGAAACCATGGCCTTTGCCTAAAGGTTCAAAGAAAGTTGCGTTGCTCTATCTTCTCTAGAGAAGCAAAGGCTAAAATCCTTAAAAGAATATGACATTCCCAGCATAGGCAAAAGCTGGGTAATTAATGATAAAATTCAAACTCTGAATCATTTATAAGAAAAACGTTGAATACACTTTCGCTGTTAAGTCGAACGAACCCATTCATAATTTCGTTTATTCCCATGACTTTTGAGAGGCTGAATCTTGCTTCTGATCTTCGCAATTTCTGAGATCTACAATCTTCAATCTATCAAAAATGGTATCCACAGACACCTTTGACTCCAACCCAATCACTGATATTAATTTCTCTTCTTCTTTTCAATAAGTAAAAAGGTTATCTTAGCCTATAGGTGATGCACCTTCTTGGCATAACTCCTTCTCGTATCAATGTATCAATGTCATGTGTTTGATCCGGAAGGTCCAGGGGGAAAAAGGAACATTTTTTCCGGGATCATTAAAAAATTTCATTTTTAATCTTGTTCCTTTCTTATCTTTTATTTTCTCCAATGATTAAAATAGAAAAGATGAAATCGTGAATTAATTATTTAATAGTTTATGGGTGTGAGTGAGTGTATGATCCTCTTAAGATACAAATATAGAAAAATTGCATGTTCCCTTTATATGGTCACACATTATATATAATTCTCGACTGATTATGTGGCATGACTGGACTTCGTGAGTTAATTGTCTAATTGGTGCGAATAACAACCAAAACCAAGCCAGCAGACACCGGAGTCGTCGACGGTGAAAGTGGGAAAAATTTGGAACGATGATAAGTGAAAAACCAAATAGATGTGCCAAACGAGAGTGACAAAAATAGTTGGATTAGTGTAAATGACATTTTCTTATTGCAATTATTTCAGGAAATTCAATTCCGATTCCCGACAACCAAGGATGGAAATTAATCGAAAGACAAATTAGATCACAAAAAAAACAACAAAAAATAAATAAGTAAATGACGGAAAAAAGAATCGATGAAGGATTAAAGATTAAACTAATATGATTGGTTACGGTAAAAAAATATTTAAGCATAATTTCAAGCTCTATATAGTGAGGTAAAAAAATTTTATTTCCTAATCTATTTTCTCATTTCTTAGATATTATAAATATATTATTCGTCATTCTTACATACAAACTACTATTATCGATAATGGAAGAAGGTCATAAGACTATCTGTGAAATTCTTTATTTTAATTCATTATTTTTTAACCATTTTCTATTGAAGAACTCAATTGAGATAAAGTGAAAAAATAACCTACGGCATAATTTATTAAAGTGACCAGCCTTAATTTTTTGAATTTATACTAAAATCTTCCCGGTAGGCACAGCAGGAGGCTAAGCGGAAATAATGAATATAAATTTGCAATTTTTTTGCAAATCGTGATTGGGAAATTCTGAAAACTATAGAAAAAAAATTTCAAGCAGGATTCAGATACCCACGATTATGTAAGAAAAATGGTCCAAGAAATTTCGTAGGGTGCCACAATGTTTTTATTTTTCAAAAATAAGAGCAGATGGGATGATTTTAGATTCAGAACTTCAGGTTCAAAAATGCAGTATATTAGAAAAATCGAATTCACATATGGGAAGCTATCGAATGGCTATAACTAATGAGCTGAAATTCGATACACATAGACATTTTTGTGTTAATAAATTGCACCTCGTTGCCAGGTTTTAGTTTTCTATCTCAATTCATTAGTTGGCAAAAAAATTTCAAATTCATAAAAATTTACAGATAAGATATAGACTTTAAAAACTTTTTACTTTTTCTTCCAATTTCAACATTCTCTTATTGTAATGTCTACTCTCAACCCCGAGGTTTCGTACCAGATTTGAAAAATGTTCTACTAAGATTATGTTAGATATAGGCTGATTTCGTGGCCATTTCGATTCAAACTTCAATGGGAAATGATCAGATAAATAATCTCAAAACAATAATTTATCGTCATTTTATTTGATCTTCTTCAGCAACTACAAAAATGATCCCAAAACATGAATAGGTACACAATGACAAAGAAATAATAATAAATTAATTGTTCTTAGGGAAGTTGGTTTATAGTGAAACATTATACAAATTATATTAGGTTGGAAATATATTAAGTAATATTTAATAATATTTATTTTTCTCTTTGTGAAACACCACCAGCTCTAACTTAATATAAATTAATTGTTGGTGTTACCTCGGGTTTTTTTGTTTAAATGTCATGAATGATTACTTTTTAATTTAATATATATAAAAAATCGTTATTCTTATAGAAGGGGAAACTATTATATTTTTAATTTATTAAATAGAAAAGTAGTAATTTAATCAACAAATTCTGTTGTAACACTACCACTTAATTGATTATTTTTTTAGCACTGTGTATTCATATTTTGAGAAATTTGTGTAGTTGTTGAAGAAGTCCAAATAAATTGACTAAACATATAGCTTAGATAAATTCTCCTTTTCAAATTATTTGTCTGTCCACACCCCTATGAAACTTTAATATAAATTATATTTGATGATATATAATAAATCTTTTTGATCTAGTTCCTCAGACTTCATCCATTTCTCAACATTATTCCTTCTTCTTCTTCTTCTTATTATTATTATGACATATCCGCTTTGCGAATTTCGTCAATCAAGTTGACGACAATGCTTATTAATTGCAGTATTGAGATGATTCTCCAAACCATTCTTTTACTTTCTAAACTCATAATGTCCAATGTATACCAAATCTTCGTTTGCAATCTTTTTTTTTGATAATCAGACACAGAAAATTATTTAATAAAGTAAAGGGAGTGTAGTTTCACAATGAGTGAAATAAAACTCAAAGAGGTTTATACAGACTCAATATATTTCAGTTTTTAATCTGTAAACTCCTGATGATGGAATAATAACCCGAAATATATTGAGTCTGTATAAACCTCTTTGAGTTTTATTTCATTCATTGTGAAACTACACTCCCTTTACTTTATTAATTAATATCATGTTTCACCTAAAACCTACACCACTTTCTCTAAGTAAAACAGAAAATTATATTCAAAGAATATTTTATTATCAGGCAAGCGAAATATTCTAACTTCTGTATTTGTAGTGTCTTGGTGATTTCATTGTATTTTTCTAGTCATGTAGCTAAGTTTGCGAATTCTAACATTTTTAACACCTTCAGGCAACCCTATCATTAAAAAATTCGACTTTTAAATAATAAGGCATTGTTTGTCTCGATCCGCCTCATCTTAATTTTCGGACAAAAGTCTTTAGCAATTTATAAATTTTATTATCTTCATTTATTTTTTAATTTATTTGACATGAAAGATTATTTATTATGTGAGAAATTTTTATCACTAATGTATAATCAAAAAAAGATAAGTAATAATAATTAATGTGAATATTTTTGAATGAATTCAAATTCGCTATTTCTTTTTAGATGTTGTTGTTTTATTATTATATTAAATAATCCCTGAGAAGAATTGCTCAATTGATTTGCCTAGAGAGAGAGAACCATTCTTCTGTCCCCGTGAATAAATAATTAGTGGTCCATAAAAATAAAAAGAGTGACTTCACGAAATTTAGCCGTGCAATCTACCGTCATTATTTCCGTTTTTTAAATAATTAATCTTCTATTCAAATGTTCATTTCATTTTCATCTGATTTATATAGACGATTTTTTTTCTATTTAAAGTGATTAGTTTCTCTTTAAACAGACAACGGTATAATCTTTAATGGTAAAATTATTAAGAAAATCACAAGAGGTTGTCATCTCTTAGATCCGAGATGGAATGGATTATTTTTAATTATTTGTCAGAAGATTTTGTTTTTATCCCCCCCCCCCCGGAATCAAAGGCGAGAGTCAAAATTAGCAATCCGAGCCAATTGGCTTAGAAATTTAAAATGTTTTTCTATTGGCAATTTTAACTATTATAATGTAAATCTTTGGAGAATCTTCTAAACAAATACCAGTCAATTTTTAGGTACTAAAAGTGTACGAAATCCTAAAGTACCTATATATGAATGGGAATATTTACTCAAAAACTGCACTTTATAGTCCACCTTCTAGAGATTTCCAAACACCAATAAGCAGAAAAAATATAAAAATATTTTCAAGACAATTCTATCTTTACTGAGCGTATTTAGTAAAACTTATTGAAAACGCGAAAGTTAAGGAATTATACGTATATTCTAACATAGCGCGGTAACTTTTTAATTATCAAGTGCCTGGAGCACCGAGCGATGCTCGGTAACTTTTTGACTCTAAATAGCTTAAATTTCAAATTTCAAGGGTCTGCGACTTACCGAAGACGAGATATGAACGATTAAAATATTTATTTTACGACACTCTTAATTTACACCCCTTCCTTTATTTCAATCAGATTAAAATCTATACACGTTTAATAACTCGTGGCACTTGATAAGTACACCAATTTAATTAGCTAGGTAAGTGCAAGTCATATGGTATTCACTAAACACGACTAAATAATAAGAAGAAGTAAGTGAAAATCAAATGGTATTCACTTAACATGACTAAATAATTAGTGGAGTTAAGTGAAAGCAATATGGTATTCACTAAACACGACTAAATAATTAGTATAAGTAAGTGAAAGTCATACGGTATTCACTAAACACGACTAAATAATTAGTAGAAGGAAGTGAGAATCAAATGGTATTCACTAAACACGACTAAATAATTAGTAGAGGTAGACTTCTGGGGGTCCACTGATTATGCATACAAAATTTGGTTTAGTTTGCTCAAACGACCTAGATTTTTAATTTTTAACCCCCCGCCACCCCCCTTAATTTTGGGTCGATATGCATCAAAATCTAATCAGCTCTTAATCTCAATGGACCAAAACTACGTATGAAATTTGGCTTCGATATTCAAAGCAGTTTTTGAGCTAGCTCGTCCACAAAAATTTGATAACGCACAGACTAACGGACAACCAGACAACCAGACAACCAGACAGATAGACTAACAGACATTTTGACAAAACAATCATTTATCAGAGCTTTTTTGTAGAGCGAAATGCCATGGTTTAGCTCAATTTTTTTAATCAAAATAGTTTCAGCCGTTTTTGAGATATTTCGAAAAAAAGAAGGAAAAAACCACTTTTTTCATGCACGATTATAATACTTGACCATACCCTGTATGGTAAAGTAAAAATATAATTTAATAAATATATAATATTCAATAAGAGGGAGAGGAGGGGTGATAAGATTCAACCCCAGATAATCTCTCAGCTCCCACCTCCCCTATAGATAAATGTTTATACATCTTAAATGTTTAAGACATTATAACTTTTTCTTCTTAGGGTTTTTAGTGGTTTTCGATGATCTGGAAAATTTTTTGAGTTGAACCAGCCATGGTGAAATTTAAAAATCAAAAGCCGTATTTAGGTGATGCTACCCCACTGTCTTGTGAAGTCGATGGATTAAGTTGACGAAAAACCGGAAAGTTTTTTTTTTATTAAACCAATTTTTCTCTTATACATGATAACATATTAATTAAATCAAATAAAAAAAAAATAGAAATTGTATCATTTACGAAAAAAGCTTAAAAATAAATCTGTAAATGAAAAAAAAATATATTATGGAAAAATATACGAAATCTTTTCCGAATTTTCTTTTACTCTGATTTCTTTCTAGATCACTATTTGAATTTGATATTCTCATTTGAGCTAGATAATTTCTTTGGTTAATTTATTGTGAAGAAGAAATAATTAAAAAGAACGAAAACATTATAAAAAAACAAGGATCTAAATAGAAAGCACACCGCCCAGTTAAAGAGTAGGTAAAGTCCTATATGACCTGAAACTAGTCCTTTCAACCGACAGACAGACCTTGATGTCAACTTTTCAAAGATAAAAGTAAACATGCGGGAGTTAACGTACGATTAAATTAATCAAGAAGAATTTTCTCTTTTTTTCTTCTAACTTGTTTCTTTTTTTCATTTATGTATATAAAAATTAGATTTTAATAGAATTTTCAAAAGCATGGTCAAATAGTATAAATATGTTAACGTTAGATGAACGCGAAAGTCACTGCCCTATTTTGGTGCAATTGGGACCTGATTCGTTTTGATACTGAACCAAGAGTTGAAAAAAGATAGGACCCAGCCGGGTATGATCCGGCATCCTCTGCGTTAAGCCCGCAAATGCCTTTTCCATTTTTTTCAACTCTTGGTTCAGTATCAAAACGAATCAGGTCCCAAATGCACCGAAATAGGGCAGTGACCGGATAAAATGTTTTAAATTTCGCGTTCATCTAACGTTAAACATTCTAAATAAAATTTATTATTGAATATCTGAACAAAATTCATCTGTTTCGATTCCCCAAAGAATCAGACAGACGGGCTTTGTAGTAAATTTATATATATATATATATATTACCATTCATTAATCGTTTAATAAATAAATTTTTCGCGTACAATGTTTCCTTATTAATAATGAGAATATAATAAATAAATAATTAAACGGAGGCAAATAATAATATTTAAAAAATGTTATTTTATTATTTCTTGCAAATAAAAAAAATGCATCTTTCAGAAATAATTGCGTCGGTTTAGAGTGTAAACCTGCTAACTCCATTTTTGATCATATATGACATATTAATAGCGTTCGAAAGAAAAAGCAATGCAGCATCGTCCAAGTAAAACTGCTATTTAAAATTACGAACGTAAGTTGTAGAAAAAAATGTGAAAAATAGTTTTTTTCCATTACAACAATATTAAAAAAAAATTTCTCTGCCCTGTAAAATTTCCTTGTTGTGAGTTACCAGGTTTACTCTCTAAGGCGACGATTGTCAAATCACAGTGTGAAGACTCGCCAAATTTTTTTCTACATCAAAAAAGTGATTTTTTTAAAAATAATACTACTACGAATAATTAAATTTTTCGCATACGTGTACGTTATTTATTCACTGAGGTCCTATTTTTACTCATCCCTCTATTTTGGGTAATTTATTTTTTCCTCATTTATTAATCAGGATCCTACAGAGTAATTGTGTAAAATATTGTACAAATTAGCTTAAGATTTAATTATTTTGATTTTTAACCCTTCCCTCTTTATTTTGTTCCATTTATTTCACATAGTCATAAAGAGCCAATTTAGGGGTTTAAATCAGCCAAAGATTTAATGATTTTCAGTGTTTTCCTTACAAAATCTTCATGAGTAAGCCCCAAGATTGCTTGATCCGATTTCACCCAAAATCAACTAGGTTTTTCACATTAATATGTAATGAAGAATGACTAAATATAAAATTTAATTTTTAAATTCTTATTAGTTATTGAGGTCAAGTGAAGAGCTCAGGATTTTTACAGGGCTCATTCACTCACTTTCAAAAAATAATAATTAATATCTCCCGAAAATATTACTTTTACGTAATTTGTTATAAAATACTTTTTATAAGCCTTAAAAAGTATTCATTTTTATCAAAATCAAATGAACACTTTTTGAAAAATTTCCAAAGATTGCAAGTAAATTAAAAATATTCTTTTGATCACCTCTGCATTCAGGAACAGTAAGTCATAATTCAACAAAATTCGAAACTTAAGCAAGATTTCAACTATAGAAATTATTACAAGCTTTTGTTTAAAGTCGAAAGACCGGAAGTATCCTATTATTTTAATTATTGTCTGTTAATAAAATTGTTTGTTGTTAATTTGTTTATTGGACTTAACTTTTTGAGAGACTATTATGGTATATGGACTCTATGTTTTTGTTTATTCACTGTATTTTAATTAATATTTACTCATACTTGTTTGTATGCATAAGTTCGTTTTTATTTAAATCTCAAAGAAGAAAATTTGGGGTTATTATAGACTAATTTATATTAGGTTGGAGTTGGCGGAGTTTCATCAACTCCAACCTAATATAATTTTAATAATGTTTCACTATTAACCAACACCGCGTTCCCTAAATTCGATAGACTAATTTGTTAATGCGCCATAACAAGCCTAAAATAATTACAATAATCTTTAATTATGATAAATAATTATTTAGTTTTTTATCTATTATTATTTATTTAGTCCATTCTTTATAATTTTTTCATTTCATTCTTAAAAAATAAATAAAATAAAATAAATGTAATTAGCCTCCAGATTACGACACAAGAGAGATAATTAAAAAAGATTTGTCAGCTGTATGTCGGAACTGGATCCAAATGAAGAAACTACGTTATGTCATTGAAGATTTATTTATTTATTCATTTATGAATATTTCTCTCTTTGGAATGAATAATACTTTTTCTTTTTAAACTAGATACTAGACAACTGTTTTCTTATTTGGAGTTAATCTTTAAATTCTAACCGTTAAGGATCATGTAATAAAACTCTGTTTTAATTGGAGAAGAAAAGAGAGAATCAGGGAGAAAGAAATAACAAATAAATTTAAAAATGACCTATATTTATTAAAAAAACGGGCGATAAATTGAGTCCAAAAGTGAGATTCGAGACGTACTTTAGATTAAAGTAATGCGTGTTGTAATAATAAACCTTATTTCTTTCTTTTGAAATTTTAAGAAATATATTATAAATACTGCTCTAGAAATAACATATAAAACGACAGTCTCTTAATATAGAGACATATTAATGAACATTTTATTTTAGACTTCAAAATTCAAAATGAAAAATACAAAAAACGTTTTAATATTATTTCTATTATCTATATATATAAAATTAAGGTTTTGTCTGTACATTGCTCCAAATCACGCCAAATTTTGGTTGAACACGTTTCAAGCAAAGTTATGAACGAAAACACCCTCAACAAAATTCCTGTAAAAAAAAATACCCACAAAAAAGGTGTGTGGGGGGGGGGGGGGGTGAAAAATATGTAAATTCTTGCCCTTGAAGCAAACTCAACCAAATTTTGTGTACATAATCTGTGGGTCCCTAGAAGGCTAGAAATGCAAAAACTGGGTGCGGAGGGTGGATGCGGGGGTGGAGTGAGGGTGGTTTAGGGCTCGGGTGGAATGGGGGTGGAGTGAGGGAGTAAGGCGGAGTAGGGGGTGCAGGTGGTGGAGAGGGAGGTTCAGGGGGCGTAGTTGGGGGGTGGGGTCCATGGGGATAGGCAGGAGTGAAGGGTACGGGGGGTGCAGGGTTGGTGGAGTGGGGGTTCAGGTGAGGGTCCACTGGCGTAGTGGGGTGGTACGGGTGGTGGTCCGAGGTAGGGGTACAGGATGGAGTGTTGGGGTGGTGGTGTGGGGGCGGGGGTGCTGGGTGGGTTTCGGGGTGTATGGTGGGTGGGAGTGGAGTGTGAGGGTGGGGTTCAAGGTTGGGGGTCCAGGGGGCGTGTCCCCTGGCTAGCAAGAGGGCCGCCGAAGGCGGCCTTTGCAGCTAGTTTCAAATATAATAATAATTTATAATATTTATGGTGAGTGAGAGTGGAAGTCATTATAGCTAGCTAGTTCGTAGTCGAGATATAATCATTTTTATTTATTTATTTTTTATCTAAGTTGAAGAGAAGAAATGTCCTCGACACGATTCAAATAACGAGATGTTTCATTTGAAAATACCAGCTAATAAAAATTCTTTAACATGAATTCTTATATGGTTTACTCATATTAGTGAAATAGTCTATCATTAAATGGAATTTTCTTTTTACTTTTGAAATCTAATGAGATTGATGAAAAATATATATTACTTATAAAGAGGGAGAGGAGAAATATACAACTATGTTTAGAAAAGTGATAAATAATCAAACTGGGAAGCTCAGAATTTTAATTAACATTTTCAACTTTTTATTCATCTAGTGATTTATAAAAATATTTAAACTGGAAATCTCGCACCTTTGGGAAATATTTACACGGATTCCCCAAACTTATTTTTATTTATTTTTTTATTCTCATGAAGTAATTTATAAAAATCAAATCAAATTATATTTCTAAATAAATATTAACATACAAATTATAAGAAATGGTTAATAGTCAGCTTTGAAAGTAATTTTAAATTAAATTTAATTAAAATATTTAAAATTTCGGAACAATTGTTTGAGCTAGGGTTTAAAAAATAGTGTGTATTAAAAGTGTTGGGTTCCTAAGAAGTTTTAAAATGTGTAATATACTCTTTTACTAAAACTAATCAATTCCAGATGCTTATAAATCTTATGAAGGGATCATCCCTTCAAGAAATTTATATATTCATGAGATTTTTACTCAGATGAGCAGTTTAATGATTATATTTATAGTTTATACAATTATGGGTGAAAGGGCGTGTAAGGAGGTGCACTTAAACACTCCATATATAATGAAATATTTCAATATAATTCAATGTCTTTTAGCTAAATCTGATAGAAAATAATAATACATTATAAATAATGAATGATTTAATAAATTAAATAGTGGATAATAATGAGTTCGTTTTTATTGCAAAGTGACGACAATCATTATTCATGTGCATATTTTTCTGAGTGCACACCCTTAAAAATAATTCTGACTTAATTTCACTTCAGAAGAATCTTATAACGATCTATTCTATACCATTATAATATCATATTAATGAGTTATTTAATTTCAGGTCAAATATAAAGACACGCTGGCGAGCATAAAATACACACATTTACTAACCAAAGAGGAATATTTATCTTCATGTTGTCATAGTCTGTTCTGTTTCCTCATATTGATATAATTTCATTTATTCAGGGTATGGTCAAGTATTGTAATCGTGCATGAAAAAAGTGGTTATTTTCCTTCTTTTTTTTCGAAATATCTCAACAACGCCAACGGCTGAACTTATTTTGATTAAAAAAAATTAAGCAAAACCATGGCTTTTCGGTCTGCAAAAAAGCTTTAATAAGTGAACATTGAAAAAATTATATTTTTTGAGATAATAATTGTTTTGTCAAAATGTCTGTTAGTCTGGTTGTCTGGTTATTAGTCTGTGCGTTACCAAATTTTTGTGGACGAGCTAGCTCAAAAACTAGTGTGAATATCGAATCCGAATTTCACACGTAGTTTTGGTCCATTGAGATTAAGAGCTGATTAGATTTAGGTGCATATCGACCCAAAATTATGTGGGGTGGGGGGGTTAAAAATTAAAAATCTAGGCCATTAGAGCAAACTCAACCAAATTTTGTATACATAATCAGTGGACCAACAGTAATCTAAAAATGAAAAAGCTTACCTCCCAAAATGGGTGGGGGGTGTAGGGTCAAAAAATGAAAATCTTGGTTCTTGTACCAAACTCAACCAAATTTTGTATACATAATCACTGGGCCCCCAGGAGTCTAAAAATGCAAAATCTAACCCCTCTCCTACATGATTATAAATAATTTTATTGAATATCAAATATAAGAGAGGGGCTAGGTTGTATGCTAAACTCAAGTGGATGGCCACATCAGAACACGTCAGCTTATTTTTTTATGTAAAATATATTTACTAAAAGCAAAGAACACGCTAAATTAGTTCTTAGATAATAATTTGAAAATTATAAAATTTTGTAACTTAGACATTTAGATTATATTAAATCTGAAACAAATTTTATAATATATTTTATTAATTTATTTACCTTAATAATTTTAACCCACCATCGTGCAAATATATAACAATATATTTAGAAACAAGTGAGTGACTTGAATATTGGAAAATTAATTAATCATTTAGAGGCTCGATAAACACCACAATTGTAAATTAATGTAAAAAAAGACTATACACCCGTATCAAAACAAGTAACAAAATTAAAAACAATCAAGAAAAAATTTATTTTGATTGTGGATTCTGATTGAAATTACAAAAAATTGATACAATAGATAAGATGCACAGAGTGTGACCAACGTTATTAATATAGTTAATACTTTTTGTTCTCTCTATCTCTCTCTAGAAAACCAAAGAAAATTAAAAACTGATTAAAAAATAGTAATATAAAAAAGTCAATTCCATTTTCTATGAAATTAAAGTAAAAATATTGAATGCTCATAAAAAGATTCATGAGTTAATTTATCCAATTGAAATTTCCAATTTCCTTGTCTCTTGTTCTCTCTACTCTTTACGGTTATTTTCAATTTAGTGAAATCCTTTTCTAGTCTCATATAAAAGCACTTAAGAATCGTTAACATAAAAAAAGTATAGATTTCAATGTAATTTTTCGCAAAATTTATAATTTGTTTTAATTTGCTTTTAATTATAGTTCATTTGATTTTAAAGACCGGTGCATTAAATTAAACTTCCTCAAATGAATGGGAGAGGTTCGAATAGATAAAAAAAAAGAAACATATATATATAATAAATGTCGAAAGAGTTGGTTGGACCTCTCGCGAACCCGATTCACACGATACGTGAAAGGAGAGAGGTGAGAGATGGTCTTGGAGTATCCCGGGCTGGTCAGTTGAGTTCTCGTTATGCTGCCTATTGCGTCACTTAATGAATACAAGTAAAAGTAAAGTGAACGAGAGTGGACGAAACAGATGACCCAGGTTCCACAGGAGATTGCATTGCCAATTCTGGTTCAACATCGTTCAAACAAAAACAACAAAACAACCAAATTAATACACATAAAAACTCTTCCTGTTACAAGATATAAATTAATTAAATGATCCATGAATGAATTAGATTTAATTAATAAACAAACAAAGAATTAAGAAATATGAGAGGTTATATAAGAGGTGAGTTTCGAATTAGAATATGTAAATTGCATGATTCTAACGATATTAAAAGAAGTAATTTGAAGAATGAGTTAAGGTAGTTCTTTCACAAATGCAAAAATTCAAGAAGTTTTTGAAAGTTGGAATATAAGTCATTAAAAGCATAATACACATACTGTTAAAATTTGAAGACGATTTACCACACCAGACATGAAATAATTGCAATTAAAAATGACATTTTTTACATAGGCTAGATAGGGAAAGGGTGGGGATATGATCATTATTATTTTTTTTTTTTCATTGATGGACTTGTACCATCTTGATGAAAAACTAATATTTGTTAGAATAATATATACGAATTAACTTAAAAAAAAAATTGAAATTATTTACCAGGTAGTTTTGATAAAAACAAAAAAAAACATATATGGGCGACTATTTTTAGTGGATGGGATATAAGCACAATGGCTTGGAAACGACCGGCAAGTATGTGTGTATCTATTTAGAGATTTCGTAGTGTGAGTGGACAGTCAGGTAAAAAAAAATACCCTAAAATTTTAGTTTCTTTCATATTCATACGAGGCTAAAACTTTTGGCGTGGATGGTCGCGAAAGAATCTCCTTAATTTCATATCTTTCTAATTGGACTTCGAAGGTATGTTGAATTACACTTCTAATCGAGATGTCTTCTATTCCTCTCACATAATTGCGAATATTTTGCCTTTAACATACCCTATTAGGAAGATTTACAAGTACACAAATTGGACTTTAAAAATATTTCGAAAGGAGATTTCATAGTATCGGAAACGTTGAAACTCTAATTTGGAGGATAAAGTGATAACTGACTAGTTAACATACCCTATTAGGAAGATTTACAAGTACACAAAAATTGGACTTTAAAAATATTTCGAAAGGAGATTTCATAGTATCGGAAACTTTAAACTCTAATTTGGAGGATAAAGTGATAACTGAATAGGGAGTCAGTAAAGTTCACCAATTAATTTGATCCCTTGTTTTTGAATTAAATTCAATGTGCCAAGAGAATCCTTTTCTGATTCATATTCGAAACAGCGACAGATTCACCATAGTGGTGAGAAATTACGGGGTGCGTAAAGTAATACATGAACCTGAATAGGAAGTCAAGCTTCCTCAGAAAAAAATTTCACCACAAACGAAATATTTATTTCTTTAAAACGTGTTTTGTTTTCAGTTGTTCTTTCTCTTGACAATTTTAAAGAAATAACATAATATTTTTCAGTTTAAAATTAATTCTTCTTAATTTTTCCCTATTATTCAGGTTATTTGTCTATGATTCCATTCTTATTACGAATGAATGACATCGAAATGAGGTCAGCTATTCTTTTTTGAATTACAAATTGCAATGATTATAATTTGAAAAATTCTAATAGTTTGAATTTTTATGAATTGAAATAATTACATTTCTTTTGTATATTTATACCTACCAATAGAATTTTAATAACATAAATGAATGAGAAACTAGAGATAAAGAAAACAGAATATTCATCTCTCTATTCGGATGATCTAGAGCTTGGTTGGTTATTATTCAAGAGGAAATAACTATTAGACCGAAATTAATTGCAATATCATTCATTCCTTATTAAAAAAAAGTAAAGAAAATATTGCATAAAAATTACATTAATTAATTTCAATTATAATTAGAAATAATAATTATATTGAGAGCCAGAGATCTTGGATGAGTTAATCATTTCATACGACATGCATCATTTTAGTGTCTAAAATAATTTTCGAATGGACACTATTTGTTAAAAATTAGACAGATAAAGTAGAATTCTTCATAAAAAACTCATAAAATAAATCTTAAAAATATTTTAAAACTTTGTTTTATCTAATCGAAGAGAATCGAGAAAGAAACCTGACTTGTGAATATTTAAGTAATTTTAAATTAAATGTTGTTGTTCAATTAGGTTTAACTAGATTCAGTTCTGGGCAATTCTTTAGTTTTTTATTTTAAATGATTATTTTTTTAGAGCCCTAATATATAAAAAGTATCCTTTTACTTCAAGAGAATTGAGTGCTTTTAGAATAACAGAAATCTACTCTACCGAAACTTGTCTGAACTTGTCCGTCATCTTCGCAGATTCTTAGATGTTAACAGATAGCCGACAGAGCAGTATCAATATTTCAAAAGTGCTTAAAGATATACCTACACTCGAATATAGATATTTCCAAGTTAAAACAAGTAAATAACATAGAAAAATAAAAAATAAACGAAATATTTTCTTCATCTAAAGCAGTGGTTCCTATCCTAGGGGTAATTACTCCCCATGGAGCTAAAATAGCTACTTGAAGGGGGTAATCAGACTAATTAAAATAGTATAATAATCAAAGTTATACAAATCTTATATATTTATACTATATATAAACAATTTCCTATGTTAATTCTAACTTAACTTTCGAGGTTCAAATTGCTTAACAAAATAATTGAAACTTTCAGTTTAAAAAATCAATTTGTCTAAAAGTTATACAAATTGAAACTGAAAGAAAGAACTGATTAATATCATTTTTGAGATATTTTTCAAAAGAGTATGTTTCTTTAATTTGGAAAAAAATGCTAACAATTGATCAAAATTCGGGTGTACACTTTACCCCTGGATAGTGATCTTTCAAAAGTACAGGGCCTTTGTCACGGCAGGGGGAAGCTAGGCGTCGCCGTTCGAGAGTTTTTCGAATTTTTACATAACCACACACCAAGTAAAAACTCGGAAAAGTGGAAAAAATTCAATTTTATTTCAATTAATTTATATCGCAAATTTAAAATTTTCTCAATTTTGTTTTCTTCAACCACCCACCAATACAACTGAGATCACTAGAGCATCCTGAATTGTTCCATCGCCTACTTTGGGAAGCACTGCTTTATAATATTTCTTTTTATGCTAAAATATGAAGAGAAAATTAAAAAAAAAATCTTCTTTGGCTTACACCTCTTCGTCTTTAAAGATTCCCTCATTTGCAGTAAATAATTTAACTATCCATAAGATGAACTGGCGATTATCCATGTCTGAAAATAATTTATTAATGAAACTATTTGCTGAACCATGGAATTATTAAATGTATAATTCTCGATACATCGCCGACTTGAAATCTGGCTTGGTAAAATTCGAATTTTCGTCGAAAACTAGCAACTCTATCGTGTGCAGTCAAAATTTTGGTCATGGTTCTTGCAATATGCGATTATGAATTTTTCTGCAAAAGCCTTTCTCTTTATGTTTTCTGATTTTCAAAAAACTAAGCTATTTCTTCACGTAGCTCAAATACTAATTTTCATTTAATATTCACCTTTGTATCATTAAAAAAAAGGAAAAAATTATAGTTCTCAGTGTATATTTGTTTTTATTATCATAGGGTTAGCTAATTTTTATATTTAAATAGTAATTATACCATCAAAGTTCTACAAATTGAAACTGAAATAACATTTATAATTTTTAGTAGAATACACCAATAATACACCAATAATCATAATAACTTTTTAGTTTTAGTTTCTCATATATATATTTATATTTTTATTTATTTTATTTTTTCATCAAGGGGTAAAGACACATGGCTTGCTTGGTCATAGGGGTAAAGAAACCACCGGGAACGACTGATCTAAAGGAAATGTACATAAACTCATTTTGGATTTGGATTCGATAAATAGAAACTTTGGCTTTTTCGCCTCTTATGGTGAGGTTGAATAGAAAATCAAATACTTCTTATTTGATACGAAATAAGGAGGTTTTTTGAAGATTGCTGATATTTTTTCCCTTAAAGTAAAGTTTCTCGTTGTATCCAGCTTGTATTTATTATATCATAATAAAGAGAGCTCTTTTTCTTAGCCAATTTGTTAAGAACAAATAGTTTCTTGGTGACCCGCCCTTTTTCGATGAAAGAGAAAAACAGGTATTGACAATGACAGGTGAGATTCTATTGAATTGTCTACAGGATAACGAAATCGTGGGACAGAAAAATGAAAAAAAAATCAACTTCATCATTTTGTTATAATACAACCTCACACAAAGTCTGGACGTTGGGAGTCAACACATTGCTACCCATCCATCATTTAGGAACTCTTCCTGGTTCAGGTTCGACTCCTCGAAGAAGGTTCATGTTATTTTGATTTTCCTTCGTCATCCGCTCCTCCCACAATGCAATTTCATTTCCTATTTCAACGCCTTACAAATTTGACATTTTTCGTTATCACATATAACTCTCATTTGTGATTCGATCTAATCTCATTTCTCCAAGTGAATTGACATCTACATTGGACATTCATTGGACATCAAGCACTTCTTTCTAATCGAATCAGTGTATAGTTCATTAAGCAATCCAGCAAAGAGATCAAATTGAATAAATTTAATTATTATATAAAAATAAATTTTATTGTTCCTTTGAACATAGTCGCATACTCAGTAGATTTCCGGAAAATGGGGGCCGATTGTCCCTTCACTTACTAGAGTGTCTGTAGACATGCACATTTTTTAGAGAAACCGAGAGGTTTATTTTTCTTAAGGAGAAATCAATGAGGTTGTTCTATGCTTTTACAAATAAACATATAAGTGGAAATATAAAATTTATTTGTTATAGACTAGAGGACTAGACCGAGGAATCCACTAGGTAACTATTTCTATAGTCTGAAACTTGAATGCATTTTAGTATAGGCAGCTTGAAACCACATTTGCTTACTCCTATCTCAGGCTTGACGTTTATTAAAAAGATATATAAATACCTAAAAGAGATAAGCTTTATACAAAATATTCTTATTTTATGTATTGGTGATAAATATTCAGTTTATTAGATCTTGATTGTTACTAAATTATAGGATGTTAATAATAAATTCAAATCAGAAGACGAATGTGAGCGCGAATAAATTTATCTTTTATTGAAATGTCATTTCGTTTCAAGATTAATTGAGAAATAAATTTCTTTCAACGAATGAATAGATGTTTGAATAATAAAAGTGATTTAATTAATTGTTCGTCGTGTCATCTTCGAAACAGGTCCTTTTGTGCAATTAAATATCTCTTAAGTAGATGAATAAACAAGGAAATGAAGAAGAAGAAAGAAACAGATTAGATGTAGATTTGGTGACGAAAGGTCAGATGGTCTTCATCCATCATCCGAGATGCATGCCTTTCACCTGCATCTTGGTTACACCACCGCCTCTGGGTATAACCCCTCCAGAAAAAGTCTCATTTTTTGAAGATAAGATCATTCTACATGAAAATAAAAGATCAATTACATCTAATCTCATGTTTTATATTTCCTTATTAGTGGATGTTATACATATAATGTTTGTGATTATTTTTTTCGACGATCTGGGCTTGTAATCTAAAATCTATGAAATTATTCGGTAGCTGATGGAGCATTTTAATTCGGTCTGTCAATGTATCTACATTTATTTTCATTTTAACTTAATAAAACCCCCACTTTCTCTGGGGAAATGTATAGATTTACATAAAGATTAAATGGTTCAGGCAGCTAGAATTAGAAACATATCTCGAAAGTCGACATTTATTTTCTGACCTTTCTCAGGACTTTAGATGTAGTTAATCCTTTTTTTAGAATTAAGAAACATTATGAACAAATACATTTACATGTTACTAATAATATTTACAAATGTGGTTTAATTTTGTTAGTTTCCGATTTTCAGAAAACAAATTTTTGCAAAAATATATACATAAATACTTTTTTGCAAAGAAATTTTCTATGGAGAGAGACGGACTGGTAGAACTTTTAATTGAATGTAATGGAATCCAGCCTACCCCTGGGCTGCCTTCCATTACATTCAATTATAAATACATAAATACAATTTGTTTTTTTATTATAAAAATTAATCAAAATACAGAACGCTATAATCACTACATATGTGATTCATCAAGTGATGGTAGCAGTTCAAAAGCCCATTTAGCCAATTGCCGGAACTTGGTTTAAAGCTTGAGCCTCAGTTCCAATAAAGACTACACACGATATGGTTCATGTAGATATTTGATTATTTTAAAAATATTAAATTGCCGAACAATGTTTGTTATCTAAAATTCAATTCACAAAGAGAAACAAAGAAGTTGTCCTCTGCTTGATGCAAATAAACATACACACATATATATCGAGATGATATATCTGTATATATATATATTATTTGTTTGTTTGAGACTATAGTTTCGAAGACTTGGTCTTCATCATCAGTCTTTTTTAATTATAAATGTTGTTTTTCATGGAGTCAAGTCTTCGAAACTATAGTCTCAAACAAATAAATAATATATATATATATATATACAGATATATCATCTCAATATATATGTGTGTATGTTTATTTGCATCAAGCAGAGGACAACCTCTTTGTTTCTCTTTGTGAATCAACAACTTCTGCTACTCTCGGCAAAACAAAAACTTTTCAATTAAAATTAAATTGCCTAGTTATGTCTAGTGATGTCGCCCATCGAAATT
Organism: Forficula auricularia; assembly: GCA_024734495.1. Classification (NCBI taxonomy): domain Eukaryota; kingdom Metazoa; phylum Arthropoda; class Insecta; order Dermaptera; family Forficulidae; genus Forficula; species Forficula auricularia. The sequence goes on along the minus strand of JALMQS010000828.1, from coordinate 1,040,711 downwards.
AAATAATTTGGAAATTTTTTAAAATCATAATCATGATAGAGTATATACAGTCCTAAGTCTATTTTTGAAACTATTCCTTGCCAACTCTTTCTCCCTCTAAAAGTCCTACATTGCATATTTTTCATTATTTTATCGAAATATTTTAAATAATCTATATCTTTTTGTTTTCTAGCTCACCCTATAAATTATCCCTAAGAAATCCCGATTCGTAACTTGTGCTTTTTCATCTGAAATCTTTTCATATTCATATTTTTCAACACAACTCTCTTTTCTATATTTCTATCGAGAACTTCTTCATCTGTAACTCTATTTAATCTTCAACATTCCCTTATAGCCTATAGTACGACATTTCAAAGACCTCCAATCTCCCTGTTTCTTCAATCGTCAAGGTTTCATTTCCATTCAGCGCGATACCTTACATATTCATGTTCTCAGTAACATCTTTTTATTTTCTAGACTAATTGAGAAGAAACATAAAAATTTTGCTTTAATTAAAATATGTTGTTTAAAATGAATTAAAAATTAATTCAATTTCCGAAATAGGATATTAACTAACAATAATTTTATAATTAAAAGATTGAAACAATATTTTGATTTCTTAATGAAATATAACATAGTACTTTTATTATAATAAATAAAATATATTAAAAGTTACATAGCAATGATATGTTATTCATTTCTTCGCTTTTATCTTTTTCTTCTTTTAAATGAAAAGTTGGTGAGAGTTACAACTAGAAAAAATAATATATCGGTAGAAGATTGGATTGCCTTGTTAACATCATTCCAATATCTCACCATTTCTTTCGGTAGAAAACAGTTAAATTGGAATTAAGGACGATTAAAAAGGGAGAGAGGAATCATTTAAATTCAGCTCGTTATGTCGAATAGAAATCATCAAATCAATTTACTAAGATTTCTCTCTCTAAAAAAAATAAAAAATAAAAAGGGGGGGAAATAATAATTAAACAAACAATAAATTTTTAGAAAAAACAATGCCTGAAATTGTATATATTTTAACCTTCTGATCAGTGGCGGATCAAGCATTTTGAAAGCCCCAAGACCAATCACATTTTGAGGCCCCCCTACATTACTGATTGTAAAATAGTGACGTTTTAATGAAAGAATATATGTTCAAAAAATAGCATTTTTTTATTATTTTAATAATAAATAAAAACATATTCAATAACCATGGAAAAAAATAGTTTAAATATCGCAGAACAAAAATTACATTTATTATTGCATTACATACTATATATAAAATTAAATTAAAGTGGAAGTTTTCTCGATTTAAGTTTAGCGAATTTATCAATAATATAGTCATATTCTAAAGTCTGAACTACATCGTTTTCTATAAATATTATTGTTAAATGTGTTAGTGAGTTTCTGTAAATAATTTTTGACACGTTTCAAAACCCAAATAGAATTGTCAGAAATTTTTACATTCGGGAATGTTGATTGTAACCCCCTAATTAATAATTTATACATGTCAACAGGATTAGTGACGTTTTCTCCCTTTATGAATGAAATGAAATGAAGAATTTCATCTTTGAAATAGCGAATGTCAATATCTTCCTTATATTTTGCAGATGTTCTTGCTAAACATTCATTAAACTCCATATTGGTAATTTTAAAATTGAATTTTTGAGGCCCCTTAGATTCTGAGGCCCCAAGCGCGGGCTTCTTGCGCCTGTGTGGTGATCCGCCACTGCTTCTGATATTTTATATAGCGTGTATACCCTCTGATCTTTACGATCTGTATAGCGTATACCTACTGCTGATTTTACGACTTCAGCACTGGTTGAAGCGTGATCACATATAAAAAATAATTTATGTTATTTTCTGTATCCTTATATGAATCGTTTATATGTAATAAATATCTATAAAAGACGAATCGCCAATAGTAGCTAAGTTAATATTATCAAGAGAAGTGGTCAACTACTAAATCCGAGATGTTATGGAACTGGCATTCGTGTCAATTCCCGAAGCGATGAATACAACCCTTAGTAGTTAACCACCTGTCTTGATTGTATATACATTATACATTAAATAAATGCACTTTAGTAATCAAATTCTTAATGCGAATGTGATCAACAAAGAATTGTGTATATATTTTGAAAAAAAGGTGCAGATAGAATCATTGCTCTCGACTATCTGTTAACATCTAAAGCCATAGTATTTAGACAAGCCCTGACAAGTTTCGGTATCGTAGATTTCTGTTATTCTAAAAACACCCAATTCTCTTGTAGTAAAATGATACTTTTTTATAAATTAGGGCACTAAAAAAATAATCATTTCAAATAAATAACTGAAGAATTGACCAGAACTAGATCTAGTCAAACCTAATTGGGCTAAACTTATTTTAAAATTACTCAAATATTTGCAAGTTAGGTTTCTTTCACAATTATCTTCGATAAGATAAAAAAATAATCTTCATTACTGTTAGGTAGCCCTTATTTGTTGTAAGGGAACTCTTATTTTTCTAAAAATTTCGACATTTAGATTTTTATCGATCTTTACATTTAAAGTTCCAATGAGTCGAAATAAGTTTTGTTTATGTAGAAAAGTGTGTATTTTACCGATTTTCAGGATAATGAATAATTAAAAATCTTAAATTTAGCAAAAAGTAAGAAATTGAGTCATGGGGGTATATGAACTAGAAAAGACCTTCTTATAATAAATGATAAAAAATTAATTTTAATTTCGTTTATTATAAGAAACTTTTTGTATGCGTTGTAGATCTGTGTTCACTCAAATTTTAACCCAATTGTCGAAGTTTTTTTCAAGAAAATTTATGAAAATAAAAAACTACTAAAATTTTAAAAAAGGTGGTCCCCAACAAAAGGAATGATTCGATTTCTAAAAAAATTTAAAACAACACAAGGCTTAGGAAATTAGGAAAAAAGCCTTTTAATATTATAAATGGCAAACAATTTTCACTTTGTTTATTATAAGAAGCTTTTTGTAGATCTTTGAACTATCTGTTGACTCATTTTTTTAATAAAAATCGTTAGGGCCGTTTTTGAAAAATTAAAAAAAATTAAAACTACTGTAATTAAGCATAAAACTTAGTCCCTAACAAAGAATATACCCTGTTTTTCATTTCAGAAATTATGTAAAATTTAATATATTTCATTAAAATAATTAGATAATCAATAATAAAAATGTATTTTGTAATGAAAATTCGTGTCTTGTTGGAAACTTCTATCTTCAATGAATAATAATAAATTAAATAAAAATAAATTTTAATTTTCTTCATATCTGTTAATACTTCCTACTGAACCACTATTTCTAATTAATAATTTAGCATGGTCTCGGCATATTAAGAAATCATAGTATATAATTAAATTATGAAAAATTGAATATAATTGATGTATCTATGATGATTTTTGAAACTTAGTTATAAATCATTTTACCGAATCAGCTTTCTTCAATTTTAATATAAGATTTCACCCTGTAATTTGAAAATTACAAAAACGACAGATTATAATTTAAACTTTTTTAGTTTAATTTTTTCGCACATATTAAACGGATGTCAGAATGAAATACTAAATTATCATCTAAGCGGAAGAAGAGACAGTAGAGAACCAAAGAAATTGTTTTCTTTATGATAACGATGAACACTCAGATGGCGTGAATGCGCAAAACCGGAACATGCAGTAGCCTAGACCTTGAAAGGAAGAAGTTTAATATATTCAGAAACGAGGCATAAAATTAAATATTTAATTAGTATAGTAGATTCGGCCTTGTCTTTCTCCTTTGATCCCTTGGCTCATCTTAGAACTGTTTACATTTTTTCTTTTTCTTTCATAAATACTATAATATAGAGGTTTTTATACTAAGAAATACAATCAATAAAATCCCTCAAATACCATTTATTGTGAAATTGTGATTTTCAAACGTACATTCATTCATTGTATATTCTAATGCGGCACAAAAAACTAGGAGGCTCATCTTTGAAACAAACATAATAATACATCGAAATTTTCTCTGGAGAGAGACGGACTGGTAGAAATTTTAATTGAAAGTAATGGAAGGCAGCCCAGAGGTAGTGATGAAAGAAAAAATTAACACATATAAAATAAGGTGTAATTTATTGGAATCCTTCCTCCTTTCCTTTCAAACCGACGTTTCGGAGGATTTTCCCTCCTTCTTCAGGGTTTCAAAGGGTCAATGAATGAAACAAATAAAATGTTTCCTTCTTCTCTCCACAGTAGTGTTCAAAAACTTTCTTCATTTTTAACAAAAGGCATAGAAAAACAAATTTTTTTTTCTTTGCTTCCCTCTTTCTTAATTAGATGGCTAAAAAGCCATTTAGCCATCTAATTAAGAAGAGGGAAAAGAAAAAAACAGATGTTTTTGTTAAAATGAAAAGTTTTGAGCATATAGAAGAAGCATTTTATTTTTTCATTATTAATTTTGCCGAAGGAGGAAAATCCTCGAAACTTGAAGGAGAAGGATTAATAAATTACAGCTGCAATAATGATTGTTTGCTTTCCTCCTGGGCTACACTCCATACTCCGTATAATAATATCACATTTTTTGCACAAAAAATTAAAAAGTATCAATTCTTTTCATAGTTCACACTTTTCTTCTAGCTCTTCCCTGTCAACACAAAATATTTTATATACTTTATTTTTGTATTTTCTAACTTACATAACAAGTTTTTATTGCAACCATTTATTAATTTATTATAATTTATTATAATAAATAAGTATAACTAATAAATAAATTAATAGTTTGAAATAAATATAAGCTTTAGTGTGTCAAAAAATAAGAATTTGGAAATTAGAATGGTTATAGATTTATTGAAATAGGTTATTATTAACAAAACTACTTAGTATATTTCTATATTTTACTAGTTTGTTTGTAAGAAAGGTAACGGTTCAAAGAGAACCCAGTTCGTGCTGAATATAAATTTATGTGGCAGCTAATCTGATTGTGAATTTATATAGTTTACAGATGCTTGAGTAAAGGATAGAATTAACAAGGATAACAAAGATTAATTGTCGATTCGCCTATTTTACTAACATATTTACGTGTATCGTCCATGAATATAATTGCTTATACGCCTATTCAAATCATTACACACCACATCACATTATTTATGTTCCATAAATTGTAACAGTTTCTTAACGCTTACTCCTGGAATAGGTGTTACATAAAGAGGTTTTATAAAAAATTTCACCTACGAAGAATAAAAACTTAAAGTAGGTATGAGAATTGATTTACATTTCTCATGGATATTAAACTTTATAGTAAAATCTGAAGATTTTCTTATTAATCCTGGCTGTGACATTTAACTATTAATTTAATATGTATCTGTTTATTTTGCTTGGTAAGCTGGGAAGCGATGCTCGCCAAAGTATGGAATTTGTTCAAAGATATAGATATTAATTTTTAATAATTCGTGTTTAGAAATATTTGAAACGGGAAGGCAAATCATTTTTAGACATGCTTTTTCTCTGCCTGGATTCCGTTTACTCAAAGGTTCAAAAAACCTAGCTTTTAGATCGTTCCTATTGTTGATTGAATTCCGAACAAATTTGGAGTTTAGATTTCTAGCTTCAGAATCTTGGAGTAAAAAAGTCTAGAAAACCAGAAAAAATCGAATCTTTGAATGGGGAGCTCTTAACAACTATATAAAGAGCTAAAATTTGAAACAAAAGTAATAAGCTTCACCTCGGGGTAAGGTTTCAACGTACTCACTGAAAAAAATTGCAATTCAGCTAAATTTATGGAGAGCGTAGCAAGTCTTGAGAAGTTTTCAATTTTTCCTTCAATTTTTAATTCTAGTCAAACTCAAATCTTATTTAAAGCTATTCAGTGAGTATATCCTTGATATTTTTAAATATTGGTATATATAATATATGTGTGTGTGATATTAAAAAAAAATGCTTGTTTATAAAACAGTTGACTTCATCTCGATCTATAAGACCATAAATCTTTTATATCTTTTGATCGTGAGCCAAATTGGCTAATCGAGACAGGAATCCAGTAATATAATATTGACCCTAGAGACCTTAACAGGGTGACTTGGATCCGGGCAAAATGGATAATAACATAATAATAATAATAATATCGATTTTCTATCTATCTTTTTCTTTTCTAAAAATACTATCAAGGATTACTATTCTTTTATTTTTTAATATTATTATTTATTTTTTCATCAATTATTTTTTTCCAGATGCATTATATTCCTGATTGCCTGCCTGGGCTCTGATGAAAAAAAGATCAAGGTTGTCTGTGATAGGGGAAAAAATATCTAATAAAAAAATGCTTAAATAGAAAACAAGTGAGAACAATTATCTTAGAATCAGGAGTGCTTTAAGATTCTCTAGTTGAAAAAAACTAACACTATAAAGGATAAAATAAATTCATATACAGTAAAGTTTCCGAACCAAAGCGTTGAAGTCTCTAAATCTCAATATTCTAATACTAAATATTTTTAAGAAACCATTTCTAAAATTGTTTCAAGTAAAGTTTTTATGCACCATATTTAGCGAAAACCTTCCTAATTAAATCATTACAATAAATAACAGAGGAAACGTCGATTAGAATATAAAATCAACACCCCTTCGCGGTTAAATTAGAAAATAATTGACAATTCGTTTATCTCTATAATTAAAAAAACAATCACTAGGTTTTTTTCGACCTCTTCTAGTGAAAGCATGATAAATATATTTAAGAATAACAACAAAAATAAAAATACAAGGAAACTAAAATTTTCTTTATGAAAGTAAAAAGATATAAATTTTTGGAACTAAAGTTTACTTATGGGACGCCTCGGGGTGTGCACCTAGTCGGTGAAAATTGTCCGTAACGTTAAATAAAAACAAGCGAGCCAATGCTCATGCGCGCGCATCCACTCAGCCGCTTCCTCTGGGGCCGAGACTCTGGCTTGTGCTCTGATTAGGAATCAATTACTGTTTCAGTGTTGAATCTTTCGATTCAACAGGTGTATTCTTCATTACCCTTATACTCCTGCCTCTCTGCTTCTGGCCCCCGAAATAATCATATAACTTTAAAAAATTTTATAAAGTTTAATAGACAGAATAGCCAAATTCAATAAAATGGCATCGAATTCCAGAGACAGAACATTCCAAGAACATTTCGTTATTCAACAACAAAATAACAAAGGTGTGCTTACTTGAAATTAATAAATAAATGAAAATGAAATGGCAATAAAGAATATTGCAATAATTCTACTAATTTATTTATTATATTTCCAACTAATAGAAGAAAATAATCAATTAAAAAAATCTACTAAAGGTAAGCGTTATATATTAATCAGTAGGTGTATGTGTAAATCACATTGAATCTAATTGATTTCTTAACTGAAATTCCTATAATTTATTTTATTGTTAATTAATTGAATTTATTATTTGTTATTCTATTTAAAAAAATAAAAAATTAGAAAGAAAAATTCATGGAATTTAGTTTTTGTACTTGAGGATTTGATGAATTATTATTAAAATATCTAAGATTATTTATTTATTTATTATTAGAGTATCTATTAGTTAGATATTTATATAATATACTGAGTAAGGCATGTGTATAAATTGCATATACTGTTTTTTCTCAAATTCAAAAACATTTCCAAACAAGTTTGTTCAGTACCCACCTCTCCATCCCCTCCCTCGATTAGCACTCATGGATTTAATTTTAACATTTTTTTATTTTTATTTTTCTTTGAAGGAAAAATACGAAAAAAAAAGAGCCGGTACCATGTGCAAGGTATCGAGCGGGGAAAAAAAACAAGGTACGTGTATATAATTTATATATGTTATATATATTATAATATTTTGCAGTGTAATTTTAAATACGACTGTAAAGTTAGTAGACATCAGACGAGAAATTAATGATTTTATAATCAATTTCAGTATCGGAGAAAAATATAAAAAAACAAGTAGGCTATATCAACAAGAGTATCGACAAAAAAGAGATAAAGAAAAAAATACAAAAGATCAAGGTATGGTATGAAAAATTATATACATTTTTAATAAAATTATTATTGCCATTAATAGCTGTAATTAATTTTCGTACTGAAAAATATACGGAGATTAAATAATGCACAGCGTCAACAAATTCTTCGGAAGCATAGAAAAAGATAATGAAAACTTATTTTAGTTACCATAAAGCTATAGTTTCTATGATAGAACATAATTATGCTTAATTATTATTATTCTATAAATACCTGTTTTCTTTTTGTATATTATTATTATTATATATTATATATTTTTATAAATCATTGTAAATAAAATAAAGGTGTTAAG
>JALMQS010000828.1:969843-1032338 GCA_024734495.1 Forficula auricularia | reverse complement strand
TAGTAAAATCTGAAAAGATTTTTCATAATCCCTACAGACATTTAACTAATTTAATATGCATTCGTTTATTTTAAAGCTTGGTAAGCTAAAAGCGATGTCGTCAAAGAAAGAATTTGTTCAAAGATATAGATATTAATTTCTAATAATTCGTTATAAAACATTTAAAACGGAAGGCAAATCATTTTGTGATATGCTTTTCCTCTGCCTGGATCTCCGTTTAGCCTCGAAGGTTCAAAAAACCTCGCTTTTAGATCGTTCATATATTGTTGATTGAATTCCCGAACAGATTCTGGAGGTTTTAGATTTCTGAAGTCAGGAATCTTGGACCAAAAAAAAGTCTGAGAAAACCAGAAAAAATCGAATCTTTGAATGGGGAGCCTCTTAACAACTATATAAAGAGCTAAAATTTGAAACAAAAGTAATAAGCTTCACCTCGGGGTAAGGTTTCAACCTACTCACTGAAAAAAATTGCAATTCAGCTAAATTTATGGAGAGCGTGCAAGTCTTGAGAAGTTTTCAATTTTTCCTTCAATTTTTAATTCTAGTCAAACTCAAATCTTATTTAAAGCTATTCAGTGAGTATATCCTTGATATTTTTAAATATTGGTATATATAATATATGTGTGTGTGATATTAAAAAAAAATGCTTGTTTATAAAACAGTTGACTTCATCTCGATCTATAAGACCATAAATCTTTTATATCTTTTGATCGTGAGCCAAATTGGCTGAATCGAGACAGGAATCCAAAGTAATATAATATTGACCCTAGAGACCTTAACAGGGTGACTTGGATCCGGGCAAAATGGATAATAACATAATAATAATAATAATATCGATTTTCTATCTATCTTTTTCTTTTCTAAAAATACTATCAAGGATTACTATTCTTCATTTTTTTCAATATTATTATTTATTTTTTCTTTCATCATTATTTTTTTCCAGATGCATTATATTCCTGATTGCCTGCCTGGGCTCTGATGAAAAAAAGATCAAGGTTGTCTGTGATAGGGGGAAAAAATATCTAATAAAAAAAATGCTTAAATAGAAAACAAGTGAGAACAATTATCTTAGAATCAGGAGTGCTTTAAGATTCTCTAGTTGAAAAAATAACACTATAAAGAATAAAATAAATTCATATACAGTAAAGTTTCCGAACCAAGCGTTAAGAGTCTCTAAATCTCAATATTCTAATACTAAATATTTTTAAGAAACCATTTCTAAAATTGTTTCAAGTAAAAGTTTTTATGCACCATATTTAGCTGAAAACCTTCCTAATTAAATCATTACAATAAATAACAGAGGAAACGTCGATTAGAATATAAAATCAACACCCTTCGCGGTTAGAATTAGAAAATAATTGTCAATTCGTTTATCTCTATAATTAAAAAAAAAAACTCACTAGGTTTTTTTCGACCTCTTCTAGTGAAAGCATGATAAATATATTTAAGAATAACAACAAAAATAAAAATACAAGGAAACTAAAATTTCTTTATGAAAGTAAAAAGATATAAATTTTTTTTTACAACCTGATAAGGGACTCTCTCATGGCAAGCACGATTCATTTGAAAACGAAAATCTGCACAATGTTGAAATCCTGCTCTGGTATTTAGAGATATTTACTTCGATTATATAGGTAGAATATAATTTATAGAGAGATATTATCGTGGAAATATTTTTTAACCTTGAATCACTTATTATTTATTTGCCTTGACTCATTGTATAAATACTAAAATACAAGTAAATAAAGAGAGAAGATAATAAAAAATAATTTCTGCTCTAGTTCCTAAATTTAAAATATCGAAGATATTAAATTAAAATAGCATAAAAATTTAATTTCTTATTTTGTTATTAATTATTAATTAATTTAGTTTTTTTTTTTAAATTTAGTAGATTAATAAAATATTGAAAAAATTTATGAAATAAATACTTCTGCCATTATATAAACCATGCCAGTGACCTAACCTGGTTCACCATGTAAATGTATTGAATTAAATCACTAATGCGCAACGTTTACTTAGGGTCACAATTAAAGAAATCCTGAAACTTCAATCGACCTTTACTGACACGATAATAACAATTGAAATAGACTGATAATTTTTATAATTTCTATGATATTATTATATTAATAGAAAATGATGAAAATGACAAAATTAAAAATATGCCGGTATTCAAAGGATTTGATAAATGAGAAAAAAATACAGAAACGGAGTTTTAGTTATAATACTTTTTAGATTTATGTGTCCAGTTCGTAAAGCAGTCATATTAATATTTTTAGAATACTAAGTATATACTATTTTTTTTATTAATCATAATTTTCAAAAAGGTTCCTAGATTTAGGCGGTGGGCTTGCGCCCCCGAGGACCATGCGCCCGGGCGCTCCTCATCCCTTGAACTCCTGGTATGGGCTAAGACGGCTCTGAGAATGAGTCAAAACGACAGTACAGTCTTCTGGTTTCTTTTCCGATATAAGAATGTGGGTCTTATTTTAGTAAAGAATTATTATGACTATTTAATATAGTAATCTACCATATTTTGTGTAGACGTTTCAGATCATAGAGTTCAAGCCTCCCAAGTAAAAGTTCATTTTCTACATCACTTTCTTGTAAAAAAGACGCATGCACTTGATAGTTTCAATATACTATATAAATAGTGTTTGCTGTAACTAACCTAAAATCATTAGATCCGAAATATTCAATTAAATCATTGAAAGACAATACTTCTTAATGTTATTTCGAGAAACAAAGTGTACAGCGACACTAGATTTATTTCAGTCTTTTTTTATTTTTATTCAATTAACGAAGGGTAGGGTTCTTCTTTTTCGCTAAGCAGCTATAGCGAGCGGTCCATGGATGCTGTGGATGCGGCGCATCGCTAAAATTTCAAACATTTAGAGTATTTTCATAAATATCGACTTCAAAATTTCAAGAGGATCTTAAAATTTTAAAATTATTATATTATCCGTTATTTCAAATATTTCTATATAAAACATTTTTTGCTTTGAAAGGTATTATTGTTCTCGAAATGAAATAAAATTGTTGCATAGTTTCAAGGGGCACTTAAAATGAATGATTTTCCGAAAAGAATGTGGATAGAAGGTTTGAACTCCCTGCCTGGTAGATTTATCTCCAGTTCAAGCATGTCAAAGATAATTCCAGATGAGTTTTAGTCGAATAAAAATTGTTCTCTCTGAAGAAAAAAAAAGGAATAAATAAAGATGATTCGAGAATCTTTGGACTAATCCATTTCCAAGACTTTCAATATATAAGATCTGAAATAACTAAGAGTGCTCTAGACAAGTCATAGCTTGCTTATACCAATTGAATTAGAAGAAAATTAAGCTTTTCTTAAAGGACAGGCTGATTCATTGTGGCAGATGGTCGAATCTCAGGGTCTGTGGAGTTTAAGCCACAAGATTTAATTTCTGACTTCTACCCTCACTCACACAAAACAGTATCCGTTTGGGGCGACAGTCCCAAAATATATTTTTTTAAAACTCTAATATTAAATTTGAAAAATATTGAAAATGATGCCGTAATTTGATGGAATTTACAAAAAAAGCGAAGATTAAAATAAAATTTCAAAAAATGAAGGGTACGTTTTTGAACATCATCCCCTGGTTGAAAATTCACCAACCGCTACTGATATATATATATATCATAAAATTAAAAAGGTTAATGAGATACTTAAATGGGTGAATTAAGGTGAATACTAGTATTCAAGTGTAATTACAAAAAAATAATCATCTACCTAATATAGGTATATTTTGGAATTTGAAAAAAAATGATGCCCTATATAAACGTTAATATGATTTTCTTTCGATTCACGGCCATTTGCATTGCTGAAATAATTCGGAGTGTTTTGATGAAGAAAGTTGAATGCTGTGAGGGTCGAGGCCACCTCAGAGAAAGGATGCGCGTGCATGCAAGTTCAAAGGTCTCCCGACAATCGTGCAAATACCTATCCCAACCAACAGACGGACAATGTAACTAATCGCCAATAGATATAAATGAATAAAATAAGAAAGCTATTCTAATATACATTTATCGTTTCTAGAGAATAGTACAATTTGAAAATTTTGGAAAAAATTTAAAAATCAAAACAACATTTTTTGAGACGTTAAAGATATAAAAGATAAAAATAATTTTTATAAAATAAAAAAATAAAACCGACTTCAAAAAAATTAAATGCAACAAATAAAATAATAATAACTTAAAAATAAAATACACATTAACATGAAATTACTTTTTGAAGTCGGTGCCAAACAAACTATACCTATAAGCGTATCCGGCAAACCTACTAAGTAAGAACCGTCGAATGCGATTCATAAAATGTATATGTTTGGCACCGACTTCAAAAAGTAATTTCATGTTAATATTTCATCGTTTAATTGTAACTAAATAAGATAATAATTATTTTATACCTTTTAGTGTATTTTATTTGATTTGTCTCTAGGTCATAATTTTTGTAATACGTATAGTAATTTAATTACTAGAAAAAGTCAAAACGTTCGAATATCAATTATTTGATTGTCTTGTTTAATTTTTGTCCAATATCGATGTAAGAATCTATATTTTTACTCTTATATATTAAATACTTATTGATACATGGCTATATCTATGGCATTTTTGCAGATTCTGTCACCAGTGCCTAAAATCTGAATCCTAGTCAATAATTCATTTTGAAAATACAAACATTTGGGTACTGTAACAAACTTTCTAAGACTTTGATTTGTGACAATCCAGACAGACATAAAAAAGAAAAATGAAGTATATTACAAAATGAATAATGACGAAAAGATTATTATTTTTTTCTGGGGCCAAAATTGGTTTGTTTGTGTGTGGAGGTGTAGGTTCAAAAATAAAAATCTAGGCTCTTGGACTACTCAACCAAATTTTGTACACATAATCAGCTCCCAGAAGACTAAAAATGCAAAAACTAACTTCCAAAAATTTGGGAGGGAGAGGGTCAAAAACTAAAATCTAGTCCTTAGGACAAAGCTAAACCAAATATTGTATACGTAATAAGTGGGAAGTCTAAGTTCAAAAACTAACCGCCCATATGGTATACAATATTTGATTTAGTTTGGTCTAAAGGCCTAGATTTTCATTTTTTGACCCCCCAATTTTGAGCATTTACTTTTTGCATTTTTAGTCTTCTGGAAACCCACTGAATACAAAACTTGGTTGAATTTGATCCAAGGGCCTAGATTTTCATTTTTGACCCTCCTCCCTAAATGATTATAAATATTAAAAATAAGAGATGAGCCAGGCGTATGGTAAAGTCATGTGGATGGCCACATCGGTTTATTTATTACTTTTGTTTTTAATGAATAGAAAAATGTTGATGAATATCCGGTGGCGATTTAGATAAGTATCCGTCGCGATTTCACTCCAAAGATGGATGACGGTTGTCCGAATGATATAATAAAGAAAAAGAAGAAAAAAGACTGACTATAGCAACAGCCAATGAAAGTTGTGACCTCTAGTTAGAAGATGAACCGGTTGTTCACTTTCCTATTCAATTTAAATACATAGTAATTTACCTGATTTTCCGCAGGTCAATTAACTCGACATTAAAATAAAAAAAAATAAAAAAATGAAATGGAATTTTTTATTTAATAAAAAACAAAAACATTATAAGTTTATCGAAAATTTTTCATTAATAAAGCCAGGCAATGTTATTATTAAATAAAACCGACTTCAAAAAATTGAATGCAACAAATAAAATAATAATAACTTAAAATCAAATAAAATACACTAAAGGTATAAAATAATTATCTTATTTAGTTACAACTAATCAAGAAATATTAACATGAAATCCCTTTTTGAAGTCGGTGCCAAACAAACTATATAACGCGAAGCGTACTAAGTAAGATCCGTGGAGTGCGATTCATAAAATGTATATATGTTTGGCACCGACTTCAAAAGTGATTTCATGTTAATAAATCGTCGATTAGTTGTAACTAAATAAGATAATTATTTTATACATTTTAGTGATTTTATTTGATTTTTAAGTTATTATATTTTATTTGTTGCATTTAATTTTTTTGAAGTCGGTTTTATTTTTTTATAAAAATTATTTTTATTTTTCTCTTTTAGTGATGTTATTAATAGTGACTTAATATAATACCTTGCATGCATCTCGTAAGAGAAAGCGTCGGGCGAATGAATCAGAAAATGATAATAAAATTAACTTCACTAAATATAGAAATTCTCTCAAAACGTTTGCGGGTTTTAAATGAATGTTTTAAAATTTTTTTATAAAAGATTTTATTTATTATAAATTTGATTATTTGGTCATAAGAATTGGAGATTTACGTTATTTCGTAATTGATCATATCTTCAGAACTTTTCCATTAAAAAAAGAATCATTAAAATCGGTTGATAAACAAAGAAGTTATGCTTGAACAAACATATAAAATAAGGTCCAATACCAATGAAAAAAACGGGACCAATCGGAAGCTAGACTGAACCCAATGCAAAAAAAATCATCAAAATCGGTCCACAATTGGCGAAGATATGAGGTAACATAGACACAAAAAAAAAAATTCAGTCGAATAGAGAACCTTCTCCTTATTTGAAGTCGGTTAAAAATACTTTATATCTACATTATTGGAGAACAGACAGCGGCTTTGTCATAATGAAAGCACAAGATCACATAGATCTCGTAAGTTAAGCATGAGGTGACTAGAACTTGACTGCGTGACCATCAAGGTCTATGATGCTTCTTGCTAAAATTATTACTGTGTACGCACGGGAAGTCTAACTATCGGGGGACCCATGAATTGAGTTTAGGGATTTATTTTTTGCTCAAAATGTCTGTAACGTAAAGATATTTTTTTTAACTTTTTATTTTTATGATTGTGAGTTTACTGTCTGTCCCACAGAGATCAGAAAACAAAAATATTTTGATCCAAAGGAGTGGAATATAATCATTTCAAAGAACTTATTAAGTAGGATAAGACTGTATTGTTTAAAAATTTAATTAATCTAAAATGCGAGGGGAGTAAATTAAATAATTTTTGTTTCTGTTAAATCTCAAAAAACAAAAAAAAAATTGATTTGATCTATGCTCTATAATTAATCGAAGAATAATTAAAATTTAGAATCCCATGGTAGATAGGATTATTTTCATACTTTACGAAAAAATTCTAATTAATATAAAATCAACTTTAACTTTTGTACTTTTTATATATAATTCAAATAGAGGAAATAAAGTTGATTAAATAATTATATATATTTTTACCAGAAAAATATTAATTTAAAGAAATAATCTATTTAATTATTAATTTAGGTATTGTATCTTTTCTATTAAAAAGTAAAATTCAAAATCAAATAAACTGTTTTGCTTAATTAAAATAATTTATTAATTTCTTCCTTTGATCTTTAAAAATAATCGACGAAATTTTCAAAATTTTCGAAATATGTGTATACCTAGGGGGAAGGGTATTGGACAACACGAGAGGTGAACCGAGACCTAATATCGTGTACACCTACTTCCACGTCCACATTCATTTCCAATAGAAGAAAATAGATGAAGGGCCATTATCTGATGAATTCCAAAATAATTCCACATAATTCCAAAGACGTTTTCACCTAATTCCAATCGCGGTTCACCACTCGGATCAACACATCTCTATTTAGCCCTATGTAGGTGAAATTTGATTATAATCAAATTTTAGATTAAATATTATATTTTCAAAACAGGGTAATACGTAACTTATTAATAATTGTGTTCGTTGAGTAATGAATTCAAAATTCAATTTCCATTCGATTAATTTCAATTCTATTTCTTCATAATTTGTATTTAAAATTAAATTTCTCTTTAGATACGAAAGAGAGGAGAGAGATTCTTATTTAAAAATTAAAATTGTTTTTTTTTAATCAAAAATTGATGAAATAAAAAAAGTAAAAATTATTTTGAATGGAATTTTAAAGATCTTGCCATATAATGGAAAAAATACATATTATTTTATATTATTTGAATGATAAAGATCTCAAAAGAATGAAAGGAATGAAACGAATTTTTTTTTATTTCATCGAGTACTAGTATTTGATGAATAAAAGCGTGAAGAATGTTAATATAGATTGAAGAGACGAATAAGGAGCAAAAGTTGATGATAATCATTTCCTGTAAGTTTTTCTTCCACGTTGAATTAGTTCTATCAATGAAGCGTTGAGAGATTCAAAGATTAGTTTTATTATTCTTGCTGAACTATGGGAAAATAAATTATATAGTGCAAACAAAATAAGCTGACGTGTTCTGATGTGGCCATCCACTTGACTTTACCATACAAACTGGCCTCTCACTTATATTTAATATTTAATAAAATTATTTATAATCATGTAGGGGGAGTTAGTTTTTGCATTTTTAGATTACTGTGTGCCCACTGATTATGTATACAAAATTTGGTTGAGTTTGGAACAAGATTCTATATTTTCATTTTTTGACCCCCCACCCATTTTCGGCGGTTAGTTTTTCCATTTTTAGACTTCTGGGGTCGCACTTATTATGTATACAAAATTTGGTTGAGTTTGGAACAAGATTCTATATTTTCATTTTTTTGACCCCCCTCCCACCAATTTTCGGCCGTTAGTTTTTGCATTTTTAGACTTCTGGAGTTGCACTGATTATGTATACAAAATTTGGTTGAGTTTGCTCAAATAGCCTAGATTTTTAATTAAATTTTAACCACCCCTCCACCCCCTTAATTTTGAGTCGATATGCAACAAAATCTAATCAGCTCTTAATCCCAATGAACCAAAACAACGTGTGAAATTTGGTTTGGATATTCACACTAGTTTTTGAGCTAGCTCGTCCACAAAAATTTGGTAACGCACAGACTAACGGACACCCAACCAGACGGACATACTAACTACCTAACTAACAGACTAACTAACTAACTAACAGACATTTTGACAAAACAATTATTATCTCACCCTGTATGGTAAAGTAAAAAGAAACATTATGTTATTCGAAATGAAATACATATACAAACGGCGATAGATAATTAATTTTTTATGATATTTCTTAATTATTGAGTCTGATTATTTATTATACAATGCAAAAAATTACAATTCAATTTTAAAAATTGTTATTATAAAATATTTTGTATTATATGCCATTCGATATTATCGGGTTATTTGCTGATGACCTCATCCAATAAATATTTACAAAATAATGTCAAAATGTCACTCTGATATTATGGTATGACCTTACCGATAATATCGAATTGGGTACAATTTGATCAGTAATTGGAAAACTTTTTTTGTTTAATGGGTTGCTTAGTGAAGCTACTTGGGTATAATTTTGTATTATTGATTATTACGTATAATTTTATATTAGTGAACAAACCTAAGATTGGGATTATTATAATGTTGAGATAATCTTAAAACATTAAATCACATCTGACTTTCATTTGTATTATTTTTTGTTAGTAGTATAGATTCTATTATTAATAAATAATTTATATGCTGCTCTTAATCACGAGGAATTTTTCAGTCTATATCAGTGAGTAAGATCTATGTAACTTTATTTATGTAACAAAACTTCCAAAATCTCAGTTTGTCTTATTCTTGTACAAATTTTGCAGATATGATCTTGGTCTTACAATTTTTGGGAGTCACAGTAATAATTTTATCATCATTATTAAAAATTAAAAATTGCAAAGTTTTAATTGATATAAAGATATTGGTGAGTTTTTAAGGGTTTTAAAGCTGATACATAAATATTCAAAGTAGTGCATTAGTTTCTCACGGTGGAGAATTCAAAAAAGGGCTGGATTTGTTAGAAAATTGTTTGAAATCACATTTTGAGGACGTTTAATCAATTTAGATTGGATATTTATTGCAAATGAAAATTTAAAAATGTGTTTTTATGAAAACAAGAAAGGCATGTGACTTTTACTAGATGAGCTAAAGATCCAAGAACTTAATAACCAATTAATTATTTTTAACTCATATCTGATCATGCATCTGCGAATTAAAACAGGTAACAAATATATATGGTATATTAAAAGTGAAAATATCTAAATGTCAGACTATACTTAGTATATATTTTATATAGGGATTCCGATTATTCCTATTTGAACACGAACGTGAAAAATATTTTATTCTTGATCATTTCCTGTTTGAATAAAAGAAATAAGAAATAAATCTCAATTGAGGGATTAACTTTCTTTCATTCTTTTATGTAAAAAAATTTATATGCCACTAACAATTTATATTCTCAACACATAATATATGTAATTTCACTTTCCTCTATTTGCTAATATAATTCAAATGATTTGATTCCCTAATATTAAAGAGAAATATTTTTTTCAAATGACTGAAATTTATTCATACTCAAGTATAAAATAATAATTCATGTGTGAGTTTCCACCCACACATCCATCTTCCTCTTTCTCTCCACTTTCCAAAATTTTTGAAATGGCGAATCATCACAATATTTATCTAATCATATAAAGATGAGACCTCAGTGAACTATACTTTATGAGAAAAAAAAACTAGAATAAAATTATTTATGAATATTATATAGTATTACCTTGTATTATACATAGTTGTTTTTTTTACATAATTTTGTAAAAATTCTTAAAAAAAAATCTGAAAATTTTTACAAATCTGTATGAATATTTTTAATCCAAATTACATATTTTTCATCTAAAGATTAGTCTTGATAATTTCTTCTTAAAATGGACTGGCACAAAAAAGCCGCAGGAGATGTTTCTCCTGGCACGAATCGGAAAAGTATTTCCTGAAGTGATCGCCAATATTGGCGATGACGCAACCACAAGAAGAACCATTTTAAAAATTATGGCCTGGACTAATTTGAATGTCTTTAAGCAGTAATAGTAGTTAGTTATTTAAGTATCAAGAAGCACTTTAACGGGTGATGTTAATGTTTGGTGTCTGGGATTCATTCGATCCACCATTAAGTGAGACCAGTATTGCACTTAACATTCATGTTACAAGGACTAAAAGATGATCAAGGACATTCGATGGTGGAGAAGTAATCTCCGGAGTCGAAGCTCAAAAACAATGTATGCATAAATTCATGTAAAATAAATGGTTTAATAAAATTTATAAAAAAAAAAAATTAATTGATTGGAGATTGGGATTGATTGAATATGGAATTTGAATAATTATCGGAAAAGAGGTTTTTTTCTTTAATTAGTTTTTTCCTCTTATTAAAAACA
Organism: Forficula auricularia; assembly: GCA_024734495.1. Lineage (NCBI taxonomy): Eukaryota > Metazoa > Arthropoda > Insecta > Dermaptera > Forficulidae > Forficula > Forficula auricularia. Next base: position 1,021,143 of record JALMQS010000828.1, on the reverse strand, counting down.
AGGACTAAAAGATGATCAAGGACAGTTGATGGTGGAGAAATAATCTCCGGAATCGAAGCTCAAAAACAATGTATCCACAAATTCATGTAAAATAATTGGTTTAATAAAATTTATATACAAAAAAGAAAAAAAAATAATTGATTGAAAGGATAGGAGAATCCCAGGGTTGGGGGATTGAATTGGAAATAAATATTATCGGAAAAGAGGTTTTTTTTATTTAATTAGTTTTTTCCTCTTATTAAAAACAAGGACTCAAAAAGATGATCAAGGACACTCGATAGTTGGAGAAGTAATCTCCGGAGTCGAAGCTCAAATACAATGTATACATTAATTCATGTAAAATAATTGGTTTAATAAAATTTATAATTTAATTGATTGAGGAATTTGGGAATTATATGGAATCGAAATAATTATCGGAAAAGAGGTTTTTTTAATTAATTAGTTTTTCCTCTTACTAAAAACAAGGACTAAAAAGATGATCAAGGACAGTCGATGGTGGAGAAGTAATCTCCGAAGTCGAAGCTCAAATACAATGTATACATTAATTCATGTAAAATAATTGGTTCAATAAAATTAAAAAATTAAAAATTTAATTGATTATAAATTCTAATATTAAATCCCACAAAGAATTAATAAGAAATATGTCTATATATTAGAATTTGCTAATTTAATTGATTATTATATAAAAATAATTTTTAAGAAAAAAATAAAAACCGACTTCACAAAAATTAAATGCAACAAATAAAATACACTAAAAGGTATAAAATAATTATTATCTTATTTAGTTACAACTAAACGACGAAATATTAACATGAAATTACTTTTTGAAGTCGGTGCCAAACAAACTATACCTATAAGCGAGCGTACCCGCCAAACGTACTAAGTAAGATCCGTCGAGTGCGATTCATAAAATGTATATGTTTGGCACCAACTTCAAAAGTAATTTCATGTTAATATTTCGTCGTTTAGTTGTAACTAAATAAGATAATAATTATTTTATACCTTTTAGTGTATTTAATTTGTTGCATTTAATTTTTTGAAGTCGGTTTTTATTTTTTTCTTAAAAATTATTTTTCTTTTTTCTTTTTAGTGATGTTATTAATAGTGATCATATCATCAGAACTTGACCAAATTAATATGACACCATCCCTAAGACACCCCTTTCGGATAAAAAAAGAACCATCGAAATCGGTTCATAAACAAAGAGGTTAGGTCTAAACAAACCTAATAAAAAAAGGTCTAATACCTATGAAAAAAAACGAAAAAAAAATGGGACCAATCGGAAGCTAGACTGGACCCAATGCAAAAAAATTTTTCAAAATCGGTTGACAATTGGCGGAGATATGAGGTAACATAGGCACAAAAAAAAAAAAAAAATTCAGTCGAATAGAGAACCTCCTCCCTTTTTGAAGTCGGTTAAAAACTCGATAAATTGTTATTTAATTAAAAAAAATAATTATACGGAATTTATTTATATACCTATTATATACATAATCTGTGGGCCACTAGAAAATTAGAAATGCAAAAACTGGGGGTGGGGTGGGGTGGGGTGGGTGGTGTAGGAGATGGGGTGCGGGGTTGGTGGAGTGGCGGGTTCGGGTTCCAGGGGGCATAGCGGGGGTGCGGTGCGCGTGCGCGGTACGGCGGTGGTTGTCCAGGGGGCGTGGCGGGGGTGCGGTCCAGGGGGGTGTGGTGCAGTGCCGGGGTTGTTTTTATCAGAATTTTAAATTAAAAATAATATTAATATATAACTTTTAACTGAAGCAAAAAGTTGCCGAGCATTGCTCGGTGGCTCCAGGTACTTATTAGATAAAGTAAAAAAATAAAAAATGACCTAGGCTCTTTAATTTCGATTATAAATGCCCAAGATAGATTTTTTCGCAAGTTTTATCGAAATTAATTTAATTAAAATTATTATTTATCAAAAATTAATATTTCTATATTTATTTATATAAAAATCGGAAGAATCTTAGAAAAAAGTGATTATTTTATTCAGAAAATTATTTATATAAAAAAAATTGAATTTTATGTAATGATCCATGAGGAATGCTACATCTTATGATATTTGAAAATATTACTTAAAATTCAAAGGACATAAAATTACTTAATACGTTTAATTCCCATCCTAGAATTCTTCGTTATATTATGAGAGGGCTGTAATATTTTTAAGAGGTATAATATTTTTTTAATCTGACTTGAAATCGATTCCGAGAGACGTGATTGATAGTCAATTGTTATACATTTCGCTGGTGATTTTATAATAATTGAAATGTCTAAAAATAAAAATTTATGAAATTTCAAACATCTCAAGTGTTACAAATTTATTATTATTTAATAATAAAAAAATTCTACCTAATTTTCAATTCGTTTCATCTATTGGTTAACAAATTACGAGTGTAAAGTAAATGTACCTACTTCTAATTTGATAATAAATCATTCATCTATTAAATTATTTAATATATATAATTTAATCATTTTTTTCTTTCTCGTTTTTTAATATTATTTATTCAATTCAATTTGTTCAAATGAAGTGTAATTGAGGTTTGGGTTTAATTTTATTTTTGTTTTTCTATTTATTTCCAAAGTTTCATTTAATTAGATTTATTTTGAAATTTAAATTATTTAATATGTCTGGACTATTGAATTCACTCAGAATTTTTTGCTTATTTGTGAATGGAAACGTTTGAAACATGGTGAAAATCCATTTAATAACAATTTTCTGAAGTCGCCTTCTAATCAATTATTTTAAGTGAAAGTGAAAATTTTGGGATACAAAAAACTCCATTCGCCGAGCGAACCGAGCAGTCAAAAAGTCGTCCTTTTTACAATGAAAATATTTTAATTTTTAACAATTTTATATATTTTTAAATTAAATATATTGGTAAAAAAGCCGCGTAGGTATAGAAATATTGCTCTCGTTAATCTCTTAGCACAGTGTTTCTCAAACTTTTTCGAATGTGGAACCCTTTTCCGTTTGGAAGGTAAGCGTGGAACCCGATAATACTGTAATTAAAAAAGCCTTGTTATGGGAACATTTTTTTTGACTTTGAAATATAGTTACATGGAGTGAATTAATTAAGAAATACTACTTTTATTGTCTTATATTTTTATTTATACAATCACCCACTATATCTATATTAAACAGTAACTAAATCAAAACATCCATAAGTAAAAGACAAAAAAAAAACATTTTTGAACACATCAACTTTTCATAGGTATTCCCATCTATGCGACGAAAGATAGTGTTTTTTGTGTATACACAAATACTTTATATCAGGTCTTATTGATTAAAAGTTGTAATCTCATACCCGACTCTGGATCCAACTTATTGTGATAATTACCATATTTTTTGTTAATAAGTAAGTTGATAATTCAGACTCGCACAAATAAGTTGTAGCATGGTAAAAGAGAATTAAAACAACTTTCTGGGTCAACAGTGGATATTCGCCTGTTAAACTACACCAAAATTTTGACAAAGGCATCATTTTATAGGCTGTCTGCAGTGAAGAATCTGAAGATATTTCGATAAAATTTTTATAATCTTGATGTGAAAAAGAGGATGGCTTTTTACTAACAACAAAAGGATTTTTCATCCAAGAATCCAGTTTTTTGAAATTATCATCAGTGAAATATTGTTCGATTGATTTATTGAGACATTCCAAGTGATGAACGATTTTGGTATATTGACTGGTATTTAGATCTTCTTCCAAAAATGTCCTGTCCAAAATAGCTGGAAAACTCTCGAGATCTCTGCGATTCACACAACTAATCCAAAACTTCACCTTCCTTTTGAACGCTAGAATTTTTTCACCTACCGTGAATTTTTTTGCGGAACCCTTGGCGTGTTTTTATGGAACCCCAGGGTTCCGCGGAGCACACTTTTGAGAAACACTGTCTTAACATATAAAGCTGCGTAGATGACAAAGACAGGACCAGACGAGTTTCGGTTAAGAAGGGATTATTTCTAATTAGGCTTATTCTACAGAATGGATCATTCTCTTGGACTAAGACAATAATCTTTATATACGTTATAAGGAAAGTAAAGAAATAATAATTTGAATTTGACTTAAATAAAACTATCCCTAAATATGAATAAAATAAATATTAATCGCTACGTTTGGCGGAGTCCAGAGCATTTAATTTTCTAGGAAAAATTCAATTTTTTTTACTTTACCATACAGGGTATGGTCAAGTATTGTAATCGTGCATGAAAAAAGTGTTTTTTTCCGTCTTTTTTTCGAAATATCTCAAAAACGCCTGAAACTATTTTGATTAGAAAAATTGAGCGAAACAATGGCATTTCGCTCTACAAAAAAGCTCTAATAAGTGAACATTAAAAAAATTATATTTTTTTGTCAAAATGTCTGTTAGTCTGTCCGTCCGTCCGGTTGTCCGTTAGTCTGTGCGTTATCAAAGTTTAGTGGACGAACTAGCTCAAAAACTAGTGTGAATATCGAAACCAAATTTCACACGTAGTTTTGGTCCATTGAGATTAAGAGCTGATTAGATTTTGGTGCATATCGACCCAAAATTAAGGGGGGTGGAGGGGGTTAAAAATTAAAAATCTAGGCTATTTGAGGAAACTCAACCAAATTTTGTATACATAATCAGTGGGACCCCAGAAGTCTAAAAATGCAAAAACTAATCGCCTAAAATGTGTGTGGGGGGTGTGTAGGGTCAAAAAATGAAAATCCAGGTCCTTGTACCAAACTCAACCAAATTTTGTATACATAATCAGTGGGACCCCAGAAGTATAAAAATGGAAAAACTAACCTCCTACATGATTATAAATCATTTTAGGGGCCAGGTTGTATGGTAAAGTCAAGTGGATGGCCACATCAGAACACGTCAGCTTATTTTATTCAAACATATGGTAGTAGAAATCACTGTTTGTTTCAGAGTCTGAATTCCAATATCCTCAATAATTCAAGAAAGAAATCTCGCTGAAGGTTTGTTCTGTTGCCAAAATGTATTTCTAATATGAAAAATTGACTAAGCCATGGTACTTTTACCTTCAAAATTTCCACAAGAAAAATGAAATTCAGAAAAAAATAGCGTCGTTATATGACTTGCTTGAAGACCAATGCGGCTAAGTTTGAAAAATTTCTAAATTGTCGTAAATTCTTATATAGATATTAAGTTTATTCTTTTTACAATAAAAGATTTTATTTTGTACTTCGATTTTTCTCAATAGAGCATCGATTTTATTTCTTCTTAATTTGTTTTCTTATAGGGGTGTGACATCAATTTTTATCGGTTGTTGTTTATGGACTTAATTGCATTGACTTCTAAGTTTCTCAATTAAATATTTGTAACTAATATGCTGAAATTTGACAAAAAATGTATGTATTAAAAAGCCCCACTTCACAAGTTTAAGCTTTCTATTCTATCTCAAACTCTTTGAAGACTCATCATACAACAGGTTGTTTTGGTGAAGAGGGAAAGAAGTTTAGAAAGTGATTTCTCCCCAATTTACATTTAAAAATTTAAATAACTTTTGTTTTCCAATGTAATTATTATTCAATTTTTCGTCCTAATAAATGATTTTAAATAAAAAATTAATTACATTTTGATCCCTAAAATAAATAAATCTTCATTATTATTATGGAATTATTTGTATATTTTCCTAATAGATTGAAGTATTTTCTAATTAGACAGTGAGTTCCCAAACTTATTATAGACACGGACTCCGTCTCATAGCAAAAGCCTGACCGTATATACCTATAGTATATTTAAGATTAAGTGATGCCCAAAGCAAGACCAAGACTTTGCTTTGGTCATCATTAATATTAATACTCAAAATCAAAATAATAATAAAATTTTTCTTAAAAGTGATCAGGACTTTCTAAACACCCTATAAAAGACTTTACAAACACACCCTATGCCTATATCCTATATTAATTAGTGATGAGCAGAATTGGTCTTGCAGTCTTGGTCTTGGTCTTGCTTTGCTCATCCCTAATATTAATACTCAAAATCAAAAATAATAATACTATTTTTCTTAAAAGTGATCAGGATTTTCTAAACACCCTATAGAAGACTTTATAAGTGACTTTACATAGTGATGAGCAAAGGTAAAGTCTTGGTCTTGCTTTGGGCATCACTACTTAAAGTATACAAGACAATATGGTAAAATAATTTTCTTCTACAAATACTGCCCGGTTTAAACGACATGAAGTACTAATTCAAGTTTGAAGTTTCATTATAAAGAGAGAAAGGTCCTCACGTCTAGCTGGGTTAAGTCAACACATTAATCGAAAATAAATATATTCTTATACTTCGATCGTGCTAACGAAGATCAAATCACTAATTTAATTATTTTTTTAGCTTTAAAATGTTATTTTTCTAAATTATCACTATCAATCGAAACCAATTTGATTAAATATTTGTAATAGAATATTCTCACAAGTAATACTATAAGTACTTTGATATTTCGGGTTACATGTCGATATCTTCTTTCAAAATATGATAAAAAAATATGTTTGTTATTATGCAGTAAGTTAGAAGATATGTAACCAGGCAAATTATATTCGATTTGAACATTTTTTAGGTAAATTAAAAAAAAGACTATTAAAGTTTTTGTTTTCTTTGTTTAGTGAAGCTTCTCGAGTATATTCGAAATTATACAAGCAATCCAGGATTCTGAATGATCAATACCGGCAAAAAAATAATGGTCAAAATAAATTACAGTTCAACAATAAATTATGTATTATATATATATTATTTAGGTGTTAGTCGACTAATTTTTGATATACTCTAATTCACTTATTGGAAACAATTATTATTTGAAACGATTTTATAAATTAGATGTCGATTTCTTTAAAAATATCTAATATACGGTCGTAGATGGTTTTTACCTAAATTTTTAAATCTATAAAAATATGATGAAAAAATCTTTAAATTTTTTATTATTTAATATTTTTGTTTACTTCTATATCTATTTTAAAACAATTTTTTTTATCGTCAAACAGGTTAAGCTATTCACACAATTAATTTTGTAAACTGGATATTATTTCGTGCAAGACCGTGGCCTGGGGCGAAGGAAACTGTTTAAGCCTCCTTCACAAAAATTTTGACAAACATGAATTTTATTTAAATATAAAAAACTATTTTCAATATTTAATGAGAACAAACTAGAGGGAGAAAAATAATTCATTGATTTCTCATAACAGCTGTTTAAAAACAACAACACAATTTGATAATATTAAATATTTTGATTTGAAGCCTTGTACATACTATAAACATAACATATAATTATACCATAGCTCAGCTAGATGTTATATATAATATGTAAACCAATCTAATTTTCTAAAGGAACCGGAATTTGAATTCAACTTGAACTTGAACGTGAATTGCTGCCCCGTCACTTTCAAGGTGGACTTCTTAATATCATAATATTATGATGTAGGTAAAATTAAATTATAAAATAAATATATCAATATTTATTTATTTATTTGTTAATAAGTTCTTAAAGTATTACGATTTTCACACAAATATCATAAAAGTAATATATCGATAAAAAGTAGTATTTTATAACTATTCCGAAATAAAAAGTCAACATTCAGAATTATTGGTTAATTGGCATGATTTAGGGCCAACATTTTAATAAATTCAATTTTATATAGGTAAATAAACGTACAATATGAAATTATGAAATGAGACATAACCACGATCCGAAACTTGAAGACCATGATGTTCAATAGTAGTAGTTACTTTAAAAGAGAAAGAATTCAATCAATCTTTTTCGGACAAATTCTAAGATTTTAGTAGAAATATTATTAAATAGCGATATCAGAGGGGATTCATCCCCCAGAAGTCGAACCTGAGAACTAACATGCTATCCGGGCAGTCAGCTCACACCCTCGAGACAAAAACCTCTCCCTGAATCGTATTATATGATATAAGCACAGAAATGTTTTACTCCATTTTTCTATAACGGAAATTAAAAAATTTAGCTTAAAATGAAAAAAGTCCTCTTATTTAAATATAAAATTAAAGTTTTGAGCATCTTTTGTTTGAAAATATTTGGAAGTTTTTTCAAAAATCAGCTCGGGTTCAATTAACCAAGATGTATTTTAAAAGAGAGAGAATTAATCAATCTGTTTCGGACAAATTCTAAGATTTTAGTAGAAATAATATTAAATTGCGATATCAGAGGCGATTCGATCCCCCAGGAGTCGAATCTGAGAACTAACATGCTATCCGGGCAGAGAGGTTTTTTGGTCTCGAGGGTGTGAGCTGACTGCCCGGATAGCATGTAAGTTTTCAGGTTCGACTCCTGGGGGATGAATCCCCTCTGATATCGCATTTTAATAATATTTCTACTAAAATCTTAGAATTTGTCCGAAACAGATTGGTTAATAGAGTAAAGGGTGTGTATGGATTGAATTCTTCCTCTTTTAAAATACATCTTGGTTAATCTGAATCCGAGCTGATTTTTTGAAAAAACTTCCAACTATTTACAAAAAAAAGATGATCAAAACTTTAGTTTTATAGTAGTAGGTACATTTGATACTTCAGAGGTTGTGTTTTTATCAGTCAAATGATAGAGAAGAAGTATATAAATAAAAATATTGTTCGCTACTTAATAAGATAATCACTTCATAAAGTAATGTTTTAAGAGCAATTAACAAATATTCAAATAGTTACAAGTCTTTTTATTTCTACTTACTTGTCTTTATAGTCTCAGAGAGATAATTTTGGAGATGATTTGAAGATAATTCAATTTATTTATTTTATGTAGAGTACCCTTCATTAAGGCTAGAGAATAGGAAAGTACTTCTGCGGACGTAAATAAACAAATGCATCTCGCTGAAAGGATGTGAAACCTGTACTATAGGATGAGAAAAGATAATAAAAGATATGTGGTGCAATTAGGGATTTGAAAGGTTTGTTAAGAGAGAAAGTAGCTGCGTCAAACTAATCATACGATTATCCTATGATCATGATAATAATAAAACGCGAAATAAATTCCTTTATTTTTTTTTTGGATATAATTTCTATCAAAACCGAAAAATTTCGAGAAAAATATAAATTTTAAGATAATGGATATATACCGCAGCACCATGTTAGGAGGATTCATTTTTATATCTTCTAAAATTAATTCAATTTTATTAATATAATTATAGTAAATTATATAGGCCTGTAAATAAGATTCGAATATAAAAATTGAATTAAAGAATTTACAAGCGCTAATGCTTTATTTCCGAAAGCTAAATACAATAATCGTATCCGGTTAAATGAATCAATATTGATTTTCTTTTTTTTTCACTTACTTGTTTTTTTTTTTTGAGAAATTGTTTAATAAATTATGAAACAAATCATTTGGAAAGTTAAGAAACAATAATTATATACTTAAAAAAATATACACAACAAAAAAATAGATAAATAAAACCACATTATCAGTTAGGTATAATCAAATTATGTAGAAAAAATTTATAAAAAAAAAATGAAGAGTATTTTTATAGTTTTGAGTAGAAATCTTATCAAAAGAAATAAAATGCAACGGATCGTTGCTTGACATTATCCATAGTCATTTGAAATATTATTATATTCATTCCTTTTATAATATTATTAATCGGATATCACTGGTTATTTGAAGTCAATGTTGACAGGGACGTACTTCCTTTCTTGAGTTTTCGTGGATATCGGAACTCATATAGTACATACAAAAAACATACTTGGAAATTAATTTTTAACGTTTCAGATTTTCCTAAGCAAAAAACAAAATTTTTGAGTGAATTCAATTCTTCAGTAGCCCTGCAAACGCATCAGCCTGGCAAATTATTTGCTATCAGGGTATTAGGATCCAAACTGACAGATAATAAGATAACAGACCAACAGAAAATATTAAATCTATTTATTTTTTTATTCACCCTCGGAACATTAATCAGTGTTATTGTGAATTATCTATTACAACCTTTTGTATATTAATTTAAACTTTCCTGGCTCTTGATTTGATTATTTAACTATCGATTAAGAAAGTTTAAATTACTAAACGAAACAATGCATTAATTGCTGATGCGTGCAAGCTTGATCTCCTATTTAGGTCTAGACGCTATTTTACTCCCAGTGAACTTCTTACCCTGTATAAGGCTCAAATTCGTCCCTGTTTCGAATATGGCTCTCATCTGTGGAGAGGGGCCTCCAATCATTTTCTTACCACACTGGATGCAATTCAGAAGCGACCAATTAAACTAATAACCAACTCATTCGACTCCCTGGCTCACCGAAGAACTGTTTCTGCCCTTTCCCTGTACTACAGATACCTACTATCATGGTGTCTGTTCAGTCGAGCTGAAGTCACTTATCCTCACCAAAGTCCTCTTTACTAGAAACACGTGGTTTTCGAACGCTTAGCACACATTCGCTGTCAAATTGGATAAAAATCGAATCAGCCCTTTCGCCAACTCTAGAGACTGGAACTCACTTCCAGCCACTATCTTCCCCTCGACTTATAACATTCAGCTGTTTGAGACCCGCATCCACGGATACCTTCGACTCCTATCCAGCCCATAAAATCCCCCCTTCTTCTTCTTTTCACGATGGAGTGGCCAACCCAGGCCTTTAGGGGATGCACTTTTTTGGTGTATCTCCTTTTCACATTAATATCTTAAAAAAAAAATGATCTTGATATCCACATCAAATCTCAAGTATCCACTAGAACGAATTTAATATAATACTTAACAAATTTATACCCAGCAAGATATGGTGGCCCAGCCTGCCGAGTTATTCAATTTCTGCTCGATTCTCACACTTTTGTATCATTCACATTAAAGCAATGTGTCGATCCAGGAAAAAACAATTTTCTGCTTGAATTCCACATTGTGCTGTTATTCTTATTTATGGTATGAAATAGGTACTTATACGAATACGATTTCAAAAGAAAAATCCTTTTTAGAATCGATTAATTTTTGTTTTAGTTTTTTAATTAAAATTTCACGAGATTTCATCAAAGAATAGAAATGAATTTTTAATTTAATGAGAAGGATAATTTTTTTTACCTTCTTAAGAGAGCTCTTTAAATTAGAAAATTAATAGTGATGAGGGTCAAAAAGTTCGCTTCTCTCTCGTCATCCTTTAATTCTCATCTCCTCAAATACTTTGTTGTTGTCGTTTCCAGTTTTTATGATTTTTCGGGCGCCCCCTTTAGCGTCTGACCTCCGATCCCAAAATCGTAGATTGATCTGTGAAAGTTGAAACGACAGGACCTTCAATTACACACATGTATGTATGGGCTCTTTCCCAGAAAAAAAAGCTATTATTTTTGCCGAATAATCCATTTCCTTTCTAAAATTTAACTGATATCTCTCCATAATAGCAACATTCATATAAATATTGTAATAGAAGAACTCGAGAGTTCAATTATTTAGATTAGAAATCGTTTTTCCTGCTCGTCTTCGTTTCAATTCACTGATATATATGTAAGGATAATATTTAAATAAAAATACTAAAATATAGTAATTACTAAGAACATAGATTGAATAGGAAGACTTGATTTAAATATATAAATAAAATTTTATATTTTTATTCTTTCAGGCTTTTCGTTCTCGGTCTATGCAATCTTCCTACCTTGAAGCTATCTAATTTGATTTCTTCTTAGGTTAAATTGAAATAAAATTTTCAAAATGAGAAGTTTCTGCTGAAATCACTTAGATTGCACATTCAATCTAAAAAACAATTGCTTCTTATTGGGGTAACTTCTCAGAAAAATACGATTAAAAAAATTGCACCATTGTGTCAAATATTATAGTTCAAGTCATTCGCTAAGTAAAAATTTGCTAATACATCAAAATTTGTATAGAAAACACACACGGATTCTTAAAGTTTTTGAAAGGTACCTTACACGAATCAACAATTTATTACTTACTGATTATTTAAAAATGTTTCAACTTGGACCGACACCTAACTCTTTAAAAATTACTAAATTTACAAATGAAGGTTAAATTTTTAAGTGAAATTATTTACTGGAAATAATTTCTGAGATCTTAAAAATTGTCACGTAACAAAAGTCAAATCAAAAAATTATAGGGTATAAAAGTAATAGTGTGACGTCACAATACATACAGAGAGAGCTCAATGAAAATGTTACACAGAGAGGGTCTTAAAATCTTGAAATTCGTGTGACGTTAATTGAACGAGCCCTTAATCATGATTTGAGGAAATAATTTAAAAAATTAATGGGTTAATTAAGTCATATAAAATAAATAAATAGAGTAATTTTAGTCAATTAAAATTATTTATTTGATAGATTCACTAAACAGTTTCGGTCACCCCTGCTAGACCATATTCAGTAGTAAATTTCGTTCAAGATTTGGAATTTGTCACTTTGAATATATAACTCATTTTCAATTTATTAACATGGATATTTCAACAATTTTCAATAAATAAATCGTTTATAAACACTTGTCATTAAATTTAGAATCTGATTTGAAGGAAATATCTACTAGGCGGGATCTTTTATTGGGAAACTGAGAATTCCGCAACGCTTTCTGGTAGTCTAAATTGAAACTAGGCACAGTTCCCCAAAAATTAAGTCACACCCCTACCCTAACACGATTCTCAATAAGGAGGACTGGGCCTCCAAGCCTGCGGGGGATACTACTGTAAGGGAAGCAGTTTAGGGCGAAGTTCTAGGAAGCGGATCGGATTGGAGGGAAACAGAAGTTGACTATTCGAGGGGGGGGGGAGATCCAAAGACCAAAATATAATCACTTTCTCGGAAAATACAAATATTTTAGCACAAGTACAATCTTTCTACGACTTTTAGTTCTTAAAAAAATCATGGTTTAAAATGATTTTTCTCCACGCTTCAAACATTTTTCAAAACAATGAGCAAAAAAAGAAAATTAAAATTTGCGTCAATTCAATCCTTCGATTCGCTTTCCTTCTGAGCGTACCGAGTAAATAAGCACCCGGTATGTACAATAATTAGAACAAAAAAATAAACAAAAATCATGCAATTATTAACTCTTTTACATCTACTTTTAATTTGTCAATCAGTGATATTTTGTTGTTTTTTATTTTTTGAGTGGGGTCTTTCTTTTATAATTCATAAAAAGTAGTGGTGTCAAGAATTTCAATGATTTTGCTTTCATAATCAACCATGCTCATGCTTACCGCTGTTTTACCTTTGTCTGCGTCTTGTGGGATTATTATTACTGAAGGGTAGTTAATCTAAAATCGGAGTGGGTGCTCAATATGCTCATTTGCTCATACTTAAGAATGATCGCAAGAATAAGCCGATCGAATCGTTGTTCGTGTTCATTAAATAATTATAATCTATTCTATACTTTTTAGAAGTCGTCCATAAATCAAGGGGGATGGGGCATCTCATATTTGTGACAAAATGTGACAGGAGGGCCAGGGGATCTTAAAAATTGTGATGGCACAAAAGTCAAAATAAAAAATTGAAAAAACTTTCAAATATATTTTTTAGATTTCAGGTTATTATTATTCCAAACTAAAAATGTTGGTAAAATAATAATCAAGACAAAAAATTGTAATCAATTGCAATTTTAGCAAAAACAGTTAAATTTTCTACAAATAGTAAATTATAGGATATAAAAAAAGTGATAGTGTGACTTCACAGTACAATGGGGGCTCAATTAAAATGTGACACAGGGGGGTCTAAAAATCTTGAAATTCGTGTGACGTAATTTATAGACGGTCCCTAGCCAATGAGTTGAAATTCGACGTGTTTAGGTAATAGGTAATAAGCTGCATATTTAACATTATCGCTCATATCGTCAGCTAACAAAAAAATTACCAAATCATCAAATACTAGTAAGCAGAGGGCATACTGACCCTTTTATCTTTCCTACAAATTTTTGAAATTAAATTAATAAAACAATTTCCTAAGTTAATCTGCTCATGAATGTGAATCTCTAATACATAGATACATAGATACATCTAATACATAGATGGAAAATGATTCTTCACTCCAACTGCTTGAAATGAATCTACAGTTTCTTTTCTGTTCATTACACACAGCTATTAATTGATTGCTTCTCTTCTAATGCCAAATGGTTAACAATTTATTTTTAACACCACACTCTATCTCTTTCTCTTTTCCTCCTCCTTTTTCTATTACCAGTCTGTTAATAATTTTTTTTAAATGTATGCTAATTCACCTGAACATCTTTCACTCTGCTCACTTTGTTTAAATTTCCATTAAATATAATAATAGTTATAGGTAATAGGTATTCATCTTGGCTTTTTTTTCATTTCCCTTTGAAAATAACTTCTGGTAAATTAATTATATAAATTAAAAATACAATGAGATAAAGGAAGTAATTTACATGTATCCATGTATGTGAGTAACAAATCAAGTTTAAATTTTACTCGAGAACCTCGGCAAGCTTCGCTCGCCGGGCAAGTGCTGAAGTGATGAATTCACTTATGAGTTTTCGATTATTAATTTTGATTACTGGTGTTTAGAAATCTCTGAAAAATAAAGAAAAATCAATTTTAAATGTGCTTATGTCTAAATCCCGATACTCCATATTGAGAAGATGTTTTGATTCCAAAATGTTTGTATTTTCAAAATAAAAAAACTGATTAGGTTGTGGCTTTCTTATTCTGTTTGAAAAATACAGAAAGACAGAAATAATCGAATCGTTAAATTATAATAATATTATTAATAATGGTGCTAATGGCGAAAATCCCGACAAATGTATGGTGATATCTATTCGGTGATTTGGTAATTTTTTTTGTAGCTGAACTATTTATGCTAGAAAAATTGAAATTTGGCACAAAAGTGCAGTATATTAATAAAGACTTGTCTGCCAAATTTAAACTCTCTGGCTATTAAAGAAAATCAGGTGGCTAGTTAATGGGGAAGTAAATGCATTGCTCAAATGGAAAAATGGAAATGGTTTTCCTGATAACTTTCTGCCTCCAGATGAAAGAAGGGGAGAATTCCTTATTCTATTTCATGTAATTATTAATTAATTAAAGCGGTGTTGGTTTTAAGTGAAATATTATTAATAAATAAAAAGCAAATATGTAAAAAAGTATATGCTATAAACCATATAAATATATAATTTTTTTATATATTTGCTTTTTATTTATTTATAGAATTAATAATTACATGTAATAGAATAAGATATTCTCTTCTTCTGTCATCTGGAGGTAGAAAGTTATCAGGAAAACCATCTCCATTTTTCCATTTGAGCAATGCATTTACTTCCCCATTAACTAGCCACCTGATTTTCTTCAATAGCTAGAGAATTTAAATTTGGCAGACAAGTCTTTTTTTTACTTAGAGAAAGTGGTGTAGGTTTTAGGTGAAACATGATATTAATTAATCAAGTAAAGGGTGTGTAGTTTCACAGTGAATGAAATAAACCTCTTTGAGTTTTATTTCATTCACTGCAAAACTACACACCCTTTACTTTACACAAGTCTTTATTAATATACTGCACTTTTGTGCCAAATTTCAATTTTCTAGCATAAATAGTTCAGCTACAAAAAATTACCAAATCACCAAAATTTTTTAAGAGCGTACCGAGCCTTGGAAAATTTTTCACTTTTCCTTCAAGCCACAAACGAAGAGTCAAATAGATGAAAGTTAGGGATAATTTTTTCTTTACCATGTATAAATGGCAAATTTTTTTCAAATTTTCAAAAGATCTGCGTCTATCTGTACTCTGGATGTGTGTGTGTATGTCTGTTTACTTTAAACCGAATTTGAAATTTAATTTTCATATTCAGTACTTTTATAATCTTTGAAGGACTGATTAGATTTCCCTTGAAAGAAAATCCTCTTGAAGTTTACTCTTGAGATTATTCTAAAAATAATTAATATTTCTTAAAATATAATAATGTTCAATTAATCAAGACATTTTTGTGATCCTTAAAGCCATCTTAATTATTTCCATCCTTTTTTTATATATTTTGAAAAAATAGTACCTACTTGATATTAAACTAAAGCTTTTAACAATTTAAATAGCGGGGGAATCGAATATTAATCAAAATTTCTCTGTTCAATATTTTTTATAAATATTGGTCAAACGGTCTAGGTCTATTAAGGAGTTAAAGGTTTTTGTGGTGTTTTGCATTATGGTGTATTGATTCATTAACACCGAAACAAGCAAAGACATTTTTTTACGTTTTTATTAAACTTGGTATGTAAAATTTTTTCTTCTAGAGGTGCTTTTTTTCAAAATTTTCCTACAATTAAAAAATGATTAAAATAATTAAAAAGGAAAAAATAATAAATGATTTCTAGATCTGTAAAATTAACAGTCAGAAATTATTGAAATGAATCATTACACTTTAGCGGTTCATTTACTTAAAAAAATTAAAATTAAAAACTACCATTAAATTAAATTTATTTATAAAGACATTTTTATAAATATGGACAAATGGACATGGGTAGGGAGTGTTGACTCGATGCCCAAGTTATTGTAATAATATTTAATAATTATAAAAATATTTAAATTTGGAAAATAAACACCCTATATTCAAAAAATATAAAATTCTCTGGGTCTCAATCTTTTCTAATTCTAATTTTAACCTCCTTGTATAATAACGATTTTCTTAAAAATTTACACACTCAAGTATTTGCCATGATTATACTAGGTATATCTATATAATTTGAATTAATACAGCATATCTTCTCCTTCACTGATTTTTCAAAACCCTGAAGAAGGAGGGAATAGCTTCCGAAACGTCGGTTTTATGAATAAAAAGATAGTGTAATTATCTTCTTCTCTTTTTGGACTGCCTAATCGATATCCACTTAATACAGCATATTCTTATATTTCTAGATACTCAAAAAATGTCTTGGTGTGTATAAATCTTGTTTTAGTAAAATTCCCAATTCGTTGATTTTTACACTGTAAACCTGGGTACCTATGGACGTGTCTTTTTGACTTCAGCTCAAATTTCTGTTTCTCAATAAATATCCAGGTGTGAAATCACACAATTCAAAGAGTAAAAAGTATAAAATAAAAATATATTAAATGCCTTTTTTTAGTGGTTTACTTTAAAACCCCTTTTAAAAGAAAAGTGTAAGGATTTTTGTTTTTTGATAATATGAAGTTTTTATAAACCACTTCTATTTTCATTAAAAACGAGAAGATCTGAAAAATATCAACATAGAATTTGTTCAGAAAAACAATGTTTTTAAAATAATACATTTTATATAGTAATTGGCTAAATGGGCATCTATGTTCCCGAGGCCAATAAAAGAAAAGAAAAAAAATATAGTAATATGTAAGGCAGGGAAAATATTTAAAAACACATGATGGGAAAAATTCACTCCAGATTTTGTGTTTAGTTTGAATTATCTCACTCTTCATTGATACTTAAATTTACTTTTAATATTAATAAAACAATAATTAAATAGTCCCAGAGCGAAAGGGAGAATCCATGTGCGAGTTAGAAAGTGAGAATGCTAAAGTTTAACCCTTTGACTAAATCAATATTGAAATAAATTCTATTTACCTCTCTCGACAATTTCGTATTAGAAAATAAACGTTTCATGTTCAAATGGGAATGAAATGACGAGACACGCTTAAGCAGGGAATTTAATTAAAGTTTTATAGTTTCTCAAAATGTTGGGACAAGAATGGAATTGCACTTTTAAGAAGTCATAGAAATAAACTAATCGGCATTATTATTACAAGAGTAAATCAAAGAGGATGATGTCCTTTGTTTAATGCATATAACTAGGTAGACTTACCATAATATTTTTTTCTCACACCGGGACAATTTTGAGAGTAAATTCTTTAAAATGTCTGAAACACGAAAATTATTTTTCAACTATGATTTTTTTCTCTTTGTTTGTCTGAATTCCGATACCCACGATAGTGCAAGAACGGAAAGTCAAAAAGTTCGTTTGTATCAATAGAGAGAGGACTGATTAGATTTTGGAATATCTCGTTCAAAAGGCAGAAAATATTATTTTTTGAATTATACTATTGATACTGATTTTAAGAGGATATTATAGTATAGCCATAAATGAACAATTTATATTTAAGTTTATTAATAATTACTAATTAAGCTCTAGTGTACCGAGTTTTGAAAATTTTTTCACTTTTTTATTATTTAATGTGCGGGTGAGCGATTCTTTCATTAGAATCTGATCGACGAAAATAATTAAAAAGAGCGCGTATAGAATGAAGCCAATACAAGTTCAAACCGATTCCGCGACATTTCAGCCCCCGACAAAACATTCCCCGACAATATATCCCCGACAAAATTTCCCAAGACAAAATATCCTTCAGACAAAATATCTCACGACAAAATAACCCTTCCCCGCGTGAATCTTATGAATAATGCAAATCGACTCCGGTTCGGTTAATATTGTGTAATGTAAACATAGACGATAAATAAGTAAATATAGATGATAAATACTATATTATAGATTGTAAAAATAATAAATTGTTAGCTAGAAAATCTAAGGACAGACAGCAGCACTTTCAAACGGCTAATTAGCTGCCAAAATATGGAACTCGGTTTATATTATTCAAAACTATGATTATAAGCTTCTCACTTAATCTGTTTAGTATTCTCCCTTATACTGGGGAATATTTTGTCAGAAGATATTATCTCGGGGGATATTTTGTCCTTTGTATATTTTGTCGGGGGCTCAAAACGCGCGGTACTGTTCAAACCTGTCCAAATATAAGCTTAGACCTGTTTCAGACTATTAGAGATTAATTTCTTAATTTCTATTATTCTAGGAATGGCCTTTTGCACTCGGACCAAAACGATACTCGTTATAAAGAGAGAGAATATTCATTTGGACTTCATTAAAATTCAGACAAAAGTGTACAAATGAATTTACTTGTTGCGGCTCTAACTAGCAAGCTTACAGAGTGTTGAAAAAGTTTTTACTTTTTCTCATAATTCTTTGTATTTTTAATAGCGTCGAGAAATCCACTAAAATTTAGTTCACCATTAACTTTGTTGAGGAAGCACTTTTTAATTTTTTCCGAAAAACCCGGACAAAATGACAAACTGATCGAGACACCTGAACCATACCTTCATACCGGGAGAGTCTCGGTCAAACAAATACGTATAGTAAGCCTACATATAGGTATATTTATTTCATGTTTTTTTTTTGTTTTTTTAATTTTAAATTTCTCACAAAATAAAATGTTTTCGATCATAATGACCCTGTTGTTAATATAAACTTGAAAAGAGTGTGATACCCATATTTGTAAATTATGTAACTATTATCAAAATAATATACATTATACATATGTTCCATTTTTCTTGAAAATCGAACTACAGTTCTACTTTAAGCAGATAAAAAAAGGTTTTTAATTATTTTTAAGAACCAGTCTGAATTGGAAAAATTGAAGGGGATGATTTTAAAGAAGAGAGGATATAAATGAAAGTCGTGAGAAAAAATGTTTTTTTTTTTTTCTGTTGAGTAGGTATATATTATTAAAAATTCATAAGATTGTAATATAAATCTGAATATTGAATAATTGCGTTGGCCTGGTGGACTATCTCTATGGGGCTTAACTAATTATCTGGAAATGAATTAACAAATTATCTTTTTGGCGCTGAACCATTCAATTTAAACTTAAAAGTAGAAAATTAGTTAAAATTAAAATCACAATGTTATTAATATGATTTAAGAAACAACATTGATTCGAAAAAAGTGTTTTTCTGCATTGTTTTGCCTAACTTTGAAATTAAAAATATAATATACAATCTAATTGTACAACTAATAAGAACACTTACCTCCTTTTCTGGGTTCGAGTAAAAATATAAAATATATATCATTATGTAATATTTGTTTTTGTAGTGATGGAATACATACCATGTTCTATACATAATCTACTCGGGAAAAATTAAAAACTTAAATAAAATCTATTAATCTAATTATTTGTTTCCAAACTTTTCTCTTCCCCCATACAATAGTTTCTGCGTTGGCTAAGAGGTAGCTTTTTAAAGTTGATATTGGTGTCAAAATGTCTTCAGGCATTTTTGCCAGTCCTCGGACCCTCTACCCTGTATAGCTTCATTTTTAACCGACTTCAAAAAAGGAGGAGGTCTCAATTCGACTGATTTTTTTTTGTGTCTATGTTACCTGATATCTTTGCCAATTGTGAACCGATTTCGATGATTTTTTTTTGCATTGGGTTCAATCTAGCTTCCGATTGGTCCCGTTTTTTTTCATCGGTATTGGACCTTTTGTTTATGAACCGATTTCGATGATTCGTTTTATATTGAAAAGAGGGTACCTTAGGGGTGGTCCCATATTAATTTGGTCAAGTCCTGATGATATGATCAATGACGAATTAACGTAAATTTCCAATTCTTATGAGCAAATAATCGAAATTATAATAAATAAAATCTTTTATAAAAAATCAATCTTAAAACGTTCATTTAAAACCCGCAATTTTTTCTAGAGAATTTTTATATTTATGAATTTAATTTTATTAATTCATTCGCCCGACGCTTTCTCTTACGAGATGCATGCAAGGTATTATATTAAGTCATTATTAATAAAACCACTAAAAATAGAAAAAGAAAAATAATTTTTATAAAAAAAATAAAACCAACTCCAAAAAATTAAATGCAACAAATAAAATAATAAGAACTCAAAAATAAAATAAAATGCACTAAAAGTTATAAAATAATTATCTTATTTAGTTACAACTAGACGATGAAATATTTACATGAAATCACTTTTTGAAGTCGGTGCTAAACAAACTATATAGGCGAGGGTACACGCCAATCGTACTAAGTAAAATCCGTCGAGTTTGATTCATAAAATGTATATGTTTAGCACCGACTTCAAAAAGTGATTTCATGTAAATATTTCATCGTTTAGTTGTAACTAAATTAAATTTTAATTTTTCTCATTAATATATCAAAGAATAATTGATAAATAAATGTGAATTGTTTTTGACCGCGCTTATTTGAAAAAAGATATTTATCGCCAGACTACTGCGGATTACGCTATTGGAGTCTGCGGAGTTTTAAGTCTGGACCAAGAGAGAAAATGATGTGATCCACTTAGCTACAATCCAACGTCATTTCGCGTATAGCCCGCTATACATTCGGATGGATCACCAAGTGAATTTGAAATCTCAGATGTTATATATTTAATCTCCCAGTCAGAGCGCTCGGTCTATTAGCATGTTAGATGCTTGCCATTAATTAACCGAATGTTTTCTACATTTGATTCGCGATAGAATCAAATGTAGGGAATTTTGCCAAATATTGAGTGAAAATAATATCTAACTTAAAAATATATAAGTTCAGATATTATTTTCACTCAATATTTGACAAAAATTTCCTACATTTGATTCGCGATTGAATCAAATGTAGAAAACATTCGGTTAATTAATGGCAAGCATCTAACATACATGCTAATAGACCGAGCGCTCTGGACTGGGAGATTAAATATATAACATCTGAGATTTCAAATTCACTTGGTGATCCGAATGTCTAGCGGGCTATACGCGAAATGACGTTGGATTGTAGCTAAGTGGATCGCATCTTTTCTCTCTTGGTCCAGACTTAAGACTCCACAGACTCCAATAGCTTAATCCGCAGTAGTCTCGCGATAAATATATTTTTCAAATAAGCGCGGTCAAAAACAATTCTCATTGATTTATCAATTATTCTTTGATATATTAATAAGAAAAATTATAAAATTTATTTAAAATCATTATTTCAAGTTAGAAATATATAAGTTCAGATATTATTTTCACTCAATATTTGACAAAAATTCCCTACATTTGATTCGCGATTGAATCAAATGTAGAAAACATTCAGATAACTAAATTAGATAATTATTTAATAAGAAAAATTATAAAATTTATTTAAAATCATTATTTCAAGTTAGAAATATATAAGTTCAGATATTATTTTCACCCAATATTTGACAAAATTCCCTACATTTGATTCGCGATTGAATCAAATGTAGAAAACATTCAGATAACTAAATTAGATAATTATTTTATACCTTTTAGTGCATTTTATTTTATTTTTGAGTTCTTATTATTTTATTTGTTGCATTTAATTTTTTTTGGAGTCGGTTTTATTTTTTTTATAAAAATTATTTTTATTATTTTCAAATTTTAATTTTCAAATGAGATTTTTGCGACGATTGATGGTCCATTCGAATAAAGTATAGATATCTTTTTAATTTAAGTTTCTTATATGAAAGTCAGGTGTGAAAAGATTTAAAATTTATTCATAATAATGTATTATTATTTATTTATCGTAAGGCATTTCTACAGACTTATTGTAAAAGTTCTATATACGTATAGAAGTATTCCATGAATCAAAACATTCAGCAAACAATACATGGGATTTCAGTATAGCGTTAACAATCTCCCTTCTCTCGGCTTAGGCTTTTTACTTCTATCGATACTGATGTAGAATCTATTGACCATAAGAAATATCACCTAGTAAAAAATTATAAAAATTAATGTCTGATGATACGAATTAGTCAAACAACAGATAATCTAAATTAAAAACTAAAAAATTTTGATTAATTAAAATCAATTGATCTTTTGAATTTTTGATAATTTCACAAAAATATTAACTTTAGATTAAGAAGAATTTAAATGCCCAATCAAAGATCTAATTAAATATGTTTTATTTAATCCTAGAAGGTCGCACCCTCAGGAGTCGAACCGGGCAGTTTAATTTTTAAGAAATAAAAAAAAACTTTATAAACTACCAATTGATTTTCTATTTTTACTATATATGTTCCAACTACAATGAAATAATTTGTTAATTTGATTTCCGATAATCAGTATTGTGGTATATTTTTCTTAGGGGAAGATTTGTCTACCGTCAGCAAAGCACCTTAGAGATAGTCAACCTAACATACACAATTATATTACAAATAAAAATCGAAGAGTAAAAATAAAAAAATTAATAAAAAAATTGAAATTGAGAGATTGGCTATTTTTTATTTTCATTTTCATTTCTACCCCTTAATCTTTTTTTCTCTATTCCTAAGTGAAATTAACATACAAAATTTTCATATATAAATATTCATATCATGTCTTTCAAAAGAAATAAAAAAGAAGACGACATAATATATAAAAATACATCCATTTAACTTTTTCTCTTTTCTTGTATTTGGCGTAGTAGAAGAAGATCTAAACGGATATCTCTTTTTCTTTTTCGTCTTTTATTTATTTATTTATTAATATATACACGGGCAGAAAGCCCAATTTTAATCTAATTTTCTATGCTCAATCGTATGCAAGAAAGACAAAAAGATTATTTTGCTTAATAAAATATATATAGTCTTATGGGGAGATAGTTAAAAGCGCATCATCTCTACTGGTGAGCCAAGAGATAAGGATAACTTTATTTTATCAATCTTCTTGCTCTTTCTTTACTACCAAGGCATAAATGAAAGTATGGTTGAATTTTTTTATTATACATATTAAACATTTTTATTTTTATTTTTTAAAAATAATTGAAGGAAAATGGTGAAAACTTTTTCAAGACTAAGTACGATGCCTAACATTTTAGTGAATGGACAGTTTTTCTTCAGAGAAAAAATAAGCCAGAAAATTGAAACTTGACATGTGTTACTGTTTATAAACACAAACAAGTATGCCCAAATTTCAGCTCATTAGTTACAATCATTCATTCGATCCTTCTAAGACAGTTTGATTGTTTTCTGATTTTTGAATGTTTGAGCTTGTAAGTTTTATAGCTAAAAAACTCAAGAACTAACCTTTCTTTTTTTAAATACAAATATGTTGGCACCAGAGCTAACTCTCTACGACTTTCCGTTGAGTTATTCAGACACCCATTCAGAAAAGGGCAACAAAAATGCATATTTCTTCCATCCATAAGTATATCTATAAACAAATCCTTTCGAGAAACAAAGATAAAAAGCAATCTATCCTGCAAATTGTACCAGAATAAAAAATAAATAAATATCCGGACATTTTGAATACAGGGGATTTGTAAAACTCATTAATAAAAAGTATTTTGAGACAATAACCGTATTTGTATTTATTTGTAACAGAATAAAATTTCAAATTTGATGTGCCATGTCTTCCTGTTGACCGATCGATCTCAAATTTGACACACATTTTTATCATAATTTCAGTGGGTGTCTTGAAAAATTATCCGAAAATTTTTTCACCAAATATAGCTAAGATCCATTCTATTATATAATATGTATATATCATTGATTTCTCTTTAGGAATTAGAAGACTTCGAAAAAGTAGAGTTCGGGTGATACTATTCGAATATTTCGCTAATTTTATATCAACACAGCGTGCGGAGGCCAAGTTCGAGCAATGGCTTGGCCGTGCACACGTAATTATGTAATTCCATCTTAAACAGAGTATCAATTTTCAATAATATAGCTTAAATAGATCCTGAGATATTGACCCGAGAAAATAGCTAATATTGGCACTCACTCACAGGTCATCAAAACCTATAGGCTACTTCCAATCATTCCATCATCATGAAATTTCCCCTGCTAGTAGAGTTTGTGACACAAACAAAGGAAAAATTCCAAACATCTAAACTTTTTAGCTTTCAACCCCTTCAAAATGGTGGTGGGGGGTTCAAAAATGAAAATTCTAGCCCATTGGACCAAACTCAACTTAAATTTTACATAGCGCTTTTCACGTAGCTTACAATAAGAAGAGAAATCTCAAACAAAACCTTCTGTAAAAATACAGCCCAAGTTCAAAAAAGTAGTGAAATCTACTGTGCTGCCAAGTTATATTCGCCAAGAATAATTAAGTTGAAAAAATAGTACTTTCCATTAAAATGAATTCTTTCCATTTGGAATGACAATCTAAATTTAATGGATTCTAAATTTTAATTTACCATAGATTATTTTCATGAAACTTGGCTGTTCACTAATTTATTTCATTAACTCTTACAGTATAATTCGTAACAGGCAAGTTTCATGAAAATAATCTAAGTTAAAAATTTAGAATCCATAAATTTAGATTGTCATTCAAAATGGAAAGAATGCATTTTAATTGAAAATACTATTTTCTCAACTTAATTATTCTTGGCGAATATAGCTTGGTTGTTGCACAGTAGATTTAACTACTTTTTCGAACTTGGCCTGTTTTTTCACAGAATGTTTTGTTTGAGATAGAAAAATTAATAATTTTATTAATATATGATCCTGCAGGACACCAGAAGTGCCACAATGTTTATTTTAAGAACTACTGTAAAAGTGCATTGCTAGTATAGACACAAGTTAGCCAATACAGTCTTATGGGGAGTAAAAAATGGATAATCTTTATTACTCAACTGGGAGGTAAAGAAGAGTTTTCTTTCTCTCTGTTTACTGGGATATATTGAAGTGTGTGATCGTGCCAGCCATAAATTGCAAAAACCTGTCCTTTCCAGGGCATAGGGTTGTCCGGGCAATCGGCGAACAGAGGAGTGGTCGGGACAGAGGGGAGGGGTAAAAAAGTGGTATATTCAATCGAGCGCACGCGCCGACAGACATACGGACAGCATTCCATCCAACTATCTCTTTCTTTTCATCTTGATGTTATAAAAGATGCCAAAAGAGGGTGAATGATGGAACGAAAGAGTTTTTAGGGGTGAAATTATGCCAATATTTTATAAAGAAAGTCTCATTTTTCATTAAATTTCTAAAACTCACTTTTAAGATTAATTCTTCTTTGTTGATTAAATTTGCCTTTATTTTATTTTATAAATATGTATAATAAATATATTAAAGTGCATAAAATAAGAGGGATATTTTTCAAGTTCCACTGTATGAATTGATATTATTTTTATTTTTACTTTATCCAATGCGAAGCATGGGGAAAGTATTGTAATCGGTCTCGCGGCAAGCGCGACTTCAAAGGCTCCTCAGGTAAAGACTACAGAACACATGGTCTCAATTAAAGTCACAAATTGTAGTATTCAATTAGGTTGAATTTTAACGTGACAGTTTTGCCAAAAATTACATGGGGTCTCGTCGAGAGGCCAAAAAGTGCCATTTTTTTTGGAAGTGCGTGGGGATGGATGGATGTATGTATGTTATCGTTTTTTTCGTCCACGATTTTTTCCACATCGTCGCACCGATTGAAATGAAATTGAAAACCTACCATTATTTTAACAAAATGAAGCGCTGATTAGTTTTTGGTACATATCGGCCCGCAAACATTAGTACTTTATTTTTATTTCAGTACTTTTGTAGTTATTTCTAAATATCTTGAAAATGACTTAACCAATTTTGATGAAATTTAATATCCTAATTAAGTATTCCTGGGGACCACAAAAAGGTTAAATAAAGTTTTTAGTAAAATTATATTTTAAAGTACTTTACTCTAGAGTAAGATAGTACTTTTTTAAATTCTTTATTTTATTTTAAGCCTGGACCGCAAATAGGCTATGCTATATGATTAATAATAAAGGAATAAAAATATTGATATTTCAAATGACTTTGGATAAAGTTTATGCAGCGATCCGTTGCAGTTTATTTTTTAAATGTTTTGCCTGTGAAATAATCATGAATTTAGGGAACGCGGTGTTGGTTTATAGTGAAACATTATTAAAATTATATTAGGATGTAGTTGATAGTGTTACATGGAAAAAATAAAAATAAAACGATTTTTTTAATTTACTCTACATTTCGTCATCAGGAGAACATTGACTGAAGATTTTCTTCATCACTTTATCTTCAGTCAATGTTCTCCTGACAATGGAAGTTAAAGAGCTCGAAATATATAGAGTAAATTTAAAAATCTTTGTATTTTATTTTTCTCCTTCTGAGACACCACCTACTCCAACTTAATATAATTTCAATGTAATACATTATAAAATTCGAAGAGACCTAATAGGATAACTATTTTTTCTCTTCTGAAACACCACCAATCCAACCTAATATAATTTCAATGTAAATACATTGTAAAATTCGAAGAGACCTAATAGGACTAATAAGCCCTTCCCGCTAAAAAAATTTTCTTTTCTATTCTATACTAAAAGAATTAGCATATACTAACAAAAATTACCTACTACGAATGCTGTGCGTTAAACGAGATCTTCTTAATCAACAATACGTTGAGGAATTCTTTTATCATGTTATATTAACCCTTTTGCCCAACTTAATTATTAAACGAATAAATTGATGCGTTGAGTGTTTACGAAAAATATCATTTGTTTAAAGTGAAATTCGTGAGCTCTATACGGTTTCCGGTAAAATCCTTATTTATAAAACATATCGTCGTTGTTTTGCATTTTCTTTCATGTGACAGAATATGTCTAATAAATAATGAAACTCTTATTCAAGCAGAAAACCACTTGTGACATCGTATCTGTTTAAAATATAAACTTGTCAGGGAATTCAAATGAAATAGAACGAAAAGACAAATCTAATCAAAACTACTCGTACCAAAAACACATACGTAGTAGCTAACCCAAAGGATAAAATGATGTATATACTCGTATTTCATATATATACATCATTTGAAGCTCAAAGGGAATTGTGAAAAGTAAATGTAGTGATGGGAATATTAATGAGGACGTTATTGATAGGATAAAGAGATGAGAACTTTGGGAAAGTATGTTTGCTGAAGAGAAGAGCTCACATGATACTTAGGTGGATTGTTGAGGAATATTTTAGAATATCGCTGGCTCATCGAAGAAATGTATACTGCCCTTGCCCTTATCTATAGATACTATCACGGCAGGTGCTCTGATGAGATAAATCAATGATTCCCCAAAGCATGCTTCGCACACGCAGCACTGTTTTGCCGATTCCCAACACTATTTCAGGTCAAATTAGAAAAGTGCCGGACCACTTCATTCAGCCAGTACATATATCCCCATGACTTCAAGGAACTGGAGCTCTCTCCCAGCCTCCATCTTTCCGAGCAACTTATAATCTTCAAACCTTCAAAACCGGGTGCAGAGCCACCACGTCTACACCCTCTCACTTAATCAACTTTCCCTTCTCTTCAGTAATGCAAGGGTATCTTTCGAGATCCATGGGAGCTGCATCTTTGCTGGTCACTTCTTCTTGCGTTCGATTGCATTAAAAAAAAATTAGCTAAGAAAAATAGATATAAAATGAAAACTTAGATTATACCTAATATTTTCTTAGATATTTAAAGTACGTTTTCCTCGAGTACGACTTATCACGATGATCGTTCAACGATTATTGTTGCACGATCATCGTTTGAACACTATTTCTTTAGTATTTCTTAAGGTACGTTTTCCTCGGTGTGACTATCATGATGATCCTTCAACAATAATAATTGTGCAACGACGAAAATGTACCTTACCTACAGTCACTCGAAGGAAAACAGCTACTTGAGAAATACAAAGAAATAGTGCTCAATGATCATCGTGATAGTCACACTGAGGGAAAATGTACCTTAAAGGAGCTGTTTTCTTCGAGGACTGCCATACAGCACATTTGCCTCGTTGGACGATTATTGTTGATCGAACGTGATAATTGGACGGAGGAACGTACCTTTAGGCTTTTAGGGCCTGGTTTGACGACGCTTTTAGTTTGACTTAGCTGGAAGTTGCTTTAAAGCTATTTATAATCAATATTCTTTCGAATGGTTTAGCACGATTCATTAGACAAAACTGCAGATAATAGGACAAAGTTATTTTATTGAAGTTCTTCTTCAATTTTTGTACGACGTTTCGTCTCTCTCGAGACGTTTTCAAGAACTCAATTGGCTAGAACAACATTGGTTTGAAATAAAGATAAAGATAACTGAGACATAGTAGAATTTTTCTCTCTAGATTGATACCATAAAACAATTCTCAATTGAGTACTTGAAAAAAGTCTCGAGAGGGACAACAGCATAAAAAATTGCAAGAAGAACTTCACTGAAAAAACTCTTGTCAATAAACTTGCAATTTTTAATCTACTAATTATAATGGACATTAATCAACATAATTTATTAGATCAAAACGTTAAATGGATGACAACTTTGACGTTTTGAAATGAATGAGTTTTGGAGATCTTACAAAAGAGGAGATTCCATTTACTGCTTCATGTTCTTGAAAAACCAAGAAGAGCAGTGTAATCGTCGTGTAACTCTCTTTAACATTAAAGAATAGACGTTTGACCACCTATATTAGACATTTTATTTAGATAATCTCATTATAATAGGTACACAACGTTTCGGACGTCAATTTAATCTGTTTTCAATATTTTTTGAAATTCGAAGAAATGGGCTTGAAATGTTAAACAATATACATTTTGTCAGAATATTTTGTTAAAAATGTCTAATCTATGTTCAGCGCATAATAACTCAACCAACCAAGAAATAATTCTGCACTTACTTTAACATGCAAGTTTGAAGACTCAAACGCTGCGTATAGACTACCTGCCTTAGATTCAAATAACTTTCCCATTGAGTTCATTAATTTATGGTTTTAACTTGGTTAGTTGGATAAGTAACTGCCTATTTATGCAACTACCATAAATTTAACTAGTAGTTAATGATATATGGATCGGGGAAATACAAACTGATCCTTTGAGAAGAAGAATAGAATTAGGGAGGAGGCGAGTTGAGTAAAATTTGGCGTTTGGAGTGATATTATTTTAATAACTATAACAGATCCTAACTATAACAGCACTAAATGTTTCAAACTATATAGGTAACTGCATAGCGCCTATATAGATTTTGGAGAAGGGAAAGATTATTCCTTCTTTACCCTGTAATGTATATGTCATAAGTATACAAAACAAATCTTTAAAACAATCTAGAACACACTTTATTACAAACCAAACGTTTCGAGGACTTTCCCTTTTTCAATGGTATTTTTGTTACTTTTATTTATTTATTGATTTATTGCCATCGGGAGACAAAGCTATTTGGACAGCACTCAGTAAAGTGTTAATAGAGTTAGTGAGGGAGCTGAGTTTAGTCGATCTAAAATTTTATATGCTAGCCAGGCTCCGAGGGGTGAACCTGCGACCTCAAAATCGCGTACACCTACTTCGCTTCCACTTTCATTTTGAAGTAGAAAGACAATAGATGACGAATAGATTTTCTAATGAATTCTAAAGTAATTCCAAATAATTCCAAAGACGCCGTACACCAATTCCTAATCAGCGCTCACTCCTCACCAGGCTCGAACTCCGGGCCTCCCGCTTAGAACATCGTCATCAACGATGCTGAAGCGGGGCCATGCCTTAGCCAGCTCGGACAACCCGGCTCCCTTTTCAATGGTAAATTTTCAAAAGAACAAAAAACAAAAACAAAAGTTGCATGCTCTAGATTTAGAAAGCAACACTAAGATGTTAAATATTTTCATATAGACAAATGTACAGATTTTCTTGGTGACCAAATTACCTTTGAAATTAACTTTAAGACAATCTGTACAATTCTCTTTATGAAAATATTTAAAATCTAGTGTTAGCTTTCTAAATTTAGAGAAGCAACTTTTTCTTTTTTTGAAAATTTTACCATTGAAAAAAAGGAGAAATTCTCCCGAAACGTTTGTTTGAGAACGATTGAGAATAAACGTGTTCTAGATTATTTTGTTAAAGATTTGTATTTTTTAATATTTTATATACAATCAATAAATAATTCTTTCTTTTAAATAAGTATATATCCGAAAACATAATTTCTTCACAAAGAAATAAAATTATAAAACCTTTTTTAAAATATCACTAGAGATTGATTAGCTTCTACTAAATTTAAACTGTTATATATATTTTTTATTATTATATCAGAATGGTTGCATTCATCCCCCAATTTTAACTATTTAATTAATTTTTTTTAATTTAAAAAATGTATTTTAAAATTTATTTTTAAAATGTATTTTCTTTTCTTTTGTTACAGGTATGTTTCGACTCTACTTATGCTATTCCTAGTATATTGTATACTCCTACATAATTTAAGGTAAGAGAAGAACATTTTTAATTAATTTACTAATTTTGGATGATCTTTTATAAATGAGGAATTCATTGTTTCTATTTAATTACGTTCAGCTGAGCATGAAACTGATAACTTCATGTTTCACCTCTGATAATAATCCGAAGCAGCGGACAAAAATGCATGCCTATTTTTTCAGAAACATGGTTGAATATTTATCTAAATTTACAATCTACCATTTACATATTAAAATCTATTATGTTTTTTCAACTTCATCCAACAATAGTTGATTTATTTTTTCTCTTTTTTAGGAAAATTCTATCAAAAAATTCTAATCTAGTTATTACAAATTTCTCGTTAATTAATTAATTAATCTTCATTAATATTTTAAAATACAAGCTAATATGAATTATTCGTTATTTAATTTTATAATTATTATCTATCAATATTCGGATAAGGAAAATCTAGTAAAAAAAGTTTTTTAAAAATAAATCAAAGCTCCACTGTGGATAATGTTCTTTAAAGAAAGTGGTTCCCAACAACGGACTTATTTCCATTACCAAAGACATTATGGTTGTAATGGAAAGACGTCCCTTGTTAAGAACCACCATTTTTTTATCTAATATAAGTTTTCATTGGAATTTTCATTCTCTTAAAAAGTTTCAGAATATCTTATCTCCTTTTTCAAATTTTAAAAGGGCAACGAAGGAAGCTTGTAAGCACCTGCTTTTCTTGCATCCTTTAATAGTTCTTCTTGTGCTTTTCTGAATTTACCAATAACATCAAACGAATTAAATCTGTGTGTATGCCTCTTGGCAAAAAGCAAGACTTGTGTCATCTATTCACAGTATAGTGATTTAATAATTACATGTAATGGAATATGTTCCTCCTGACTTTTGATGACAGAAAGTTATTGAGGAGACAATTTCCATTTTCCCATAAGAGTAATGAATTTACTTCGCCTTTAACTAGCCCCCTCCCTGATTTTCGCCTATGTTTATTCAATACAACAACGTTTCAAAAATTTGTTCAACAAAAATTAAATTTGAAATCTATTCTACTATACCCTTAGCTCTTCAGTCACCAAAAGAATAGATATCTAAAACAGTGCCAAGTTTCATCAAAATCGAAAAATAAGATTTGCCAGATCCAAAATAAATTCAATCTGTCATTTTTTCAAGGTTATACCCTGCAAATTTGAATATCTCAGATATCTAAATAAATTAGCTTGAACAATTGCTAAGTATGAACTTGAAAAAGATGACATTTATTTGTATAAATTTCAGATAAGTTTCAAATCTCATTTTTTGAATTTGGTATTGGCTTTAAACGTGGAACTTATACTTTTAGTGGTTTCATATTCATGTTTTAGGTGAGATTAAACAAATCGCGATTTATGTAACTAGCTTCAGAGATTTAATGGCCAACAACACTTAAGTGCCAATTAATATGAAATATTAAATACTAAAATATATTAAATACATCTTATCTATTTAACTTTAATACCTTAATAGCTACCTCAACAAAACGAAAGAAATGTCGATTGCAAAAATCACCCCTAATTCCCTATCTGGCTCTCGACCTGAATTATTTTTTCGTGAGCTTGGCGTATTTTTTAAATGGTCCATCGATTGCTTTTTTCCATTTCTAAATGAAAACAAATGATTTCCTTTTTTCTCTTCCTTTTTTTATTCTTTTAATCCTTCAATTGGAATTTCTATCAATAAAGAAAAAGAAAAAGTAAAAGAAAGAGATATACTGGTCCATAACAGAGTGGGAGAAAAAGAGATAAAAGAGGGCCCTCTGACGGTGAAGGCGGGGTTAAATGGGGTAAAGATAAATTTCAGAAAACAAGGTTATAAATTTATCCACCCCCCTCTCGCCTCTATACATCTGCATTGTATTTGAAAATTTATTACTTTTGATTATAATATTAGAACAATACTAAAGAAGTGTATATGTATGTAGTATATGTGATAAGATTTCAAGAAATAAAGTTAAAAATTAATCCTAGCATCTAAGAAAAATACAAAAGTGAACATTTTGAAAATGTCATTAGTATATAGGTACGAAATATTGCATAAAAATTTGGAATTACTATTCAGAAATTATATAATAGAAACTTTAGAAATGAATATGAAGATATCGCTGAGTTTTAAGGAGATAGGTGTTGGTTCTAGGGGTTTTTTTTGTGAAACCTACCTCGCATCTTACGCATTTTTTATTATTATATCGCTAAGCTCTATTATTTATTTATTAAATATAATAGAATTCAAAAAAAGTGCATCGAATAGATTCAGCACCTGTTTGTGCAATTTCGAAATGCTGTTTAGGTAAGACTTATCCAGCTTAGAATGTAAGTCGCATGTTGATTTTTGGGAAAATTGCATTGGTAAAATAATTGTACTTGTCTAGTTTAGAATATTGTCAAAAAAATTTCTTATTCATTTAAAATTATATATCATTCACTTTGCTTAAATTTGCACATAAATTTTGCCTAGCTTACACATGATAAAAAATTAAATGTCTTTTATTTGAGTAGGTAATGTTGGTCCATCTTTAATGTCATGCAAATTTCATTTTTATGTTTACTTGCGCAAACAAAGTAAAATGATGTTGCTTGTGGAGAGGGCTTTACGTGAAAAAAATGTTCTCTGGTTAGTTTTTTAATATAGCAATATTTTCTTTATATTATATTTTTTAAATAAAAAATGTGGGAATTTGTTTTAAAATGTCAAAAGAAATCTATTAATCAATAATATATATATATATAACATTATATCATTTTTTATGATAAATGAGTTTTTCCCTACTCTCCAAAACAAGATTGATATCCCATGATATATATTATATACAACATTTTATCAAAAGAAGGAAAATACTTCTATCATTGAGGAAATTTGATAAAAAATTACACATTGAGATATAATACATAAGTATATTTAAAAAACTAACCTTCCTCTACCCGCAAGTACATATATCTATGTTTCACTCAATGATGAATAAAT
Organism: Forficula auricularia; assembly: GCA_024734495.1. NCBI lineage: Eukaryota > Metazoa > Arthropoda > Insecta > Dermaptera > Forficulidae > Forficula > Forficula auricularia. The sequence goes on along the minus strand of JALMQS010000828.1, from coordinate 987,353 downwards.
ATCATAATGCTAATGGCCTTTCTCATTGAAACATCAGATCTCACATTTCTGAGAAATGGAGCATTATGTATGTTAATTCTTAGTTAGACAACCGTCCAGAAATATTGTGTGCTCTCAGCCTATTGGATTTCTCTAATGTTATTTGCATTCAAATTGTTTAATAAAGCTTCAAGGTTTACTGGAGATCATAGTATATTATGGCCATATGCATCAATGAAGCTGAAGCTAATCTTGTGTTACTAAATCTCTGATTAGAATTATTCTTAAGAGCCAACGCATTCAAAATTCACTAACATATGTTCTCATGACAGATTAACTTTGTTTTCATTGATGTTCATGGATACTAAACTTCATCCCTAAAACTGCAATGGAGAAATCCCTTTAATATATAAATAAATAATCAGTACTGCTTTTCAGAAAAGTTACTCCTATGGCTTGTTCTCTGCTAAGCCATGAGATTTACAACTTTTCTGTGTGACAAAATATTTTTTTATACTGTATTAGATGAAGGAGGAGGTATCAGCCAAAGGGTGATACCTCTCTTCATCTAATACAGTTTCATCACAGCCACGAACTCTGACAATAAAAATATTTTTTTTTCTTTTTTTTTACTGTCTTAAATACAAAAGCTTCAAAATTTCATTTATGCTTTTAATAAAGTATTAATAATTAATAAATGAACAAAGTGATCTTAAAGTAGATTTATCTCATTCCAAAAGAGATCAGACTCAATGTTGAATAAAATTGTATCAGATACTGAAGACATGACTTTAGTTTCTTTTAATAAATCTTGGCTGTAAAGTATAGTGCCGAGAAAAAAAGGAAGTAGGTACAACAAATAAGACAAACTTTCTCGAATTCTGTGTACATGTCGTTTATAACATTACACTGTAGATCATGTTTTTTTGATGAATCTGATTATAGAAATAGTTACACCAAAGAGGTGCATCCCCTAAAAGCCTTTAGGCCAGGGTTGGCCCCTCCATCGTGAAAAGAAGAAAAAGGGGGGGATTTTATGGACTGGGTAGGAGTTAAAGGAATCTGTGGATGCGGGTCTTAAATAGCTGAAGGTTATAAGTCGAGAGGAAGACGGTAGCTTGAAGCAAGTTCCAATCTCTGGAGGTCATTAGGGATAAAATAGTTGGCGAAGGCTATGCTTCGATTTCTATCCAATTTGACAACGAAGGGCTGCTGAGCGTTCGAAAACTGCGTGTTTATCGCATAGAGGACTTTAGGGGGGAATAATTGATTTCAGCTATACTGAACAGACACCATGATAGTATCTATAGTACCTACAGGGAAAAGACAGAAATGGTTTTTCGGTGAGCTAGGGAGCCTAGTGAGTTAGTTTAATTGGTTTAATTTCTGAATTCCATCCAGTGCTTGGAGGCCTCTCTCCACAGAAGAGACCATTTTTCCTTAAAACAAATTCTACATACTAATCTCTGAAAAGTTATATTATGATATTTTGAAATTCGCCCCCTACACAAAATGAGTGAGAAGGCTAAATTAATTGGGAATATTTGTTGATGTCTGTTTGTCTTTTCATGATCAATTTTCATAATTCGATAAAACATTTTATATAGAATTTTGAGACCACAAGAGCATTTTTGGAAGGTAATCAATTTTGGGCATTTAATAAACCCGAGAAGCTGCCCGCCAGGACCATCCATCCAAAGGGCCGAGCTGCAACGGTACGCTCGTAACATTATAAAAAATCCTGCATCATTGTGGCAAGGTTAAGCTTGTTAGATCAAAATATTTGCTCTCAAAAAATACTCAGATACTGTACTTTTTTTTTAATTTAAATTTTATTGTAATAAATGATACTAGAGGCTGTTGCTATTTAAACACTTGGCTCCATAGAATACCACCTCAGTGAATTATCGTTCCACTTTTATAAACCGTTTTAATTCATTGATCACGGTATTTCTTAAGCCAAAACATTCACACCTTTCCTCTTTATAGCATCTTATAACAAATTAATCTTCATACTTTGCTTCATTGCTTCGATCTCGTTATGAAATGGAAAAATTAATTTTCTCACCAAAGTGTAAGTGTCCTCTGTCTTCTTCTAACAAGCTCTGTGGGCGTTTAATGTTAATGTTAATGCTAATGTTAATGGTGCAGACATAAAGAAGGAGAGAGAGTGGATTTAATCGCTCTTGAAAAGACTAATGATCACTCTTTAGAGCACAACTCGTTAATACATATTTGACGGCCCTTCTTTCTTTCTTTTTTTCTAAATAAGCCTTCAAAAGCTTTAATATTAAATGAGATGACTGTAGGGTTGGGTTCATTTCATTTTAGCTTGGCGCCAAATTTGGTCCGTTCATTTATTTAAAACGTCGCTCATTTTTATCTATTTAGATCGCTAATGGTAATCCGTCATCATGACGCACACGCACAAATCCACATGTATATTGTACATACATCAAAACTATAGTAAAAATAAATATTATCAAGATTTACTTTTAAATATATGTACCATATTGTTTACTATACATAATAATAACTGTATAATTAATGATAATACGTTTTCGGCATGTTAAATGCAACTGAATCCATTAGATTTTTGAAGACAAAATTAACATGTTAGTTCTTGAATACTAGACTGATAACCGCAGCCATGAAGGTCGGCTAGAGGGCTGGTGGGTTACTCCACATGCCTGGTGTATTTCTAAAATAAACAAAAATATCCTGGGCATTTAATCATCAGATTAGAAATTTATTTAAAGATTTTCCACAATGGTCTATCACATTGTTTCTCAGACTATGATCCACGGACCACACATGGCCCTCGGAGACTGCCCTTCTGGTCCTTCAAAGAAGACGGAAGAAAAAATGAAATATAAAAAATTGATTAATCTTCTTCCGAAGGGAACAAGAGTAAGTGGGCTGCAGAAACAGTTCTGTAATTTGTCCCAACCTGAAAAAGTTTAAGCCATGCCATTGTTGGAAATAACGTAAATCTCCAATTCTTATGAGCAAATAATCGAAATTATGATAAATAAAATCTTTTATAAAAAAATCTTATAACATTCATTTAAAACCCGCAAACGTTTCGAGATAATTTCTATATTTATGAATTGAATTTTATTATCATTTTCTGATTCATTCGCCTGACGCTTTCTCTTACGAGATGCATGCAAGGTATTATATTAAGTCACTATTAATAACATCACTAAAAAGAGAAAAATAAAAATAATTTTTATAAAAAAAAATAAAACCGACTTCAAAAAACTTAAATGCAACAAATAAAATAATAATAACTTAAAAATAAAATAAAATCCACTAAAGGTATAAAATAATTATCTTATTTAGTTACAACTAAACGACGAAATATTAACATGAAATTACTTTTTGAAGTCGGTGCCAAACATATACATTTTATGAATCGCACTTGACGGATCTTACTTAGTACGTTTGGCGGGTACGCTCGCTTATAGGTATAGTTTGTTTGGCACCGACTTCAAAAAGTAATTTCATGTTAATATTTCGTCGTTTAGTTGTAACTAAATAAGATAATTATTTTATACCTTTTAGTGGATTTTATTTTATTTTAAGTTATTATTATTTCATTTGTTGCATTTAAGTTTTTTGAAGTCGATTTTATAACAATTATTTTTTTTAGATCCATGTGTTCAGAAGCTTTCAACAAGACCTGGAGTTTTTGTTAAAATTTATATACAATTTAAATTTAAAAAATGATTGAAATGATAAAAAGACATTTTCAGATTCACCTGTATGTTTTTTTTTATTTTTTTAAATGATAGTGATGTGAGAAGGAGATACACCAGAAGGTCCATCCCCTAAACCCTAAAGGCCTGTATGGTATGGCCCCTCCATCGTGAAAAGAACAGAGTAGAAGGAAAAGAAGCCGGGATCACGAGCCAAATCTCAGAAAGTTAGATATAGTCCAATTTACTAAGTTTTTTAAGGGCTTCGAGCAGTGGTAAATTCTCCGCGCGATAAATTAGGTTAAATTTATATCCCACTTAAAAATGTTTCTATCTATGTATGAATGTGACTTTGTTCTGTTAAATTCCGCAAAAATTTCTCTAAAAAAATAATTGTTTAGATATTCAATTTAAATGAAATTATCATCATCATCATCATTTAGTATACAGTCCTAAAACTGGTTTGACGCAACCACCCGTCTCCACTCGGCTCTGTCCCCCGCCAGCTGTTTGACCTCTCTAAATGTCTGGCATCCCATATCCCCAATTATTTGGTTGAAATATTCTGATCTGGGTCTTCCCCTTCCCCTTTTCTTTCCACCCCTCCAAGATATCCCTAAGCAATCCCCCATGTCTCAGTGTGTGCCCCATCATCAGACCTCTTCTCTTCTTTAGACTCTTCCACAAGGTTCTTCTTTCTCCAATTCTTCCAAGAACTTCTTCATTTGTAATTTTATCCATCCATTTGATATTCATCATTCTTCTGTAGCACCACATTTCGAAAGCCTTAATCTCTTTCTCTCCGCTTCTCTAATTGTCTAGGTTTCACACCCGTACATGGCTATGCTCCATACATCATATGTCTTCAATAGCATCTTCCTGTTTTCTAAGCTGATTGAGGAGGATCATAATAGTTTTTGTTTTGAATTAAACCCCATTTTTGATTGGGGCAATTCTTGAAATTATACAAAAATAATAAAAATAAATACATTTCATTCTGTTTAATTCCGCAAACTTTTCTCTATAAAAATAATTAAGACTAAAAAGTAAAAAAATAAATTATATTTAAAAAAACTAAAAAACACGTTTCTAAAAAGTACAAAATAATGTAATACTTGATCAAAAAGAGTGGGGAACTTTATCGAAATTAATTAAAAGTACATGTTTCTGCGCCCCACACTTTTTTGTACTTTTTAGAAGCGAGTTTTTTAATTTTTTGAAATATAATTTATTATGATTATATACATACATATCGATGCTTTAAGTTATAGTTATTATATCTATTTTCATAACGACAGCAAGTATGGTGAATATTTTTTTTTCAATAAAGAAAAAAATCTATAGGTATATAAAATGGTAATATTTTCAATTTCCAGAAATTTAATTAGGGGATGGCAATTGAAAAACATAGTAATGTTCTGATAAATTGTTCATTGGGGTGGTTGATGAGACGCCTTTAATGTAATGAGACCGATGGAAATTCCTCGGGCTTGATAGTCGAGCACGCTTAAAACCATTAGGCTTCAATTGCCAGCTCATTAAAAAACTGTGAAAACTAAAAATACTTTTCGTCTAGGTGTTTAATTAAAGTTAATTATGAAGATTAAATAACGATAAGGGGTCGTCCGTTTAAGTAAACATCACGCGTCAAAAGGAACAAGGGTCTAACAAGGGGGACAAACTGTGTCACGTAGGGTGAAGGGCTTATGTTTTCGTGATATCACACATTATAGAATGTTTCACACCTCTAGTGAAGACAAGATCTGAATATATTGTTAGCTTAGAGATTTAGCGAAAATTTGTTTTAATTTTCCAGGTAATTATATTTTTTTATATCATAAGAAGGAGTTTTAATAAAGAGATGCTACTACTTTAGGCCAGGGGTGACCCATGGAAGAAGAAGTAGAAGAAGAAGAGAAATATTTCACTGGTTGATTCCGAGTCGAAGATAGTTATTGATGGGTCTTGAACAACTGAAGAATGTAGGTCTCGTGATAGACCTAGCCTGGAAAGAATCGTAGTAACTTGTCAGTTGTAACCACCATGATAGTATCTATAATCTATAATAATAGAGAAAGAGAGAAGACGGTTCTACGATGGGCCAGGGAATCGAGTGAGCTAGATAAGGTCTTATAAGTTTTAATGGTCTCTGCTAAATACCATCCAGGCTGACAAGAGAATGCTTATACAATGATATAAATAAATAAATAAATAAATTTCGGTATGGGCTTTGGCAAGTGACGTCGTCTTCTTCGCGAATTTTATTTAAGAATTGTGACTGGTGAGTTTTTTCTAAACCCTTATTGTGAAGAAAGAGAAATCGAATTGCTTAAACATCTTCAAAAATCCTAATATTTTAGATTTAGATAATTAAAAGTTTTGCTGAGAGAGACTAACCTTTTTTTTATTATTATTATAATATAATCCACCTGAAATCTAGTATCTACCTATGTTTGTCAGTATTATCTATTCTGATAGCAGCGCTGACAGATCTATAGTATAGAATTAATAACAAAATTTTGAAAAAAAAACTTCTCCGTATTTAGCCCTTTGCACTCGTATGTCGCCGCTCCGGCGACATGAAAATTCAGAGTTGGTTGGCATGGTAGGTAGCCTTCTCAAAAATAAATACGAGTGCAAAGGGTTAAAATTGTTTACAATGTTGAAAATTATAATTTTCAAAAATCATTTTGTTTAACTGGATTCCCTCTTATGTTAGTTCGAGAATCAAAGCTAATGGATGTATTTATTATAGATGTGAACAAGTGATTAGAACTGACTTCTGAACTTCCAGTTGAAAATGGTAGAAAATCAGAAAACAAATAGAATCGTTATTTGGGGAGCTCTTGAACCATTATAGATAGCTAATTTGGTATAAATGTTGGAATCGATAATCAGCCTAGTGGCAAGTTTTCATTTTGGTTGGTCAGGTTGATGGAATGGAGTATTGTTTGTGGTTGGTTAGAAAATTTGCTTTTTTTTCACGACGTTTCTATGGAAATGACATTCATTCATTCATTCATTCTATATTCATATGAACACAGTACAAGAGTCTGGGGATCATCTCTGAAATGTCAAACAATGTCGATTTTAACAGATAAATGTTGACAGAAATGGCTTCTATCAGAAACCTACCCGGGACGGGTCCCAAACCCACCAGACATTGTCTAGCTGAAACTAAATATAAAATTCAATTCTCCTGAAAATTTTTTTGGTAGGTAGCCACTACAATCTTTACATATTTTACCTTAGGACGGCTTAACAATTAGAAGCCGAAATGTCATGAAAAACCCGAAATATTGGAATAAATTTAAGTTCATCGTGTTGAGAACAATAAAAAATAACTCCAATTCCTAGTATTCTAACTCAAACGGCTCACAAATTTAAAAATTGCAAAATCACCAAAATTTGTAGAGTTATACATTAAGTCTTTAAAAAGTATAATAATACTTTTTTTTGAAAATAATTAAATTTTTAACTATAATGTTAAATACAATTTATATTAATTAATCATTATGGATGATAAATAAATAAATCTATATGAATAGCTAGATAGATATTAGATAATTTACTCTCTCTGTTTCAGCATCTCGCACTCTATTAAATCTATTAGATCTCGATTTGTTAATCCAAACAACAACGAGCAGACCTTATCGGCATTGTTGATCTAAATAATTAGTTGGTGCCGGGTGTGTTGTTATGGATGATTAGCAACTCTCTCGATTCTTCACGTGATCCTTCTAGCCAGTCAATAGGGTCATTACCCCTTTCAGAATCAATTAAATAGGTCCCAGAAAATTTCAAATCAATCCCTAGCTTAAAAGTGATAACTGAATAAAAAGCTTCAAAACATATTCAGAATAGAAATGGATCACAATTTAACTGTCATTTATCAATTGTAGGTAAAATAATTGTTTTATGAAAGTAGATTTTTTAAGTCCTTTGAATCAAATTGTTTCTGGAATTACTTCTAACACGCTCGACAGGCTTTACTATTGAATTCACTCAATTTTTTTTTTTTTTTTTTTTTGGTATGTTTGAAACTTGGCAAAAAATCAATTCCTAACATGATAATTTTCCTAAATTAAAAAAAATTAAGTTCGTAGAAAGCTCGTTTTAAAAGCAAAATATTTTATTTTTTTAAGAAAAAAAAATGCTAGGATTTTGTGTTTTCTACCTTTCGTTTGAAAAATCTAGAAAATCGAAACGTCATATGCTGCTAACTGATGTGGTGATATTTGGCACATACTTATAGGGAAGAGGTGAACCGCGACCTAATATCGTGTACACCTACTTCCACTTTCACTTTCATTTCCAAGTAGAAGGCAATATTATCTAATGAATTCGAAAATAATTCCACATAATTCCAAAGACGTGTACACCTAATTCCAATCGCGGTTCACCCCTCCCTTATAGGTATTTGTATCCCTAAACCGCACACTTTCTGCCAGCTTTTAACTTTCTACCTTTTGCTGACAAATTAAATGAAAATATTTGCGAAATCACTAAAATTTTCGAAAATCGCGCAGAGTCTTGAAAATGTTTCTCTTCAATTTAATTGTTACTTTTGATGACACTGCTTCCTAAAATTAGCTTGAGGAAGCAGATTAAATATTAATACTCACTCAGGCGTGAATTGATCCGGCGTAGGTGGAAATCAAGCGCTCTAAATAGCCATTATTCGAGAGAGAAACCTTATGATTGACGAGAGGCGCTAGTTAACGGAACAGTAAATGTATTATTCTTAGGAGAGAATAGATTTTGTTTCTCCGAGGGGTGAATTCGCTATTACATTACATATGATTATAAATTCTATATATCTTGAACCCATGTCATGCTTATCGCGATTGTCACCAATATCTTTTTATCCGACAGTTTTGAAATTTCGGATTCTATATTTTTGACTATTTTCAGCTTCAAGTCTATGTGGGTTAACTATCAAAGTTTTGATCTAAATGGTTAAGTTTTTTAAAATGCTGCTATACCATTTTTGAAAATTTTCTTAAAAATTTTAAAACTTGAAAAATAATGTTTATTTGTATCAACCAGAGGATAACCTCATTGATAAAGCAAAAAAATTAAGAAACTGTACTTTTCTCTGTGATCTCCTGAAGATGGGCTCATACCAGTCATACCCCGAAATATATATTAGTATAGTCATGATAAACAAGCATCTTGTTTTTTTTTTTTTTTTTTTTAATTCTACCTAGAATTTTATATTTTTAAATTTTAAAAGTTTCTTAATTTTTTTAAATTTTCTTTACTTTATTTAAATATGTTCCACCAAGAACCCACACCATTCTCCCTTAACAAAACCTCATTGATTTTTCTTTATGAATCAACAACTCTGCTACTCTCGACAAAACAAAATTTTTTTCGATTTTTATTTTTTATTATTTTTAACAATTAGGGAAGCAAATAAACAATAATATTTTCTATATAAAGTTAAAGACTAGATACACGTGACGACTCACTTTTAAATACCACTCTCACTTTTCAGTGTTCATCTTTTTTTTTTTTTAATTCAATCGAATGCAAGGCAGAATGGGTACAGTAAGATGCAGCCCCTATTAATCTCGAAAGACACTTGCATTACCGAAGATAAGGGAAAGTTGATCAAGCGAGAAAGTGAAGGCGTAGGTGTTTGTGCGCCCAGGTTTTTAAGGTCTCTTTAACCCTTCCATATCATTTATAAATGGATACCATAAAAGAAGGTTTCTGGAGTTAATTAATAATAATAGTAATCTTGTTTTAAAATTATTTCCATGGCTTAATTAATCAAATTATTATTTTTAGTTTGCAAACATACTATCCATAACAGCTTGGGTTTAGTAGATGGTACTGTAGTGATTTTTTTTTAAGTCTGCTTCCCTCGTCAATTTGACTCAAAAGGTGGAAAAATGACTTCTAAATTAAATATTAGTTAAATTAGAGAACAAAGAAAATATTTTTTATTATAGACAAAAGGATCCGCCGGGATTCGAACCCGGGATCTTCGCATGTCCGGTGCGATGCTTTTAATAAGAGCATAGCTCCTAAATCCTCTTAGCCTGGGAAAGCATTTGAATATAGTTTAATTAAATAATAGTTCTTGCATGTTTTAATTATTTAATTAAATAAATTAGTTTAATTAGATACGTTTCAATACATTTTGCCTTCTCGATTAATTAACACTAATTATAGCCACTAATTATAATAAATTGTTTTGTTTTTATTAGCATCAGGAATTGAATTTCAACCCCTATTTTCACAAATTTTATCCCTTTTTCTTTTTGGGCGTTTGAGTAGGATAATTATTTTCCAAAAATGTAAACCATCTAGCTAAAGGCAGTGAATATCAGGGTAAGTCCAGGCGCAACAGTGTGCCTTGTGACATTCTTAAGTGCCCTCTAGGAAATCCCAGATACCTATGTGTGGGGTCATTATTAAAATTATTTTTTAATTGTATTTTTTAGCTATATTAAAATTTTGTATAAAGTCCGCTTAGGTTTTTTGTACGACTTAAGTGTTCCAAGACTTCAAAAAGTTTGCGAATGCTTGGAATAGGCGAAAATTTATTAATGAATGAGTGAATGAGTTTTGATTTTTGTACATAAAGATACATTTTTATTCCTCTCTAAATCAGGACTCTTAAAAAATCTTTAAACTATAAAAGTTCATATATTTTATGCTGACTAGATTAGTAACATTGTGTACATTAACAGGGGAGAAAGATCATTTTATGTAATTCCATTCGCCATATCATAGTTATACAATCCAAGAGAGAACAAAGGTTGCCTTTTCTTGTGATCTAAAGTTTGCGACTTCAAAATAATGATTCTAGGACGAGGTTAAATGTGAATAATGAATAACCATAAAATAAATATTATTAAATTTAGGGAAGGACCTTGTGACCGCCCATAGTGCTGATTGAAGGGTGGGTGATGTTCGTGATGATTTGAGGAAATTCGACCTGCAAGGCTGTTAATGTATAGCCTTCATCCTCCAATGTCCGATCACCGTCAGCGCCTTTTACCAAACAGCCTTTACGGAAGTCGTTAAAAGGACCTATCGGCGGAGGGTGGATTTCTCCCTCTCTTTCTTGCTCACCCCCAGGGGTGTCTGACTGATGAGGGATGACATCTCTCCGCCCCTATTCTTCTTCAGCCTTGGCCGCTCCATCCCTTTTAAGCCCTTTAAATACTTGAATAAATCATCATAAATTGGCATCCCAAAAGGAGTAGAGAGGAAGACAGAGAGAGAAAAGGAAATTAATCTCAATTGGGAATGCGAGCGTCTTTTAGTTTAGATGAAGATAGGGAAGAATTTTCATGGGAAAATACAACACCACCAGATTAATGGGGGAAGATTTTGGTTCCCTCTTACTTTCACGTAACCATTCAACAACAAAAAAAACACGGAAACACCAATTGGATAGAAAGAAGCGGAAAAAATAAAAGAAAGAATTCATCAATAAATGGATGAAATCTATTCAGGGTGACACACAAAATTTTAGAGGAATTTTTCGAAAATTTTGCAAAATACTCTATAGGTCGGTAAAACATCAATCACGACCCCTAAAGGAAAGGGACGAAGACGGGCTAAGTTCGATCGAACTGCCTGACATCATTGTCCTTTATCAACTAACCGTCAGATAAGCATGGAACCATAGTTACGGTAGGACCGACAATGGTCCTAATCTGACAGTTATTTTGACTCTAAATTATCCAGCCAAGTTTAACCGGAGATAATACCATTAAATAGAATAACAAAGTTTTTGTGAGATAGTTTTATAAATTAATAAAAATAGTTTGATTCCAAAAGATGTGCAATTTCCTCATGTAGGAATATGACTTCCAAGAAACTGTATTTAATGTTTGCTCTTATCCTTAGTCATTTAGCTTGTATGTATCCTAGTGAATTTGATTGATTTGGTCTAAGTGAAAATATGAGAAGTAAGAATATCCTCAAGCCGCTTAAGTAAGATACCAATACTTTTTCAAATTTCTCCATGAAATATTTTTTATTTTTAAATATTTTCTGATCTAAGTCCATAAAATCTTCAAAATATTTTCTAGAAAGGGAAGTAAGTTGGTCACAAAATGTATCTTGTGGAATCAATCAAATGATGTATAATTCTGATGCCAATCAAAAATCTCTCAAAAATATCCGCCAGCTACCCCTCTTTAAATGTTCCCTATCTGAGCTCATCTCATTAAACTTTTCCCCATTGCTCTCTATTCTCTAATCCTTTCAGAGTTTAATGATCTATTTACTCATTTAACTATTATAGCAGCCAAGCACGTACCCAGAATGTTGTTCGAGTCGGAGGGATAGGCTTAATTTTTTGTTAAAAAAACATAAGACGTTTAAAATAATTTTGGTAGAAATTTATTAATATAAAAATATTATAATAGGAGTTATATTAAATCAAATTTTAAAATATATATATTTAGATTAGATTTTCTTCGATAATATGTAGTGTTAGTTTGATAATTTTGGTAAGGACTCCTATTTTCTAGAATAAAAATTGAGGAACTTAATTACCTATAGTGTTTTGATCAAACCGCATTATAGCTTGAGAAATCAATTGACTCCAGTGGAATAATCAATCAAGGCCTCATCGATACAATGTTCCTAAATAATCGATTTTTACTATCATCAGTCCTTATGGACTCTTAAGAATAACACCTATTATTTTGATCACTCTCTTCTCTTATCTTCCGTATGTCTCTATAGGTGCTGTATTTTTTGGGAGTTTTTCACTCAAGAACAAACCCTTGCCACTTTGTCCATCTGATCTACGCCCCAAGGCTGTTGTTTTTGACTAAGGACCGGTTGTATGTCGCAAAGTAAATGCTTTTTACCACTAATCAAGGGTAGATGGTAAATGGAGGGGCTGGGATGGCCAATCAGATGACAGGCACTGAAAGTTCCATTTACCATCTACCCTTGGTTAGTGGTAAAAAGCATTTACTTTGCGACATACAACCGGCCCTAAGAGTGTTAACATTTTTTTCCGAAAGCAAATTTTAAATTATTTATTATACTTACTACAATATTTGGCCCGTTTTGCTGCTCTTCAAAAGGTTACCAAGTCATTCAAACCAAATACGCTACTATGCTACTATACCTATATATAAGTAGTATACATATGCATATTGAAAGAATGATAGATTGAAAAATTTACCAGTGAATGAATGAATGAATAAATAAATAAATAATCGAAAGTTCGTTGGCCCTTGTACAATTCAATTATATATGCTTAACGCGCAAAATAAAATTTATAAAATGTTTTGAATAACAATATTTTTCAAGGAAGTTCCAATCCTCCTACATTTATTTATTTACCCTCACGAACTATACCATATATCTTTTTTTCAAATTAAAATTGAAACTATATAATATTGAAATCGGAGAAAAAGTGAAAAATTTCTAGACTGAGTACAATCTTCTTTCAAATTTGGCAATATTTTTGTCAGTGAACAGAGTCTAGAAACCGAAAACCGTCTAAAGCTATGTAGAAAGGAGTAGCAGCTTATCAATTTAATCTTTACTGTCAAATTCTAGCTTTTTAGCTATATAGCTTTTATAACCGTTCGAGGTTGTCCATATAAAATTTCGTTTTTTTTTAATTAGATGTTCTGAAGGTAGAACTACCAAAACTTCTACTAGATCTTCACTATAAATACACAAAAATTTTGACACCTGAAAATATTTTCTATAACCTTTCGTTTTTTTTGTGTCCACAAAAAACAAAACAAAAAAAAAAAAAATGAAATTTTAGAATGAAATCAATTTGGTTTTTATTTTTATACTTTTTCAACTTTTTAAAATTTTTAATTCAATTTTCGTTTCAGACTTTTCTTATAATAAACAAAAATAAATAAATAAATAAATTTTATTTAAATGCGTTTTTTCAATGTCTCAAAAATCTTACCATCCTAATATTTTAAAAAAAGTTTGCCCGTTCTAGTGGACGCCCGAAAGAAGCGAAGCTTTATAGTATAGAGCGAAGGAACTAAGCTGCCCAAAAAGGCCCAAGACTTGAGAAAGAAAAGCCTTGAGGGATGAAAAAATAAAGACTCGAGAAAATAAAAAAAAATAAAACTGATAACTTGGGAAAATAAAAAAATGAATACATTAAAAATAAAAAGACGCGCCCAAAAACGCAAGGCTACAGCGGAGCTCTCCTATTTTTTTTGTTCTAATCGTGAAGAGAGCTCCGCTGTAGCCTTGCGTTTTTGGGCGCGTCTTTTTATTTTTAATGTATTCATTTTTTTTATTTTCCCAAGTTATCAGTTTTATTTTTTTTATTTTCTCAAGTCTTTATTTTTTCATCCCTCAAGGCTTTTCTTTTCTCAAGTCTTAATTTTTTTGAACGCTTAGTTCCTTCGCTTTATATTATAAAGCTTCGCTTCTTTCGGGCGTCCCTAGACGGCACTTTTTTTATCCTTCAAGTAATACAAATAAGAAAATAATTTGAATCCTGCAATTTTTGCATAATAAAATTTATTGCATTCATATATAATGTATTATATGTACAAAGTTTAAACATAAAATTATCGAATAATTCACAAAGCATTATTATCTGTATGTTCATCATAAGTACTTTAAGTTATTTGTACACCACTATTCTCATTGTTATATGGTACGAAAGTAACTATTGGATGATGGTAACTAAAATAAGATAGAAAAGTTTTTGATTGAATTTTTTCAATGAATCTTGTAAATATTGCATCTATAGTTGTTCCTGTTTTAGTTGTCGCAGAGTTTGGATCATTATTCATCTTTAAATTAAATTTGTCTGTAAGGAAATCAACCAATGGCTTAGATTTCTCATCCTTAAAATTGCAATTAAAATCTCCACCTAAAATAATTGGCATAGTATGTTCATTACTTCCCGTAAATTTTGATCCATATTCTGAATAAATCATTAGTGATCTTGCAATGAAATTTATTATATCTTTAACGCTATGTCCAGGAGATATATAAATTGCTATCAGAACTAGAGTTTGTCCATCTTGCATTGCTAAATGAGAAGAACATATCTCTCCAATATCTGAAAATTCTGCATGAACTTCATTCAGTTCGTTCCTTCTGAATTGTAAAGACATATTACGTGTAATGAAGTTTGTATTATCGTTTTGATGTTGTAAAATAGCAACTCCTCCAGACCTATAATTCTGTCTTTGGAACTGAGCTACACAATTAAAATTCGGGACACTTATCGTTTCATTGTTCAACATTCTTGTTTCAGATAAGAGTAAAATATTACTATTGCTGATTATAGAATCTGTAAGATCCATGGCATGTGCTCTGATACTTTGAACATTAAAAGTGACGAAAGCCATGCCTCGTCTGACCAAAGTGTGACATCAGACCACGCCTACTGAGGTTGGGGGACAGTGCGCACGCACCACTCGTGTTACGCTTTTAAAATCTGACGGTTAGCTCGGATAGAGTGGCCGGGGCGGCGAGCCCCAGAACGTCCGAATAAAAGCTTCGCTTCAGAAATAAATACATATTAAAAGAAAACAACATTTCAGCTGTTTATATAAAATAAAAATATACATCATCACATTAAATATATAAAATAAAAAAATAAAAAAATAAAAATTTTTTCGGTTAAAAACACTGAGTATCCCGATCTTTGGGATAGTCCCCCTCCGAACCAAGCGATCCTACTATAAATATTACTTTATTCATATATTTTGCCTGAATTTTTATCATGGGCAAATGATTTGATTGAGTTTATTATTTCTTTACTCTGCTTAAATATAAATATCGTAAATTTGTTTAATATCCTCGGGTCTTGCTAGAATAATAGAAATTAATAGTAATATTTAATCGAGCAAAACCAGTTTGGACCTGTCTTTTTGACCTTAGCAGCTTCTGAGCTGATATGGGTATCCGAGAGGAATCCTTCTATCCGCGGTCTTTTTAGTATAAATATCTTCAATTTCTTCGTTAATTTCATTCAAATGAAATAATCGAATTCAACGAACACTAATAGGACAATAGTATTTAATATTTTACTGTTTTTATATTTATTTTCATTTATCATGGGGTGTGAAGTATGAGATTTCAAGTTGCCGATAGAAATAGATTTAGATTTTCTAAGAAAATCACAAGAGAGTGTCATCTATTAGTTCCGAGATGGAATGTATTTTTCATTATATGTCAAAATTATTTTTTACCCCTTCGGGAATCGAACTCGAGTGCCAATATTAGCAATCCGGCCTGTGAGGTGAATCCTTCTGACATATGTAAACGCGTTATCACATAGGAGTTCACCTCAAATGGTAGCCAATTGACCCGGATTGCTATTATTGGCACTCGGGTTCTATTCCCGAGGTAGTAAAAAAATCCCTTCTAACATATAATTTAAAATACTACATTCTATCTTGGATATAATAGATGACAGCCTCTTGCGATTTTCTTAGTAATGAAGTATTCCTGAAAAATATCATTAATTAAATTAATCTGATTTTTTAATAATATTATTCGCTTTAAAATGTTGATATATGAGGAAGTCATAGTACTCATTTATACACGATTGTTGTAACTTCTTGAATTTACTCAACATAAAATTAGGATAACATTCTATCATTAGGTACATTTATACTTTCCTTATTAACGACAAACAATGAATTTATTATCTTTAGTATGTATGTTGAAGGCACGGAAGCCTTGGTATACCAGTCCAACTCGCTCTTGGGGGGATTTATTTATTTACTTTTCATACACCCGGTGAACTGGTCGATTTTATAAATACTTAAATTTTGATCCAAATCGACAAATGTTTTTTATAAAGAAAAATCATACAAATAATGCCTGTAGCATTTGGAAACCAGCAGATTTAATAGATCCCAGAATTTAAGTAACATGTGGTACAGAATTAGTTCTTGGAAGGGTGACGAAGTGGAGCGTAAGTATGGATAAAGAGGGAGCTGTAATGATCCACTAACACACTGAGCTTTTAGGCGGTCTCTCATACAAAAGAAAATCCCGCAATATATTTTGTTTATCCCTAGATCAGTATGATGTCCAACCCGTGGCACGCGGGCCGCATGCGGCCCAGCACTGCAATGAATGAATATGGCCCGACATAAAATTATAAACTTCCTTGAAACATTAAGATTTTTATATACTTATTGGAAAACACATCAGATACAGACTGATTTTTTTTTCTGAAATTAGAAGAATTTGGAAAATCATCCCAAAAGTTTTTGAAGAATAAATGGGCAGATTTTCAATTTTTAATGTTTACAAATATATATCATGATTTCGAAAAAATGATCGCAATTGTAAGCATATTTTGACTCCATTTTTATTAGATATAAATATTTTACCTGTAAACTTTCTGATTGAATCTATTTCCCTCGCTTCATACTTAATCACTTTATTTATATTGAATTTATATTTAAATAGTGGGTACGTAATGGTTCGTATTTTCAAGAATAAAATTCACTAAAAGCAAAATTATAAGCTCAGATTTCAGGTAAAAAAATAATGAAGTTTCGAATATTTTGTAGAGAAAATCTCATCAAAATTGACGACTTGTCGACATATAGTATTTCTCAAATTTGGGTGGCAGCTTAAAAAGGTTAAGACTCGTATTAAATGTTAATTTTAGTTAAGTATTTGAAAAAGATATAGAAATCGAAATATTAATATTGAGATAATTTATTTTTTTAACTGTGAAATAAATGTATAAATAAATAATGGGTAGAATAAAGAAAATTCAAAAAAGAATGCAAAACAAAAATTTACCTGGAAGACATTTGGGGGCACGCAGAATCACTGGAGAGTCCTCATCAAGCGAGTTGCTGGAAAGCGATGACGGGG